>JANAVB010021798.1:33685062-33710062 GCA_029216955.1 Iris pallida
TTTTATATATATATATATATTTTATATATATATCATGCGAATATATATATATGTATAATATATATATATATAAAAAATATATAAATATATATATATATATATAATATATATATATATATATATATATATATATATATATATATATATATGGCATGTATATGTCATTCCTTAGAAGAGTTAGCTCAGGTAGTGAGGTTTTGGGCTTGACAGGTCCATATAAGGATTGGTGTCAAGGGTAGGGGAGTGCTTCCTGCAGTAATTGAGAGTGTAGCCTGTGCTATTAATGATAGATAGATGCTTAGGCATAGCCCAGGCCAAATTGGCCAAAGGCAATGCCTTGGCAGCAAGAGAGTTCCCTACAGCAGCAGGTCTATTTCCTTAGCAGAAGTGGCTTGTAATAGGTCTACTGTACAAGGGTGTGAAGGAAATGTGTAGTTATAGCAGCAATATATTTAGAAGACCTTGGTGGTGTCAGTCCGTTAGAGGACCACCTAAGCTAGTGTGAGTGATATGAGGGTGAAGAATTAGATATTGTTTTCACATTTAGATCATCCCTGTTCATGAAGATTTCATTCCTTCATTTCAGAGATTGACCTTAATTAAATAGGTGTTGAGGTAGGTGAGATATGATTAAGGTCATATATATATATATATATATATATATATATATATATATATATATATATATATAGAGAGAGAGAGAGAGAGAGAGAGGAAAATGTACCTAAGGTCGACCTTAGGTAAGTTACCTAAGGTCGACCTCATTTTCCTCACTTTACAACATTTTTTTCTTGAATTTTTTTTATGGGAATCATCTACACCTTATTGATTGGCAACATACTAAATTTCAAGAAAAAATAATATTGTTTAGCCCCTATCAATAAGGTGCAAAATCGACGGTGTAGCAGCAAAGTTTTAGACCGTCGATTTTGTAAGGGATAGATAGGGGCTAAACAATATTATTTTTTCTTGAAATTTGGTATGTTGCCAATCAATAAGGTGTAGATGAATCCCATAAAAAAATTCAAGAAAAAAATGTTGTAAAGTGAGGAAAATGAGGTCGACCTTTGGTAACTTACCTAAGGTCGACTTTAGGTACATTTTCCTCATATATATATATATATATATATATATATATATATATATATATATATATATATATATATATATAAAATATATATATATATATATATATATATATATATTTTGTGTGATGATATGTTTAATATGTAGGATTGATATAGTAGTTGTGGTATACCATGTAGGAGGTTGTGTAGTGCCATAGAGTATATGTTAAGGTTAGTTGGTTGAGTGTATTTATGAGATATATGTATATATATGATATATACATATATCATATATATATGTATAAGTTATCTTGTCCTTGTCTCAGTGTTGATATTTGATTTTCTACATTTAAAGTTGAAAGAAAGTGATTAATTTTTTATATCTGGATGCCAAAGGTACTGAGGAGTAAAGGAAAGTGATTCACAATGAAAGAAAAATTAGAGAAAAAATAATTTCATCCAGCAAAGCAAAAAATACTTTTCCACCTTGAAGTATTCACTTTTCTTTCCAAATTCATTGGCATTTCCAAACATCGGAAAGAAAAATCAATCAGAATTGCAATAAAAGGAAACACCATCTCCCAGTCCCGCGCGGCCACCGCCGTGGCAGCCCGGCCACCACCTACCTATCCACCTTCACCATCGGACGAAGTCGGAAAAACTACTCCCCCACCTGGCGACTCGGCAAACCCCCTCACCGCATAACAACAACAACGACAAAAACCAAAACACACGCACCACTGCCACCCCGGCCATCGCCGGCCGGCCGCGCCCAAAAGAAAAGAAGCCAAAACCCTAAAAAAAAAAATTGAATCCTCCTTACCTCTGCCTCGCTGTCGCCATCCGCCGAACCAAGTAGTTGTCCTCCGCTCCTCCGCGAGGCCGCCGCCGCGCCAACGCAGAGCGTACGCCGCTGACCGAAAGCCCTCGCCGCCGTCGCATGTAGGAGCAGCATCGGCTGACCGATCCGATGGCCAGCCTCTACGAAACCCTCTCCTCCGCGCCTCCCCTTTCTCCTCCTTCCTTTCTCCTCGCCGCCGTTGGCCGAGAACCCTCCGTGCCGCCACCGCACACCGTCCTTGGCCTCACGTCTCCGCCGAACCGACACTGCACAGCCCCGTTGCCCCTTTTCTCCCGAGTTCCGCCGCCTGGAGCCACCGTGCCCCTCAGTCGGCCGCTTCCTCTCCGACCTCCCCCTTCATCCCCATCTCCTCTGCAGCGCCACCTCCGGCTTGCCGCCGCCGCCGGCGACTTCGAGCTTGTAACGCCCCAGTCCCAAAATACGTAGGACTAGGCATACGAAAACATGCCAGCCGCATGCATACGAAGAATACTCCAATATGTGGAATCCTCGTACGCATACATAAGCTGTAAATCACAGGCCAATCACAAATAACTATATCTCATCCACAAAATCACAAGAGAATATAATAGTCCAGATAGTTTCAAATAAAAGAGTCAAAAGATAGATAGCCGGGTGGAAACAAATCCACTACCAAACAGCTATAAATATAATCTAAGATACTAGAGGTCAACTTCTCAAAATAAATGAAAGATACAAGTAAGGAAAGAATCAGACATCGTCAGAGGGTGAGATATCCTCGATAGAAAACGAATGAGCTAAACCAAGTCCGTGCTCCTGGGGCAATCCTGACCATCTACACCTGGAGAGATCACCAGGTCCTCAGCAGGACATAACAAGATACAAAAAAACATGCCATATAAACTGGATATAAACTGCATAAAATAATTCGGATCATAACATGGTTCAGCACATTATCATCGAAGCAGTGAACCACACCTACAACCAAACAAGGACAAGGTGCGGCACACTAGTTCGTGACAAATTACTATTCCAAGCCATGAACGGTATAGTACACAACCATATGGAAAAGTACATACACCTACAGATACCGGTCATCTAACCATTCTAAGTGGAATGCATTTTAAGAACAGTTCATGGTCGCATGACTACCAGGTCAAGTCAAGAAAATACCAATGCAGTACCTCAGTAGCGAGTCACAACACCATATACTATTCCTCAGTATCGAGCGAGTCTATAGCATATAGTCTACCCATCGTTCCTTAGAAGTGAGCGAGTCTACGATAGATAGGGTGGTAGTCAACTTCCAAACATGTTCTTCCCGCCCAATGTCGACTCATAATTGCTAAGCCTTCTAGCATGCAACTCTATTAGCAGTTATTTTCTAACGCACGTCCTCACGTATCGGTGGCCAACCAACTACGCAAGCACGAGACCTATATGAGACTCGTGATTCGTGTAACACATGTGGCAAGGCCAATGAATGCATCACAACATAGGGTAGTCTTCTTAACTTTAAGTCGATGCATAATAATAAAGTAATAGAAATAAAACTAAACAGTTAATTGCATAAAATATATCAAGATAGAAAATAACAATAAATAAGAAAATAAAACTAAATCAGTATGCTAACTGGCAGTAAATAAGCAGAATATAATGGCAAGGTATCTTACCTGAGGGTGGTGCGAGATGTAGCAAAATCCGTCAGTCAAAATCGTCTACACGAAAGTCAAAATCCATAAGGAGCTCCGGATGCTGAAACAAACATCACGAACGAGTTTGGAATAAAAGACGTGCCTAGGAAATACCTTTCCAAAAGTCCAATTCTGGAACAGGGGCAAAATCATAATTTTGGGTCAAAACGATATCCGCCGTTGGACCCGTTTTGCACCGAAACGTGCGCCAGTACCTATGGTCTCTAAAGTCGTCAAACTATATGTCTATGGATCCGGTTGGAGGAGACGAACTCAACGGTATGTCCAGTTTTGGATTCCGATGAGCCGTGCATAAATTCGCCCGTTATAGTGGGTCACGGGCCTGCCAAAAAGGGGTTCCGATTCGACCTTCTCAGAATCGAACCAAACTTGGCATACGGGACAAGAAAAATGATACGGTCCTGCTGGCGCAAGTTTCGTCTCGATATGACAAACGTACACAGATTTATGGACAAGTTTGCAAAAGGTCGATACGGGGGTATCTCGACGGATACGTACTGATTTTGTCGTGCACACGTAACGAAATCGAGTTCCGTCAGTTCCCACACGTCAGCAGCACTCGTACGCGCCTTTCAATGCGTATAGAGTGCGACTACATCGCCCGGTTTGTCGGGGTGCACGCCGTATCGGGAATTATTTTAAAAAAAATTTATAGTTCGAAAACAAGTTTTTCCTAAAACTTTGAAACTATTTTTATCACAATTTAATCCTTGAAAAATAAAAATGTAAGCTCGGTTTCCTTCTCATATAGGATGTCAATAATCATATTTAAACACACTTTCAGTATTATAGATGGATTGGCACGAGTTGGCCTTCCAAAACAGTGTCTGTGCTCTTTTCCTACCGTGTCATGATATTTCGAAACGGTGGTTTTTCGAAGATTTGGGCAACGATTTTCTTGAGAATTCGAAGTCTTCATACTAAACTAAATTACATGGATCTAAAGAGGGTTAATTGGTCTTCCTGTAGGATTAATTAGATCAAAATTTGACTGCTTATAGGCTGAGAAGCATGGGGCCAAAGTTGAATACCTGAAGTTCGTTACTGCATGAGAACATGGGAACACCTCTGTTCGTGGTCCTCTCCGACGATCACCGGTGTTGGCGGCGGCCCCGAGTGTGTGCAGTGGGATCGTAGGATGTGGGGGGGACTTGGCGAACGTCTCTGGATGGCTTGGAGGGGTGCAGGGATGGAGGAGATGAGGAGATGAACCTTTCGGTGGTTACTCATATAGGTATACGGAAATTTCGAATCTGATTTTTAATTCGATTCTGGATCGATTCTAGAGTTGGTTTATGGGTTTAGATCAAGGAGATTTAGGTGAGGATCTACCCAAATTTTTTTTTGAAAAGATTTGATCAAATTCCATAATTATTTGATCGAGATTTAAATCTCATTAGCGGCTCTCTTTCAGCGGCTTTAGTTCCCAATCGGGAACACTTGAGCACTGTTCCTACCGAAACAGTGCAATATATATATATATTTTTTGTGTTATTCCTAATGGCTTCCACGCAGTGGAGCCTGTATGGGAACACCAGCTCGGGTGCCGGACGAAAGTTATTTGTGTAGTGCTGACGTCAGCAGAACATTTTTTTTGGGTTTATGAATAATAATTATGATAACACTTTCTTAATAACAGAAAATTCTTAATAAATTCTAAAAATCTAAAATAAAATATCAAAATATTATACTATATATTATAAACAAAATTTATGTATTTCACATATAGTAATTATTTACTTATTTAGCATAAAATTTCCAGAATAATCCGTAAACCTAATAATATATATATAACAAAATATTTCATAAATATTTGTTAAAAAAGAAATTCTTCATATTACATGGTATGTAAAAATGCATTTAGTATAAAAATTTCTATTATTATTATTATCGTACAATAAAGCAAGACAACAAAATATAAATTTACAAATTATTCTAAACAGTAAATAAAAAATTATAAAGAAATAGATTGTAAACACTAATTATTTAAAATAATAAAATAAAAATTCCATAAAATTTTGGGATTTTACAGAGCTCCTAAAACCCTCTGCCAAGCCGATCCGAGCTCCGCCGCTCCTCCCCTTCTCCTCCGTAGCGCGGCCGCAGCTCCGCCCTCACTCTTCTCCCTTCCGCTCTCTCACTCCGCCACCTGACGCCGTCCATCTCTCCCCTCCACCCCTGCGCCGAACCCCCGCCGGTCACCCTCCTCGATTTTCCCCCTCCTCGCGCGCGCCTTTTTCCCAACCGCCTCCGGCCTAGCGCCGCTCGCCGAACAGCCCCGACCCTTCTCCGCCCGGTGACGACCTCTCTTCCCCTCCGGTCTCTCTCTCCTCCCTCCATCTTCCCTCTCTCCTTTTTTTGTACTGAGTTTTTTTCTTCTTCTTTAGCTTTTGCTTTATTATTTATTATTATTCTATTTATTTTTATGCTTAGTTGCTGGTAGGATTAATAATTAATATCATTATTATTGTTATTATTATTTCATTACTGTTGTTATTATTATTATTATTTCTATTATTATTTCTATAATAATAATAATAATTATTATTATTATTATTATCATTATCATTATTATTATTATTATTATTATTATTATTATTATTATTATTATTATTATTATTATTATTATATTATTATTTTTAGTAGCATATAAAACTTGTTATTGCACAAATAGTACTACCAATAGTTTTTCACTATCTATGTTATTATTATTGTTTTATTTTTACAAAAGAAACGATTGTGACATATAATAATATTATCATTAGGTAATATTACTAGAGTTGCTACTGTTGTTATTGGGATTTATTATTTAGAAATATTATTGATCTTTTGCTCTTAATGATATTATATATATCTATATATTAAATATTTTCAAAGATTGTATTCGTGATAAATATATAGTATTGGGCTTGGCCATACATGTAATTTCAAATCGGGTTTGGGTTTTTTATTTATTATATATTTTATGGTATTAAATATGGTTGTAATATTTTCTACAAGCAGGTTATAGCTTTGATATAAAGATAATTTTTTTTATGACTTTCAAGTATTTATCTAAAAACCTATTTTAGCTAATAAGAAAATATTTTCGAGTATTTTAAATAGTTTTCTAAATTCGTATATATATATATATTATTTATCTAAAATTTCTCTGATTATCCTTCTGTCCATGACCAGCCCTATTACTCCCGTTTTCTCACCAATTTTGTACCCCCATATGTCTACCCTAACTAAATTGACCCTTCTGGACCCAATGGAAATGTCAGTATCACCATCCGAGGTCACCTTGTATAGTTGTTGCACCGAAGACGCAAATTTGTGCCACCGTGATATTCGCAGCACACCAGGCACTCTACCAGGCAAGACACCTTGCCATTTGCTGTTTATTTATTTTAGCTCATATTTCATGCATTATTTATTTTCTTTATGCAAAATAAACTGTGATACATGGCATAACCTGTTAGAACTTACTGTTCATTTATATTTCCTGCTATGTATTATTTTTCTCACATTAAACCTAGATTTAAGGGACCACCTTGTGTGTTGCATTCATTGGCCTTGACACGTTATACACGAAGTTGTGTGTCGCATGTAGGATACGGAAGTACGTGATTGGCTGGTCACCAGTACGTACAAGCCGTACGATAGGAATAACCGCTAATAGAGGTTGCATGCTTAGTTTGACTTAGCGGTTATAGAGGTTACTGTTGTGGATACAACAGAGTAGGCATTGGGCGGGGAGAACAATTCCTTAGCGTATGGGCTTCGATGCACTTTCCCTTATGTAACCCGTGAGCTTCGCCGGAGACGCGGGTCAGCTTACCCAAGATTACTGACGGCCACTGGCGATTCTGCGAAACGTCATACTCTTATTGATTGGGCCCCTAATGCCCCAGGGGGGACTATGCCGATCCTATTCAGCCAGGGCCCATGCGTAGGAAGGATTGTTCTTAACTACATTTCACTTAGAACAGTAGGCTACCTTTATCCGTTAGGTACGAGTACTTTTGGTTTGGGTACTTGTATCTGACCGTGGCTTGGAACAATAACTTGTCGTGGATTAGTTCATCACATCTTGTCCTTGTTTGGTTGTAGGTGTGACTTACTACTTCGATGAGAAGGTATTGAACCTTGTTGGGGTCCGGATACCATATTGGATTCATGGCATGGAAAGATACGTCACCGTGAATTAGTTTACCATCTCCTGTCCTTGTTTGGTTGGGGGGTGGGTACGCGCGTTCAGTAGGTGCGTATTGGACCATGTTATAATTCAATTGACTTATTTATTTGAGCAATATTTATTCAGTTTATATGGCATGATATTATGTGTCTTGTTACGTCCCTCTGAGGACCTGGTTATCTCTCCAGGTGTGTGCTATTGTCTTTCGCAGGTATTCTAGCTCTAGCCGTGAACCTCTCTATTTCTTCGAGGATGATTGCACTTGGATCGTCTCCGCTTTGCTCGCCAAATTCATATATTTTCTTATGTATTTTTCCTTTACTTGTTGGTAGTGGATTTGTCTCCGCCCAACATATTGTATCAAGACAATTCATTATCTTTATATGATGTCTTTTATTCATTTATTTTGCGTGGATGAGATTAGTTATGGTTTTACTGCATTTTATAGCTTATGTATTCATACGAGGATTCCATATATTGGGTGTACTTCGTATGAAAACAGCTGGCATGTCTATGTTCCTAGTCCTACGTATTTTGGGACTGGGGCGTTACATGTTTTTGTGGTGGCCCATGCAGGTCAAGATAAATTATTTGGTTACTTTACCGTACCAAGCAAGCCTGCGTATAGGATTAGAAGTCTAGGGTCTCATCCACATACTTGACTCTTTCCTAGATTTTATCTACCATTTGACTCATCGACTGCATTTTGCTTGATTCCTTCTAACAAAATTCTTATCTTTCCTTCGTGCCTGCTAGAGATTGACCCTACTAGTTAGATGTCCCAAACACCCTTAGCTTAATTCTTTAAGTTGGGTAGAATACCCTACACACCCTTGACCATTAAGGGAATACAAATGGTATTATCTATACCATAAAGACTAGAGGAATTTAACCCATTTGGTCAACCAAGCCTTGGTCAATAAAACCGTAGAATGATTGTATAGGAATAAACAAAACTTAGATTCTTATGACTCTTAGACTATTCATATTTGTTTATTTCATCTACCATCGTGCCTATGTTCTACTATCTAGACTAATTAATGATGCTAATATAGCCTAGTATTTGCAAGCTAATTCTTTATCGAGCTTGATCAAGACATATGATATTGAGCGGTCGCTTACTAACGTATTGTCTACTCAGAACCGGTGCATGATGGTCTGATCAACCGAGTGCACTTTGGTTCGCTTATATCTATCGTTCTACGTGGATGGGGACATAGCTAAACTTGTACTTAGATCCCATCCACGACTGCCATGACAATTCTTTTGAATTTATTCGATCGTCTTTGAATCACGTATTCGTATTCGATAACGCCTCCTTCGAACTCTATATTGCTTTCACCTTCACCTATTTTAGGAGGGCGAAAGCGTCATACTAGAACCCCCTCTAGCCTTCCTATCTCTATGATTTAGATCACGATTTCTTACAACATAATTTTGTTGAAACATTGTCATTGTTGTTCCCCATCGATACCCCTTTGTGTCTTCTCACCCCCTAATATTCTTAATTTCGAGGACAAAATTCTTTTAAGTTGGGTAGGATGTAAAACCCCTAAATTTCTACTTTTTTTTTATTTAAATTTTGGTACCGATTTAAAATTTTGTATTGTACGTCGCGTAGTCGTATTTTACGTCGCGCACGAAATTTTATTTTTCGTAACTGCTTGACGAGTGCGAATATGTGCGAGCGTACATATTTTTAGGAAAAACATTTTTTTTATTTTTTTATATAGTTTCAAAATATATATAATAAGTATTTTACTTATCGTTCCAAAATTCCAAGTTTGTTATTTTATTTATAAAGCCTTTTATTTACATAGTTATAATAATAAATAAATTTTTTCTATAAAATGGTATATTAGAAAATTATATTTATGTAAATATCATTTGGACATACATATATAATTAGTAAATATTTATTGAGTTTAATTGTAAATAATAATGTATTTTCGAAATTATTATATTACTATTTTTTGAAAATATATTTCGGAATTATTATGGCGATTTAAATCTTGATTTGAATTTATGGATTTTTTAAATAGTTAAATATTTGAAATTTGATTCATCCCATTTGGTATTTAAAATAAAAATTTAATTTGATTTAAATTGAATATGTATTTGGATTTGGATTTGATTGCTTTTAAATTAAACTACGAATTATCTATTTTGGGTTTAAACAAATCCTAAACTTCATCTAATTGGGAATTTCCACATCCTATAAATAGGCAGGTACTCCTCCAATAATTATTCCACAAATAATTCTATTCTCGTGCGTGCATCGTGTCTGTGTCCATCCAAATTTTTATTCCAATCTTGTTTACATTTACATTTTTTTTCGTGTCGGACACATCCCGATACCCTCAAATTCCTAACCCTAGCTACCGATCTACCCCGACTACCACAGACAGACACCACGACCTAGAGCCCGACCCCAGCCAAGTTTCGTCGCCTCCGCCACCAAGACCCGACACCCCACTGCCATCACAACTACCCATAGCATCCCCATCTCTCCCGACCAAACCGCAGCCACCACCTGAACCGCCCCGATCACCACAGAGCGTTGGCCAAGTCCGACAACCCTCCACTGCCAGTACCATCTCCCAGCCCCGCGCGGCCACCGTCGCGGCAGCCCGGCCACCACCCACCTATCCACCTTCACCATCGGATGAAGTTGGAAAAACCACTCCCCCACCTAGCGACTCGCCAAACCCCCTCACCGCGCAACAACAACAACAACGACAAAAACCAAAACACACGCACCACCGCCACCCCGGCCATCGCCGGCCGGCCGCGCCCAAAAGAAAAGAAGCCAAAACCCTAAAAAAAATTGAAACCTCCTTACCTCCGCCTCGCTGTCGCCATCCGCCGAACCAAGTAGTTGTCCTCCGCTCCTTCGCGAGGCCGCCGCCGTGCCAACGCAGAGCGCGCACCGCTGACCGGAAGCCCTCGCCGCCGTCGCATGTAGGAGCAGCACCGGCTGACCGATCCGATGGCCAGACTCCACGAAACTCTCTCCTCCGCGCCTACCCTTTCTCCTCCTCCCTTTTCCCTCGCCGCCGATGGCCGAGAACCCTCCGTGCCGCCACCGCACACCGTCCTTGGCCTCACGTCTCCGCCGAGCCGGCACCGCACAGCACTGTCGCCCCTTTTCTCCCGAGTCCCGTCGCCTGGAGCCACCGTGCCCCTCAGCCGGCTGCTTTCTCTCCGACCGCCCCCTTCATCCCCATCTCTTCTGCAGCGCCGCCTCCGGCTTGCCGCCGCCGCCGGCGACTTCGAGCTCCCAAAACCCTCCGCCAAGCCGATCCGAGCTCCGTCGCTCCTCCCCTTCTCCTCCGTAGCGCGGCCGCAGCTCCGCCCTCACTCTTCTCCCTTCCGCTCTCTCACGCCGCCACCTAACGCCGTCCATCTCTCCCCTCCACCCCGGCGCCGAACCCTCGTCGGTCACCCTCCTCGATTTTCCTCCTCCTTGCGCGTCGCCTTTTTGTCACGCCCCAGAACCAGAATACTAGAGAGCGGGGGCGTACATAGCCAGCTACGTATATTGAAATAGAATACATCTCAACTATACGGTCACGGCTGTCTAGATATGAGGGTTTACTACAAGCCAACAGTGTCTTAAGGTCAAGCCTACTGTCTCAATCTCAAGCAAATAATATAATCACAAGATGTTTGACTACCAAATATACAATAAAAGGCGTCCCAAATATTACATATCAGCTGATCATGAAGCTAGTCGTACAAAATGCTAGGACTAGCAAGAGTTAAGTCATACATGATCAACCCCATGATTTGTTAATCATGTTTACAGCCCGTAGGCAGACAATAAGTAAAAGTGCATCGAGCTAACAGGTGCTCGTCAGCTAAACGCCTCAAAAGAATAATTTTTACAATAGAGTGAGCGAAACAAAATAGAAAACCCACTCGTAGCCCGGGTTCCTTCTAGTTGCCACCATCGGGCTGGAGGTTCGGTAGATCCTCGGGTGCTGCTCTGAAATCTGGCCACAGAAAACCAGCTGGGTCAAACCCCAGAAAGAGCAAGTGCCACAAAGGAGGCCATGAAATAAGAACAAAAGCCAGCATATCAGATCATAAGAAACTAATTACATAATAAAGACAATTATTAAGAAGAAACCTGGCAGGTGATATACGATGAGATAACCATGGGACTCTTCAGATAACCAGGTTACAACCCGTAAACCAAACAAGGACCGGGGTTGTAACCCTTCATCTGAACGGAACTTGGTTTCTCCCACCATTTATCGGCAAGATAAAATACAAGAAATCAGGACCTGTAATTAATCATAATTAAGGTAAAGCACGAGTAGTCATGTCATGTCATAACCTTGTACAGGATCAGGACAGGACAAGCGGGACTAGACTCCATCCAATCAATCACGGCCAAGCAAGTACTACGGCTTACTACTTAACTAACTAGCGTTATCACAAGCCTAATGACTAACAAGATGCAAGTGAGAATTTCCCAGTCCCATGCCCTGCAGACTATCCAGTTATCCTTTCGCGGGTTGAGAGTATAGGTGGGTACATCGCCCGGGAGACAAATGTACCCTTAGGTGACTTAGAGGGTGCAACACGCGACGGTGTGCTGGAAATGTGCTCTACTCGTCGGCAAGCTACAAGTCCAATTAAGAGCGCCCAGATAACAAGATTGCCTGTGACTGGAAATTCTCCATGAACTATAGTTTGATCTAGTCATTAGCCTAATCCATATTCAGTATGAATCCCTGACCGTGGGAACCAGGGAGTCACATCCTAGGCATGATGCAAGACAAGACAAGTGGATTGGACAAGCAAGCAAGCAGGAACACCCACGGTGTCAAGTTGACTATACGAGTCAAGTTAGCTGTCGCAACAGCATCAAGTCAAGTCAAGTAACAAGTTACAAGTTACAAGTCAAGTCAAGTCAAGAGTGCGCCGCCACGGGCCACTATCAAGTTATCAAGATAAATCATGTCAGGGTACTTGTCAGGAGAGCACCACAACGGGCCACTATCAAGTCAGGTTGGTCATGTCAGGAGTGCACCACTACGGGTCACTGTCGTGTTATGCTAGTTCCTTGTCATACAATGCCATGGGCGTAAAATATCTAATAAAATATCAATATACAGGGCTATAGAAGAGGCAAGCTTAAGGAAAAATAAAACCAAATCTCCATGATTGGACAGATTGTGCAAGGGTCCCTGGGGTCGGGTTGCGCAGGGTGTCAGCTGCGCAGGGTGCCAAGTGTGCATGGGTCAATTGCGCAGGGATCAATTGTGCAGGGATCAATTGCGCAGGGGTGGAGTGCGCAGGATCCAAGCGTACGGGGTTAAATTGCGCGGAAGCCAACTGCGTAGGGGTGAACTGCACAGGGGCGGATGGCGCAGGAACAGACTGTGCATGAACAGGCTATGCATCAGCAGACTGCGCATGAACAGACTGCACATGAACAGTCTGTGCATGAATCCATGCGCACTCGGGTTGAGCGCAGTTCGCCAAGGGACAAGCTGCGCGATCGGTGCTGCGGTAAAGAGCGCAGGCCGAGAGAGGGAATGCGCAGTCCAGCACTGCGCTAAAGAGCGCAGGCTGCAGGCTGCTACTCCAGGCCGAGAAGAACACCAAGAACACCAAAAATTCCATTCTTCATATCTTGGTCAAATCAAAGCCAAATCTAGATTTTCATAGGTCTAACTTGAGTAAAATTGAATTCTCTTCCACATGGAAGCATCAAAACCCATAAAAATCCAACCAAATAGATCAAAACCATGTAAATCTAAAAATAGTTAAAACTTAGATCTAGAACAATGGAGACTCCAAATCACAAAATGTCAAGCATTAATATTGATCACCATGGCCTAATCTAGCTATTGAACAAATAAAATATGGTTCTCATGTGGTGGCAAGATGCACTTACCTATGGTGTGGAGAGTTGTGTGGAGGAAGAAGAAGAAGAAATTAATGGGGGAAGTAATGAAGAGAGAGAGTGTTAGGTGAGGATTTTAATGATGGAGGATAAGTTGAGTGTAGGGTGGAGGTTAGCTAAGGTGTTCCAATGCATGTTAAACTAAACCAAATCAAATCAAACCAATCCTTCTCAACAAAATAAACCAAGCCAGGTAAAACCCAATTACGAGGACCAAAATCCGCAAGTCAAGCCAATTACAAGTACAGGCCAAATCCGAGAAAATAAATACAGGTCTGAAATACATGCAAGCTTGATAAAATACGTATTCAGAATATGGGTGTTACAACTCTACCCACCTTAAAAGAATTCCGTCCTCGGAATTTAATCAAGGAGTTAGAGATGTAAAAGCCAACTATACTATCCACAAGGCTACACTAAGCAAACAATCAAACAATCATACATGCAAGCAAGGGATGGAAAAGCATAAGGCATAAGGAAGACATTATATCCTACGAGTCAAACAGGTAAGGATAACTTGATCGGATATCATCCTCACACTTCCACGTTTGACTCTCCCAAGGAGCGATGAACTCAAGTAACATGAACTAAACTGATAGTCTTGCGCTTGAGGTCTCTCCCCTTAGTCAAACAGGGACACGGGCCTCTCCTCATACGAAAAGGTTGGTACCAATAACTGTTTTCGAATGATCTAGGACATGGCTCGGGCCCGGGATATACCGTTGTAATTAGGACACATGAAACAATGACACGTGTCCCGCATAACAACGGCGGAAAGCAAGACAATAGGACACAGATACCTCTCTGTCGAGTCGGGATCTGGGCCTGGGCCAGGGCGAACTGCTGAGGCCTCTGTTGCTGGAAGACTTGAGCCTGAGGCGGCAATGGCCTCGGAGGCTGGTACTGCTGCTAAAACACTTGGGCATGAGGCAGCAATAGCCTCGACAATGGATACTGCTGCTGCTGCTGGACTGGTGCTGGTGCTGGTCCCCTTACCGAGGGACTAGTCTGGACCGATGAGGAGGGACCGGCTCTATTCGGACAGGACCCTATCATGTGGTCCGGTTCTCCACAAGCTAAGCACAATCCCTGTGCTCTGCGACACTCCGAAATAACGTGCCCTGGCTTCCCACAATGAGTGCAGCCCACTGCGGAAGACTGCTTCTGCTTCTGTTGCTGTAGGGACGTCGGAGTCGAATGCTGAACCGACGTAACCGAATCAGTCCTTCGGGAAACTCCAATAGTCAAAGCCCTGGCTGCTAGGGCTGGTGCTGAAAACTGGGTCATCTGGCCGTGGGACCGCTTTCTACCTCTGGTCCTATCCACGATCCTCTTGGAGGTGTACTCATGCCTCCTAGCTGCTCTCAATACTGTATCGAATGTCTGGTGCTCGAACTGTTCAACAGCCAACAAGATCTCCAAATGCAGTCCCTGCTGGAATCGCTGGGCCCTATCAAACTCGGTCGCCACCAAGGTGGGGGCAAACCTACTAAGTCTAGAAAACTCAGATGTATAACTGTCGACTGTTCTGCCTCCTTGCTTCAAGTTGGTAAATCTGGTCTGCAGGTCGTACCGAGCCACAGCATCGAAATACTTCGTCTGGAATCTCTCTCTAAACACTGCCCAAGCAATGGGTGCCACTAATCCCATGGCTTGCGACGCCCACCAACTGCGAGCCAAGTCTAACAACTGCAGGCGTACCACCGCCACCTTCTCATTCTCAGGGGTCCTCGCTGCTTCCAGAACCACCTCGGTATCCTGAAACCAAGCGTCCGCGGCTATCGCATCTTTGCTGCCGTCGAAGAAGGAAGGGTTCAAGCGCTTGAAGCTGTTGGCTGCACTGTTCCCTGGATGACCGCCTCTGGTCAAAGCATCTGCCACAGTCTGGTGCAAGGCGTCTCCTCTGCGATCTTGAGAAGTTATCAAGGCCCTGATGAGACCTACCAAGGTGCCATCATCCGGCTCGGCAGGCTGAACGGGCTGAACTGGGGGCTCTTCTCCAGTAGGTACGACTCGGGAGGCGACTCCAGAATGCTGGGCTTGATCTCCTGGTTGCTGGTCTACGGGAGGTGCTCCACCTTGTTGATCGGCGGGGTCAGGTACAGTACCGCTGAAGAAGACGACACAGGGAAAAACAATAAGGAAGGACCAGGACAGATCAACGATATAAGCACATGATCAAGGCAAGAATCTAGAGATTCAGAGGATATGAACGGAAATCAAGGACGAGTACTAATTGAGACATCTATCGGTAAACCCTCATATTTCTTGATTGACAAGACCTGCATGGGCCACCACTTAAACCATGTCACGCCCCAGAACTAGAATACTAGAGAGCGGGGGCGTACATAGCCAGCTACGTATATTAAAATAGAATACATCTCAACTATACGGTCACGACTGTCTAGATATAAGGGTTTACTACAAGCCAACAGTCTCTTAAGGTCAAGCCTACTATCTCAATCTCAAGCAAATAATATAATCACAAGTTGTTTGACCACCAAATATACAATAAAAGGCGTCCCAAATATTACATATCAGCTGATCATGAAGCTAGTCGTACAAAATGCTAGGACTAGCAAGAGTTAAGTCATACATGATCAACCTTAGGATTTGTTAATCATGTTTACAGCCCGTAGGCAGACAATAAGTAAAAGTGCATCGAGCTAACAGGTGCTCGTCGGCTAAACGCCTCAAAAGAATAATTTTTTCAATAGAGTGAGCGAAACAAAATAGAAAACCCACTCGTAGCCCGGGTTCCTTCTAGTTGCCACCATCGGGCTGGAGGTTCGGTAGATCCTCGGGTGCTGCACTGAAATCTGGCCACACAAAACCAGCTGGGTCAAACCCCAGAAAGAGCAAGTACCACAAAGGAGGCCACGAAATAAGAACAAAAGCCAGCATATCAGATCATAAGAAACTAATTACATAATAAAGACAATTATTAAGAAGAAACCTGGCAGGTGATATACGATGAGATAACCATGGGACTCTTCAGATAACCAGGTTACAACCCGTAAACCAAACAAGGACCGGGGTTGTAACCCTTCGTCTGAACGGAACTTGGTTTCTCCCACCATTTATCGGCAAAATAAAATACAAGAAATCAGGACCTGTAATTAATCATGATTAAAGTAAAGCACGAGTAGTCATGTCATGTCATAACCTTGTACAGGATCAGGACAGGACAAGCGGGACTAGACTCCATCCAATCAATCACGGCCAAGCAAGTACTACGGCTTACTACTTAACTAACTAGGGTTATCACAAGCCTAATTACTAACAGGATGCAAGTGAGAATTTCCCAGTCCCAAGCCCTGCAGACTATCCAGTTATCCTTTCGCGGGTTGAGAGTATAGGTGGGTACATCGCCCGGGAGACAAATGTACCCTTAGGTGACTTAGAAGGTGCAACACGCGACGGTGTGCTGGAAATGTGCTCTACTCGTCGGTAAGCTACAAGTCCAATTAAGAGCGCCCAGATAACAAGATTGCCTGTGACTGGAAATTCTCTATGAACTATAGTTTGATCTAGTCATTAGCCTAATCCATATTCAGTATGAATCCCTGACCGTGGGAACCAGGGAGTCACGTCCTAGACATGATGCAAGACAAGACAAGTAGATTGCACAAGCAAGCAAGCAGGAACACCCACGGTGTCAAGTTGATTATACGAGTCAAGTTAGCTGTCGCAACAGCATCAAGTCAAGTCAAGTAACAAGTTACAAGTTACAAGTCAAGTCAAGTCAAGAGTGCGCCGCCACGGGCCACTATCAAGTTATCAAGATAAATCATGTCAGGGTACTTGTCAAGAGAGCGCCACAACGGGCTACTATCAAATCAGGTTGGTCATGTCAGGAGTGCACCACTACGGGTCACTATCGTGTTATGCTAGTTCCTTGTCATACCATGCCATGTACAATAGTCATTCCAAACATATTAAGTAAAATCAAGTTCATGACAAAAGACGTAAGGATATAAAATGGGCATAAAATATCTAATAAAATATCAATATACAGGGCTATAGAAGAGGCAAGCTTAAGGAAAAATAAAACCAAATCTCCATGATTGGACAGATTGCGCAAGGGTCCTTGGGGTCGGGTTGCGCAGGGTGTCAGCTGCGGAGGGTGCCAAGTGTGCAGGGGTCAATTGCGCAGGGATCAATTGCGCAGGGATCAATTGCGCAGGGGTGGAGTGCGCAGGATCCAAGCGTGCGGGGTTAGATTGCACGGGAGCCAACTGCGTAGGGGTGAACTGCACAGGGGCGGATGGCGCAGGAACAGACTGCGCATGAACAAGCTGCGCATCAGCAGATTGTGCATGAACAGACTGCGCATGAACAGTCTGCGCATGAATCCATGCGCACTCGGGTTGAGCACAGTACGCCAAGGGGCAAGCTGCGCGGTCGGTGCTGCGCTAAAGAGCGCAGGCCGAGAGAGGGGATGCGCAGTCCAGCACTGCGCTAAAGAGCGCAGGCTGCAGGCTGCTACTCCAGGCCGAGAAGAACACCAAGAACACCAAAAATTCCATTCTTCATATCTTGGTCAAATCAAAGCCAAATCTAGATTTTCAAAGGTCTAACTTGAGTAAAATTGAATTCGCTTCCACATGGAAGCATCAAAACCCACAAAAATCCAACCAAAATAGATCAAAACCATGTAAATCTGAAAATAGTTAAAACCTAGATCTAGAACAATGGAGACTCCAAATCATAAAATGTTAAGCACTAATGTTGATCACCATGGCCTAATCTAGCTATTGAACAAATAAAATGTGGTTCTCATGTGGTGGCAAGATGCACTTGCCTATGGTGTGGAGAGTTGTGTGGAGGAAGAAGAAGAAGAAATTAATGAAAGAAGTAATGAAAAGAGAGAGTGTTAGGTGGGGATTTTAATGGTGGAGGATAAGTTGAGTGTAGGGTGGAGGTTAGCTAAGGTGTTCCAATGCATGTTAAACCAAACCAAATCAAATCAAACCAATCCTTCTCCACAAAATAAACCAAGCCAGGTAAAACCCAATTACGAGAACCAAAATTCGCAAGTCAAGCCAATTACAAGTACAGGCCAAATTCGAAAAAATAAATACAGGTCTGAAATACATACAAGCTTGATAAAATACGTATTCAGAATATGGGTGTTACACTTTTTCCCAGCCGCCTCCGGCCTAGCGCCGCTCGCCGAACAGCCCCGACCCTTCTCCGCCCGGCGACGACCTCTCTTCCCCTCCGGTCTCGCTCTCCTCCCTCCATCTTCCCTCTCCCCTTTTTTTGTACTGAGTTTTTTTTCTTCTTCTTCAGCTTTTGCTTTATTATTTATTATTATTCTATTTATTTTTATGATTAGTTGCTGGTAGGATTAATAATTAATATCATTATTATTATTATTATTATTATTATTATTATTATTATTATTATTATTATTATTATTTTATTACTGTTGTTATTATTATTATTATTTCTATTATTATTTCTATAATCATTATTATTATTATCATCATTATTATTATTATTATTATTATTATTATTATTATTATTATATTATTATTTTTAGTAGCATATAAAACTTGTTATTGCACAAATAGTGCCACCAATAGTTTTTCACTATCTATATTATTATTATTTTTATATTTTTACAAAAGAAACGATTGTGCCATATATTAATATTATCATTAGGTAATATTACTAGAGTTGCTACTGTTGTTATTGGGGTTTATTATTTAGAAATATTATTGATCTTTTGCTCTTAATGATATTATATATATCTGTATATTAAATATTTTCAAAGATTGTATTCGTGATAAATATATAGTATTGGGCTTGGCCGTACATGTAATTTTAAATCGGGTTTGGGTTTTTTATTTATTATATATTTTATGGTATTAAATATGGTTGTAATATTTTCTACAAGCAAGTTATAGCTTTGATATAAAGATAATTTTTTTTATGACTTTCAAGTATTCATCTAAAAACCTATTTTAGCTAATAAGAAAATATTTTCAAGTATTTTAAATAGTTTTCTAAATTCGTATATATATATATATATATATATATATATATATATATATATATATATATATATATATATATATATATATATATATATATATATATATATATATATATATATATATATTATTTATCTAAAATAACTCTGATTATCCTTTTGTCCATGACCAGCCCTATTACTCCTGTTTTCTCACCAATTTTGTACTCCCATATGTCTACCCTAACTAAATTGACCCTTCTGGACCCAATGGAACTGTCAGTGTCACCATCCGAGGTCACCTTATATAGTTGTTGTACCGAAGTCGCAAGTTTGTGCTACCGTGATATTTGCAGCACACCAGGCGCTCTACCAGGCAAGACACCTTGACATTTGCTGTTTATTTATTTTAGCTCATATTTCATGCATTATTTATTTTCTTTATGCAAAATAAACTGTGATACATGGCATAACCTGTTAGAACTTATTGTTCATTTATATTTCCTGCTATGTATTATTATTCTCATATTAAACCTAGATTTAAGGGACCACCTTGTGTGTTGCATTCATTGGCCTTGACATGTTGTAACACAAAGTCGTGTGTCGCATGTAGGACACGAAAGTGCGTGATTGGCTGGCCACCAGTACGTACAAGCCGTACGATAGGAATAACCGCTAATAGAGATTGCATGCTTAGTTTGACTTAGCGGTTATAGAGATTATTGTTGTAGATACAACAGGGTAGGCATTGGGTGGGGAGAACAATTCCTTAGCGTATGGGCTTCGATGCACTTTCCCTTTTGTAACCCGTGAGCTCCGCCGGAGACGCGGGTCAGCTTACCTAAGATTACTGACGGCCACTGGCGATTCTGCGGAACGTCATGCTCTTATTGATTGGGCCTCTAGTGCCCCAAGGGGGGACTATGCCGATCCTATTCAGCCAGGGCCCATGCGTAGGAAGGATTGTTCTTAACTACATTTCACTTAGAATGGTAGGCTACCTTTATCCGTTAGGTACGAGTACTTTTGGTTTGGGTACTTGTATCTGATCGTGGCTTGGAACAATAACTTGTTGCGGATTAGTTCGTCACATCTTGTCCTTGTTTGGTTGTAGGTGTGACTTACTACTTCGATGAGAAGGTATTGAACCTTGTTGGGGTCCGGATACCATTTTAGATTCATGGCATGGAAAGATACGTCACCGTGAATTAGTTTACCATCTCCTGTCCTTATTTGGCTGGGGGGATGGTACGCTCGTTCAGTAAGTGCGTATTGGACCATGTTATAATTCAATTAACTTATTTATTTGAGCAATATTTATTCAGTTTATATGGCATGATATTATGTATCTTGTTACGTCCCTATGAGGACCTGGTTATCTCTCCAGGTGTGTGCTATTATCTTTCGCAGGTATTCAAGCTCTAGCCGTGAACCTCTCTATTTCTTCGAGGATGATTGCACTTGGATCGTCTTCGCTTCGCTCGCCAAATTCATATCTTTTCTTATGTATTTTTCCTTTACTTGTTGGTAGTGGATTTGTCTCTGCCCAACATATTGTATCAAGACAATTCATTATCTTTATATGATGTCTTTTATTCATTTATTTTGCGTGGATGAGATTAGTTATGGTTCTACTGCATTTTACAGCTTATGTATTCATACGAGGATTCCATATATTGGGTGTACTTCGTATGAAAACAGCTGGCATGCCTATGTTCCTAGTCCTACGTATTTTGGGACTGGGGCTTTACAACCCGTACCCCCATGGCCTCCGCCCCCTTCTCCTTCCTCCTCTCGCCGTGGCGCGGACAACCGCCGTGAGCCGCCGCCCATCTGGCTGTCGTCACCGTCGTCTCCTCACGACTTGGCTGCGTCGGCGACGATCTCCCTCGCTTCCTTCGCCAAGCGCAGTGCCACTGCTGCCGCCCTTCCTCGGTCGCAGAGTGGCCCCGACCTGGCCGGACTCCCGATGAGCTCCTCTCTCCCTGTCTTCTCCATCGACGGCGACCAGCCCCGCTTGGTTGAACATCCACGATGAGCTCCTCCGCCTCCTCCTTTTTTTCTGGATGACCATCGCCTCGGGAGCAGTGCCACCTCGGGCAACGGGATACCCTTTGGCCCTGCACTG
Source organism: Iris pallida (assembly GCA_029216955.1). Lineage (NCBI taxonomy): Eukaryota > Viridiplantae > Streptophyta > Magnoliopsida > Asparagales > Iridaceae > Iris > Iris pallida. The sequence continues at coordinate 33,706,876 of JANAVB010021798.1, forward strand.
CTCGGGCAGTGAGCCCCCTCGGCGTGCGTGCCCCTTGGGCAGTGTGCCTTCGTTCCCTGTACACTTCGGGATGCGTGCACCTTGGTATACGTGTCAGTTTCGATCTTTATGCTGTCTTGGGCAACGTGCTATTTTGGTTTGCACGTTGTCTCGATTCCCATGTCTCGGCCTTTGTGCTATCACGGTTTTCGTATCGCTTCGATTTGTGTGCTTGCATTGATTTGTGCACCGCCTCAATTTGTGTGCCCCTTGGACTCCGTACCACCTCGATTTGCATACATAAGTTGACTTATATGTCGCATCGGTTTATATGCCACCTTGGACTTTGTGTCATCTTAATTTGCTTGCACGCTCCGATTTGCGTGCCACATTGGTCTTTGTGCCATCTCGATTTACGTATACGTCTCGATTTGTGTGTTGCATGATTCGTGAGCTATCTTGATATTCGCGATCCCTCGGTCTACGTATACATCTCAATTTACGTGCATGTCCTATTCATGTTCGCCTCGATATTCGTGCCATCTTGATTTGCGTGTCGTATTGATTTGCACGCTATCGTGATATTCATAATTTCCTCGATCTATGTGCACATCTCAATTTACGCACACGTTGTCTCCTGTTCATCTCGATTCTCGTGCACGTCTCGATATACGTACACGTCTTGGTTTGCGTGTCTATATCGATTCGCGTGCCTCGGTTTTTGTGCCAGATCTATGTACTACTTGCGGGACCCGCATGGTATAGCCTCGTGCCATTCTTCGTAATTTCGTTATTATTTTATTATTATTTAATTCTAATGATTGTTATTGTGTGTTCTGAGGATCTCGATGGACGTGCTACCCTGGATCCCGATCGCCGAAGACTTGCTTACCTACCCGAGCCCTCTAGGCAAGTACCCCTTGCTCATCGACGGCTCTTGCCTTCTCTTCTAGATCTATTGTATTTAATTAATTGTAATTGTAAATGTATAACCATGATTAGTGTAGCTTAGCAGTGGAACTACCATAATAACCTATGATAGCTTAGTTCGATATTGGTTTACGATCGTATCGGATAACTCGGACGGGTCATCCATACCTCCGAGGACACGAGCACGACTCACATGTATGGATTGTCCCCATATGCCCCGTATCCGACTCGCGATCGGGTAACGGCTTGGCTAACTGTTTCTATGAACTTGGTTGTGGCTTGGATATAAATGTAGGTCTTGGTGCGCCCTGCGTGGCAATTCTTGTTACATGTGTTGGCTTGGCGCCCAGTATGCATCGTAGTGCTGCTGGAGGCCAAGACTTAGTGTTCTCGGCTATGGTTTGGTTTCCAGTATGTATGGTAGCACTGCTGGAAGCTGAGACATAGTATTCTCAGCCTACGATTCTGCGGCGGGTTGCGCCGAGTGGATTTTAGCCCCAATTCGTTGGGTACTCCCATCCATAATACAAAGGAGACTCTACCAAATTTTTCCAGAATTCTCGGTAGAAAATTTGGTTCGAAGAATTAGGCAGAACCATTCCTTTGGTTTGCTAATCTAGACTCGTACTTACTTGTTTAGTTTAAGGGTTGTGGATCTGTTCCAGAGCGGTTCACGCAATCCTTGCCATTTTTTCGGCGGCATTTAATTAATATATTCTTGTCCCATGACCCTTCATTCATAGGAGTTATCCTAGTCTAGCTAGCTAGGACTGATAGTTGTCATAAGTATCAGGATTTGTGATTTTTGGATATATTTGAGGGTTGAGTATTATGGAGAGTATGATCTCGAGAATATTGATTGATAGGCTCACGTGGACTCTTGGATAGTATTGCTATTCCTTTTGAGGATGTTCTAATTCGATTGGACATGACTGTAGATTCTTGGATTTTGATGATCACGAATAATTTGCGGAACGAGGAGAATATCGAGGGTATTATTATATGAATTTTACTCGACTTCCCAAGCGTCCAAAACCTGGTTTGTTTGCTATATCTTGGTAGTAGTGAGACTTATTTGCTGATAGCTTGTGATCATCGATTCAGAGGATTCTTGTAAGCCATAGGGCCTAGCATTGTTTATGGTGATGAGCTTGGTATTTGGTGATTGTCTTTCTTGACGTGATATTCACTCCATCGTGGATAGGAGACTCTTGCTAGATTGATCTGGTGGATGGACCGACTTGATGATTGGAGCTGTAGGCTCCCATATATGTTTGAGATGTTATTGTGGTAGAGATTCCGATCTTGTACTTGACCTGATATCCATGCCACGATGTGGGAAGATGATTTCATGTGACTGACAGATTTGTCCTTGTTCCTGACATGACTACTTGTATCCGTGCTATAAGTCTAGCTTACCCGTTAAGGTACTAGCCCTGATTTTGTATTGTAATACTCCTTGTCTACTGGCACTTTGATGTGCTACTTCCATGATTATATGGCATTGCGATGCCATCTTGATATTCTAGCTATATTATATAATTACCTGCACGAGTATCTGGTAGTTGGCGTATAGTCTTAGCGTGGTCAGGATTGCTTGTCTGCTTGCTGCATAACACTAAGGATGGATCACAACTGGGACTATAGGTGCCGAGGTTGATTCTTACTTAGCGTTCTTGTACTGAGGTGCAACATCTAAGAGGATGATCATGTGACCACGGCATGTGATTCCGGATAAATGTATGGTTATTCTAGGCAACTAAAACTGGTAGAAGCATTGGGAGGGAACGGAATCTCGAGATCGTGCAGTACTAGCAGCTTTCCGGACATCTAGTCATGGAGTGCAGGGTGGTTGTCACGACCCATACCCTAGAGTAAGGGCATGAGAAGTGGGTACGTCCAGCCTACGCTGCAGTATCGGTGATAGAATGTTGTCCTAGGTAAATCATCTAACAATATATGCTACCTGTACAGTATATACACTCCGAATGGAGGTAACATTGCCGAATAAAGTCTTAATCACATCTAAGGTAGAATACGATAAGATAGATAGATATGAAATGAATCCACAAGGAGATACAACAGATAGAAGGAGATACAATAGATAGAAGTCTAAGTATCTAAGATATCACAATCCAGAAAATATATCAAATCTCAAATACAGTAATCCAGAGTAAAAATAAGTACAATTGAAAATCACTAATCTAAATATGGTGTGTCATCCACTGCTAATGGAGCCTGCTGGAGATCCAAGTCACAGCAATCCTCTAGGGTAGTC
>JANAVB010021798.1:33715062-34114929 GCA_029216955.1 Iris pallida
ACTGAACAACCATGCCCAAAGGTTCTGTAGGGCAGGTACTACAGGTTATAATGAAGGGTATTACAAGGCTATCAAGTAAGGTAAAATGTTAAGAGATACAATATGTTACCATGTCCAGAAGGTAAGGATGAGTGCAGACCTCTATTATGCATGATACTAACTCTCCAGATATGCAGAATATGATAAGGGGTCGATGGTTATATTGGTGAGTCAATAATTGGGGTCTGAATAATGGTCTAGTGAAATCTATGATGCAATATGGTAGGTAATGAAATATTGAGTGCAGTGAACAACTTGTACAAGTCTGAACCAAGGGAACAGTGTATCTAGTGAAGGGTCTGCACACTGCCTGTAAAGGTTGATCAAACATGACTGAACTCAGCACAAAGAGAACTTAACTAAAATAGAAATCTGGGCCCAATATAGGCTAAACAACATGTCTATAACTCTATACAACAATGACCTATATATACCAACCAAACCCCTATCCCATATGCCAATATCATCTGCAATCTATTTATATATATAGACCCCTCAGTCTTAGGTGAAACTACAACTACACTCAAGGACAGGCTCTGGTCATGGGTGCCCTACTGGAAAGGGTAAGGAAAAAAATAATAACAAATCATCAAGGCTGTAAGGCATACTAACATCCTATATGGAAACTGGTAGGTATTATAAATAACAGGGAATCATCTACAAGGGTTATTATTCTAATATCAATGCTAACTATCATCTCTAGAGTACAGACACTCTACAAATTATCATATCATTATATTATGAAAGAACTACATATAATAAGCTCGACAAAGCTAAATATCCCTACTCTTAAGTTATTTGATGATGGAATACAATTTTATAACCACAGAAGGGTACGATAGATATGACATATTTAAAAACCTTCTCAAGATACAATCTGATAATCATATGCGTCTGTTCAAAATCATGTTACTCGGAGTCCTCGCCATGCCAGCAAGCAAGGCTGCGATAAACAATAGATTCCATAACTGGGGTATGTACCTCTATAATCATGTCGTCTGGAATTCTCGCTATGCCGACTAGCATAGCTACAAGAAATTCCAAATCTCATAACCATGATACGTACATTCGAAGTTAGGTCTCTACGTTTCCGCCACGCTAGCTAATATGTCTGCGATAAACTACAGGTTCCATAATCAAGTAGATATTTTACCATCCCTATTATTCCTGTCAACATATGTTATCAGAAAATATCGTAACTCAGGCCATAAAATTCATCTCGATAGAAAAATCAAAATCAACAACGATCCATCAAAATCAAATTCAATAATTAAGGAGTGAGAGCGAACAAACAAGGGAAATGATTTTAAATTGAAGTTTAAATAAGATTCTCAAGGTTCATCACAGGAATCTCTCAAGGAATCCTAACTATGATTGAGTACCTTCAAAAATATATCCTAATCCTACTGCAGGCTGTAGTGATACTTTAGTTTGAATACCACTACATAAACTCGACCTGCATGGGCCACCACTAAAAATGTGTCACGACCCGCACCCTAGAGTAAGGGCACGAGAAGTAGGTACGTCCAGCCTACGCCGCAGTATCGACGGTACAACACTGTCCTAGGTCAATCATCTAACAATATAAGCTACTTGTACAGTATATACACTCCGAATAGAGGTGACATAGCAGAATAAAGTCTCAATCACATCTAAGGTAGAATACGATAAAATAGATAGATATAAAATAAATCCACAAGGAGATATAACAGATAGAAGGAGATACAACAGATAGAAGTCTAAGTGTCTAAGATATCACAATCCAAAAAATATCTTAAATCTCAAATACAGTAATCCAGAGTAAAAATAAGTACAATTGAAAATCACTAATACAAACTAATGGTGTGTCATCCACTGCTAATGGATCCTGCTGGAGATCCAAGTCACAGCAATCCTCTAGGGTAATCCCATGGTAAGTGGTACAAGGTTCCTCATCATCGTCTGTAAAATTTTCAACAGGTCCAGTCAGTACAGGAGTGAGCACAATACATCTCATGCAAATCATAACAGGTTAGGAAATATAAACATGCTAGAGAGTAAGATACATAAAACTGAAAGAACAACATGATATGAAAGAGAGAGATTGTAAGTAAATATCTACAATATAATAGAGAACTAATCAGTGACTAGTGATTCAGAGTACAAGATAAACATGTGAATAGCTAGAGGATGATTCATGACTATACTAAACAGGTGATTCATGACTATACTACTTTAGAATTATTCACATGTTCAGTTCTACTCCCCCATCCCCAATCAATACACAAGGATCCAGTCAAGTTACGTTAAGATTCATGACTACGCTACTAGCCCATAAAGGATGATTCAAGAGTAATTCAAGAATAGATTCGTGAAGGCTCTGTGATTCATGAGAGTACAGGAATCATAAGCTGATACATGAAGATTCATGATAATAGAAGCATAAAATACATGATGTAAGTGAAACACACGAGACATGAGTATCTGATGCTCCCGAGGGAGATAATATCTCGTGAAAGGATCCATATAGTACTAATCCGTGTTACCAACGTGTCATCATCAAGTAAAGTAATCTAAAGCAGGAATATAATCTTAAACAAGATATGAAATGATCAGAGAATGTACTCGTCTGATATCTTTATGTCTGAAGAGAATATACTGTCTGAGGAGTGGTGTCTGTCTCTTATAGAATATTACAAGTCACTACATGTCCAAAATAGTAAAATAGACTGCTACAATGCATTCTACATGATGTTTGGTTCAATCTAGGCTAAAGTCAACTCTAGTCAACTACACTAGTCAAACTAGGTCAAGTCCTAGCCCAAACAAGTCTAACAAGTATCACTAGGCCTAATCAAGCCTAGGCTAGCACTCACACAATGACAAGGCAATGTGAACCACAATAATACATAATATAAAATAGATACTATATATAAATACATACATGTATATCTATATTACATACATATTTATATATATAGGCATATGTTACATTGTTACATAGATATATACATTCATGCACATTTACATACATACTTTTATACATTATATATGTTAACATTCATTACAATGCATTATATTTAGCTTATACCATTGATTCATTCATTCATTCATATATGACATTCTTTCATGCATTTATACATTCATTCATTCATGTTATCACAATATACATACTTATATTTATCTATACATTATATACATTGTATACAATATGTAAAAATAGAAGAGGAAAAAAGGAGAAAAACTGAAATGAAAAGGGAAGGGAAGGAAAAATGTAAGGAAAAAGAAAAACAGTGGACATATACATACTTGCATCATATATTCTACATTACCATACATGCAATCATTATATATTGCATTACATTATGTATACATTATGTATTCATATCTATCATTACATATATACCTTGCATTCATATCTAGTATTCTTTATATACTTTCATGCATACATTGTATATTATTCTTTCATTAATGCATTTATGTATTGCTTACATGCATTACATTGATTGCATTCCTACATGCTTGCATTCAACCATATATATACATTAATGCAAAGAGGATACATATCATATATATATATATATATATATATATATATTATTTCATTCATCTAACATATCATGCATTACATACTCTACATTCATTTAGTATCCATACTACATAGGCTCATAGGTTACACGAAATACCTATGTCGTATAGTCACTCTTTTACTTAAAACCAATATTGTACCAATTGGGCCCTCACTAAATTCTAGGATTAAAGTATGTCGTAGCCCTTCGTGTTAGCTTTTTGAAATATCAAAAGGATCGCATTTTTGTGTCCGGAAGCTCCCGGAATTGTGAAAACACCGAAACGTATTTATCTTTCGGACAGCTGACACTCAAATACTTTTACAAAAGTTTTAGAATTATTTTGACTTATTAAAATATATATTTGGAAAGCTAACTTCGATACGGTTCTTTGAAAAAAAACGAGAGATTAAACAGAGTTCTAAGCTAAAAGTTATGACATTTCTAAGTTGTTTTGGTTAATAAAAACATGGATGAATATTATGACAAATTTGAGTTATTTTGGACAAAAGAAACACATGTAGGCCAAGATACTTGGATACAACAAAGGTATCCAAATAAAACTCATTCTAACCATCCTAACTAAGATCAATATACTCTCTAACCATTCTAAAACTGAATTTAAATATCTATTTAAACTATTATCATACATACATACACATGGGGTGACCTAATTTGGGATCTATCAAGTAGGACACAAGACACATATCTAAAATTCTCAAGAGAACTCCAAATGGCCCCAAATTTGAATCTAAAGGGGACACATGCATGAGGATGAATCCTACGGATTTAAAACTAATTTATATGTAAAAAAAAATCGATTTAGAGGATGGATTTTACCTACTGGGAGTGGAATTCCAATGAAATCCTTTATGACACGGCTCCGATACGAAGATCCCTCAAAGTCAACACTCCTCCTTGCACTTCTCTTTCAATCCTTGGTAGCACCCTTCCCTTGAAGGATGAGAATGATTGAGGGAAGATTTGGTGAAGGAATTATTTGATTTGGAGACCAAATCAAATGGAAGGCTCTCTAAAATTAGGAAAGAACAAAAGAAAAATAAAAGAGGCAAGATTGTAATGAATAAAATAAATCATTCTCCCCTACAGGTGGCTGCCATAAAGAGTCCATTAGGACTAATGGAAAATGTCCTAATTGTCTCTCTCTAGTCTCATATGGTTAAGTCTAGACTAGGTTCAAGTATGGGGTCAAAAGGATCTAGTTTTGAGTCTCTAACTTAACCATTCTAACATGATAAAAATTAGTCTAACTAACTAACTTAAATGTTGGGTTTTGTGGGACATGCTTAACTTAATATTGGGTCCCATCTAGAGTTTAGGCTACCCAGGTCACAATACAAGTCGGAACGAGACGAAACTCAAACCCGACTAAACAAATCCAATAAAAATAATATTAAAAATATAAAATTTTCCTAAAATATTAAAATATAAAAAATAACCAAAATCATCATACATCAATTTAAATATTATTAAAATAATCTAAAATTCACCAATTAATTAAAATCCTAAATAATTCAAGTCAAAAAATGACCAAAATACCCTTAGCCTAAAAAGTTGTAAATAGTCATTCTAATCACATGGTTAGGTCCCCATGGTCATGGTTAGTCTCTAGGCTCATCAGTTCTAGGGTTCACTAGCTAACACATCAAAATTATAATTTACCAATGTTAAATAGTATTAAATTAATTAAAAATTCCCATAAATCATAAATCATATTATTAAATAATAAACCTTTACAAAAGTTCAAAATTACCCTTATGCTAAAATATGGTAGTGACACTGGCCACTACGGATAGTGTTACCGTCCGTATTAGAGGATGGCAGTATCCGACTACTTTAATATACCTTATATACATGACATGCTCAGCACGGTGGACTTACGAGGGACCGGTGGTGACATGCAGAGTCCAGTGGTCTTACGAGGGACCGGTGCTTATATAGTCTTGATATACTTGGCCCCGTTAGCTTGCTATATTGGCACGATCTGAGGATTCCTATATTGTATTGTTGGGGTAACCCAACCTCCACCTAGACAGCCATAGACATTTGAGTGGCCGCTTATTCATATAAATTGTTTGGCTTGTTGCTTGCTAAGCTAGCTGGCCCGTAATGCTGCCCCGACATAGAAATTTATTTCTCTTGTTCTTATGTGATATAGGGGTGGATTACTGTTCTAATGATAGATTACGAGTTCCGGTTGGCCATGCAGGTGTTATTGGATGTTAGGGAGATTGTGATGATTGCTGGTTATTTAGCTACATTAGATGTGGATTGTTATCGTGTGTTGGTACCGCACGATCCTTACCCTCTTTTACTGTTCATATATGTTATTCATGTTACATTTTATCCTGCTAGCTTTACTTCGCCCGTCCTTGAGCCTTCCTTTCTGGTACTTGCTACAGTTGGCCTGACCAACCCTGAATTGTTCCTAGATTGCCTGTGAACGACCTATGTGGATCTTTCAGACTCGACTTAGATGATGTGCTTTAGTTCCCGACCATGCTAGGAACTGTAGGAAGGTATACTCGTCTATATTATTATCCTGTATTGTTGACTTCCCGATTATCATATGTGTATTTCCTGCTTTCCATATGATTCTGTCTTATAGTTATTTCATTACTATTGTTTGTGGATATGAGATTGGATTTAGGCCATAGAATGATTGCATGCTAGGATACCCAGCAAGATTGACAGCCGTCATCGTCGTATAACGTATTCGTACCTTATACGGTGTAGCTGGCCGACATTCGTCCCCGTATTTCGGTACTGGGGCGTGACACAGTTTTAGTGGTGGCCCATGCAGGTCTCGTTTTGAGATTTTGTTGGGTATCACATGATTATTGATCTCAGTCCACTATTCCTTGGTATTCCCACTTGTTACACTTGTCTTTCGCTCCCTTGAACTTGTGAATTGGTCCTCATCTCTAACTTGACCTATCTTGCTTGTCCATGTCTTATTTGTTGTTATCTACCCCTGATCCTTGTTTGATAGATATGATCATATACTTGGCCATGTCGATCGCTTTATCAGACAAGACGTTGTCTTGTCTCCATTGGGTTACTTGATTATCTATTTTGGGTTATGTACTCTCTACCGATGCATCACCTTGTTTGATTCTCCTGTTATCTAACTTTGTGCATTGACTTCGTGTTGACTTAGTATCATTATCGCCCTCTTCGAGCGATTGGCTTGATTGTTGCAGAAGGAAGATTTTATCAGGACTCTGAGATTCGATATTTTAATATTTGTTGAGTATCCAAGGGATATTCTCGTATCGATTCGGCTTCCTTGAATTCCGGATAGTTTCGCACTCATGATTATCGGTTTCAGATATTATTTTTATTATAGATATACTTTCTATACATTATATTTTGATATGGATCCTTGATTTGGAGCATTTTCCTACGGATATGGAGTATTTTTCTAGAAAAGCTATCTTGTGGTTATGATTGAAGATATTTTTGGATGTGTGTTACGATTCACCTGGATTTTGGATTTGATTATATTCTAAAACTCTCGTTATATCGTTAGAGATTTTATGATTTTAGTGATTTTGATATTTGTGTTATGCATTTGATTTATTTTGGGTATTTGTCAAGAGTACCGGGTGACCCTAGTTTACCTTGACGGCATGGTAACGAAAGTTGCAGCCGCTCAATTTTAGTGTCAAGGTGAATCTTTTACAGCCATTTCGGATGGCGTGGCAAGGAATGACCATGACGCACATTTTTGGATATTAGGAAACTACGGTCGTCGATTTGAGACAGATATCATGTATTTTATAATTTTATGCAGATTTTCATGCAGTGGGGCTTTTAGATTTTTTGACATTATTTTCGATATTTTGTACTTGTTTTGATTCATGGAGTTATTTCGTACATGTGAGATTTTGATTTTTCGAGATTCTTTCAGTGTTTTGGATTTACCTTGTGAGTTGATTTATGTAGCCATACACTGTTCTTTTTGATGTTTTTATATAAAGATTTTGTTCATGTCTTGTTGTATTACTTGATTTCTGTAAGGTGGGTAGAGTTTTCATGGCATATATATATGTACTAGTTTTGAAAATCCTATTTTGAAGAATTTTGAAATTTCGAGGATAAAATTTTTGTAAGGTGGGTAGGATGTCAAATCCCTATTTTTAAAATAGTTATCTGACTGTATTTTTGGATTTGGGGAATTTTAAAATTGGGTATTCTAATTTTTTTTTTGTTATTTTCTTGAATGTGGATTTTATCCTCATTATTATTGCTATTATTATTTTTCTTGTTCCAATATCTACCCTACCCCAAAATACTAAACCTCTCTCTTCCCTCTCTCACCCCTCAGCCGACACCCCCTATCAAACCTCCCTCTCTTCACTCAACTCATCTCTTCCCCCTCACCTTTCTCTCTCTTCACTCTCATCTTCCCCCTTTTTTCAGAGCTCGTCCCGGCCCCCTCTTCTGCGACCGCCCGCGCCACTCCCAATCTCCGGTGTAACCCCCTCCCTCTCAGTTCTCTCTCCCCCGATCTCAGTCTCTCTCCCTCACCCATTCTTTCCCACTCGATCTCCAGCGACCCGCACCCCCATGGCCTCCGCCCCTTCTCCTTCCTCCTCTCGACGTGGCACGGACAGTCGCCATGAGCCGTCATCCATCTGGCTATCGTCACCGTCGTCTCCTTATGACTTGGCCGCGTCGGCGATGATCTCCCCCGCTCCCTTCACCGAGCGTAGCGCCACTGCTGCCGTCCTTCCTTTGTCGTGGAGCCGCCCCTACCTGGTCGGACTTTCGACGAGCTTCCCTCTCTTATCTTCTCCACCGGCAGCGACCAGCCCCACCTGGCCGAGCATCCACGGTGAGCTCCTCCGCCTCCCCTCCTTCTTTTTTCGGCAACCATCACTTCGGAAGCAGTGCCACCTCGGGCAGCGGAACACCCTTGGGCCCCGCGCTGTTCGGACAGCAAGCCCCCTCTGCGTGCGTACCCCTCGGGCAGTGTGCCCTCGTTCCCTGTGTACTTCGGGACGCGTACACCTTGGTGTACGTGTCAGTTTCGTTCTTTGTGTTGTCTTGGGCAACGTGCTATTTCGGTTTGCACGTTGTCTCAATTCTCGTGTCTCGACCTTTGTGCTATCTCGATTTTTGTATCGCTTCAATTTGTGTGCACGCACTGATTTATGCACCGCCTCGATTTGCCTGCCCCCTTGGACTCCGTACCGCCTCGATTTGCGTACATAAGTTAACTTGCATGTCGTATCGGTTTGCATGCAACCTTGGACTTTGTGTCATCTTAATTTGCTTGTACGCTCCGATTTGTGTGCCATATTGGTCTTTGTGCCGTCTCGATTCGCGTGTACGTCTTGATTTATGTGACGCATGATTCATGCGCCATCTTGATATTCGCGATCCCTCGGTCTACGTGTACGTCTCGATTTACGTGCACATTCCGTTCCTATTTGCCTCGATATTCGAGCCATCTTGATTTGCGTGTCGTATTGATTTACGTACTATCTTGATATTCGTGATTTCCTCGATCTACGTGCATCTTGTCTCCTGTTCATCTAGATTTTTGAGTCATATCAATTCTCGTACGTGTCTCGATATACATGCATGTCTCGGTTTGTGTGTCTATATCGATCCGCGTGTCTTAGTTTTCGTACCAGATCCATGTACTACTTGCGGGACCTGCATGGTATAGCCTTGTGCTATTCTTCGTGATTTTTATTATTATTTTATTATTATTTAATTCTAATGATTGTTATTGTGTGTTCTGAGGATCTCGATGGACGTGCTATCCTGGATCCCGATCGTCGAAGACTTTCTTACCTAGCTGAGCCCTCTAGGCAAGTACCCCTTGTTCATCGACGGCTCTTGCCTTCTCTCCTGAATTTATTATATTTAATTAATTGTAATTATAAATGTATAACCATGATTAGTGTAGCTTAGCAGTAGAACTGCCATGATAACGTATGATACTTGGTTCGATATCGATTTACGACCGTATCGGACAACTCGGACGGGTCATCCACACCTCCGAGGACACGAGCACGACTCACATGTATGGATTGTCCCCATATGCCCCGTGTCCGACTCGCGGTCGGGTAACGGCTTGGCTAACTGTTTCTATGACCTTGTTTGTGGCTTGGATATGACTGTGGGTCTTGGTACGTCCTGCATGGCGATTCTTGTTGCATGTGTTGGCTTGGCGCCCAGTACGCATCGTAGTGTTGCTGGAGGCCAAGACTTAGTGTTCTCGGCTATGGTTTGGTTTCCAGTATGCATGGTAGCGCTGCTGGAAGCTGAGACTTAGTGTTCTTAGCCTGCGATTTTGTGGTGGGTTGTGTCGAGTGGATTTTAGCCCCAATTTATTGGGTCCTCCCGTCCATAATACAAAGTAGACTGCCGAATTTTTCCAGAATTCCCAGTCGGAAATTTGTTTCAAAGAATTAGGCAGAACCATTCCTTTGGTTTGCTAATCTAGACTCGTGCTTACTTGTTTTGGATATAGTGGTCTGATTCCAGTACTTGCTAGTAGACTCTTGACTAGATTAGTCTCCTAGTTCTTGACCTGTCTTGTCCGTCGGATAGCGTAAGGAGTACGGTTCCACCCGGGAGACGGTCTGCAACCCTGGTCCTTGTTTGGTTTAAGGGTTGTGGATCTGCTCCAGAGCGGTTCACATAATCCTTGCCATTTTTCTGATGGCATTTAATTAATATATTCTTGTCTCCTGACCCTTCATTCATAGGAGTTATCCTAGTCTAGCCAGCTAGAACTGATAGCTGCCATAAGTATCAGAATTTGTGATTTTTGGATATATTTGAGGGTTGAGTATTATGGAGAGTACGATCTTGAGAATATTGATTGATAGACTCAAGTGGACTCTTGGATAGTATTGCTATTCCTTTTGAGGATGTTCTAATTCGATCGGACATGACTGTGGATTCTTGGATTTTGATGATCGCGAATACTTCGCGGAACGAGGAGAATATCGAGGGTATTATTATATAAATTTTACTTGACTTCCCAAGCATCCAAAACCTGGTTTGTTTGCTATATCTTGGTAGTAGTGAGACTTATTTGCTGATAGCTTGTGATCATCGATTCAGAGGATTCTTGTGAGCCAGAGGGCCTAGCATTGTTTATGGTAATGAGCTTGGTATTTGGTGATTGTCTTTCTTGACGTGACATTCACTCCATCGTGGATGAGAGACTCTTGCTAGATTGATCTGGTGGATGGACCGACTTGATAATTGGAGCTGTAGGCTCCTATATATGTTTGAGATGTTATTGTGGTAGAGATTCTGATCTCGTACTTGACCTGATATTCATGCCACGATGTGGGCAGATGATTTTATGTGACTGACAGATTTGTCCTTGTTTCTGACATGACTACTTGTATCCATGCTATAAGTCCAGCTTACCCTTTGAGGTACTGGCCCTAATTTTGCACTGCGGTGCTCTTTGTCTACTGGCACTTTGAGGTGCTACTTCCATGATTATATGGCATTGTGATGCCATCTTGATATTCTAGCTATATTATATGATTACCTGTACGGGTATCTGGTAGTTGGCCTATAGTCTTAGCGTGGTCAAGATTGATTGCCTGCTTGCTGCATAACACTAAGGATGGATCACAACTGGGACTATAGGTGCCGAGGTTGATTCTTACTTACCATTCTCGTACTGAGGTACGACATCTAGGAGGATGATCATATAACCACTGCATGTGATTCCGGATAAGTGTATGGTTAATCTAGGCAACTTAAACTGGTAGAAGCATTGGAAGGGAACAGAATCTCGAGATCGTACAGTACTAGCCGCTTCCCAGACATCTAGTCATAGAGTGCAGGCTGGCCGCTACAGATAGTGTTACCGTCCGTATTAGAGGATGGCAGTATCCGGCTACTATACTATACCTTATATACATGGCATGCTCAGTACGGTGGCCTTGTGAGGGACCGGTGGTGACATGCAGAGTCCGGTGGTCTTACGAGGGACCGGTGCTTATATAGTCTTGATATACTTGGCCCCGTTAGCTTGCTATATTGGCACGATCTGAGGATTCCTATATTGTATTGTTGGGGTAACCCAACCTCCACCTAGACAGCCGTAGACATTTGAGTGGCCGCTTATTCATATAAATTGTTTGGCTTGTTGCTTGCTAAGCTGGCTGGCCCGTAATGCTGCCCCGGCGCAAAAATTAATTTCCCTTGTTCTTGTGTGATATAGGGGTGGATTACTGTTCCGATGATAGATTACGAGTTCCGGTTTGCCATGCAGGTGTTATTGGATGTTAGGGAGATTATGATGATTGTTGGTTATTTAGCTACATTATATGTGGATTATTATCGTGTGTTGGTACCGCACGATCCTTACCCTATTTTACTGTTCATATATGCTATTAATGTCACATTTTATCCTGCTGGCTTTACTTCGCCCGTCCTTGAGCCTTTCTTTCTGGTACTTGCTACGGTTGGCCTGACCAACCCTGGATTGTTCCTAGATTGCCTGTGACCGACCCCTGTGGATCTTCCAGACTCGACTTGGAGGATGTGCTTCAGTTCCCGACCATGCTAGGAACTGTGGGAAGGTATACTCGTCTACAATATTATCCTGTATTGTAGACTTCCCGATTATCATATGTGTATTTCCTGCTTTCCATATGATTCTCCCTTGTAGTTATTTCATTACTATAGCTTGTGGATATGAGATCGAATTTAGGCCATAGAATGATTGCATGCTAGGATACCTAACAAGATTGACAGCCGTCATCGCCGTAAAACGTATTCGTACCTTATACGGTGTAGCTGGCCGAAGTCCGTCCCCGTATTTCGGTACTGGAGCGTGACAGTTCTTTCCCAAAATTGCCCCCTTTTATCAAATCACCTCCAAATTGGACCAAATCAATTACAATACACTCCCCTAGTGTAGAGGAGGTGTCCATAGGCTAGCTAGCAAGGATTGGGAGCAATTTGACCATAGGAATTGGTGTGGTTTGTTTCAAGTGCTATTTCATTGAGATTCCAACTCTCAATAGGTAATGACCTCTAAACCTATTTGTTTCCTGATTTCTCACCATAGATGCATTTATTTTGGGTACCCCTAGCCCTAGGATAAGTTTGGTTAAGAATCGAATCCATTTGATGCCCGTATCATGCGCATATCATTCCGTATCGGAAAGATCACTCAAGTGTTCGATGAAATGCCCCTTAGGAATTTTTGTTCTCTAAAATCTAAATAAATTACATTTTTGGAAAGCCTATGATGTGTAGATTACTTCTGTGGTTGACTGAGTTGATTTTAGTGGTATTTACTGTGTCAAAATGGACACAGGGACACGCACACACGTATCACTGTACTGCCCTGCTACTGTCGTGTCAGTTCTTTTTGGACACGACACGAATTCGAGTGCCACCAGTTGGTAATGGTAGGGACAATCACTGACATCACACCTAAAGATTTGGGTCTCATATGATTGTGTATTCGATTGAGGGTTTGGCCCACAGATTCTGCTTTGTATGGTCGGAGGACACACACAAATATTGCATCTGTGTTTTGCCACATTTTGACACACCTCTAGACACGATTAGTTGATACATGGACACCCTAATATTGACACTCACAGACATATATTAACCTCCACTGGACACTCATTGTTCACATGACCCACACCCTCGAACACACATGCCACATTACACAAATTCTGATACTTCATTTTGTTTGATACTACTTTTGACACTGCATCACACACTTCTCTTGACACACCCTGATACATAACACACTTACTTTCAACTTGACACATCTCACCAGTTGAGACAAGTAGGCGCACACATGTTGACACTAGCTCGATACACACACATTCTGATACATGTGGGTATCAGAACACACTTATTCTGATGCTGCATTTTTCTGATACTTTATATAACACCATGTGACACACTCCACTCTTGGACACCTTGCCTTGATACTAGACACTTTGATTCACTATAATTATTACATTGCCCTGCCATTAGACTCTTGAGTTATGTCCCTGCATTCCTCTTTTTATGCAATCCCCTGTGGCTACAGTCTTCATGTCCAAATCCTAACTGTAGAATCCCAGTGTGATGCATCTGCCTACTATTTTAATTGTCCTGCATACAAATGGCCATTCATTACCTACCCAATTCAGTGCTCATTTACTTGCAAATAGATACCTGGATTTGAGCAATAGCTAATTCATGAGATGGTCAACACTTGGGTTTTATTTCCACTGCATTCACTATATGTCTTTCATTATTTTGATTCAGTCACATCCTCTATGTTCTGGATCTGTCATATTAGCCTGTACAGTCCAGGTAACCCCCTACTGCCCAGTCCATGTGAATGTTATTTTGATGTAGTTAAGTGATATAGTGGTATAGAGATATAGGTATATGTGATATAAGTTTTAGTGTGTATATATATATATATATATATATATATATTTATGAGGTTATGAAGGGTATGTATGTATCTATATGTATCTATACTTATAACCAGGTAGGCATGTTTTGTGTACAGATAGTAAGAACTATAGGTTGTGCCCTCTATAGTTGGTTTAGGTAATGTATCACTCCATTTATGTTGTATCAATCCCTTACTCCTTTAATGTTCAAACCAACATGTCCTAGTAGTGCAGTCTATATATATATATATTATGCATATGTGATTCCTTAGAAGAGTTGGCTCAGGTAGTGAGGTTTTGGGCATGACAGGTCCATATAATGATTGGTGTCAAGGGTGGGGGAGATGCTTCCTGCAGTAATTGAGAGTGTAGCCTGCGCTAGTTATGATAGATAGATGCTTAGGCATAGCCCAAGCCAAATTAGCCACAAGCAATGCCTTTGCAGCACGAGAGTTCCCTGCAGTAGCAGGTTTATTTCCTTAGCAACAGCGGCTTGCAATAGGTCTACTGCACAAGGGTGTGAAGTGATGGAACTGGGAATTCCCAGGACCCTTCCTTTGGTGTGCGTATTGATCGATAGAAAGTTAAACATATCTAATACGTGTTCTAACCCTTCAAAGGCGGAAACTAGGATTCACGAATTATACCTGCGCCAACCTTAACTATATAGGTGTTGAGGTAGGTGAGATATGATTAAGGTCATATATACATGTGTGATGATATGTTTAATATATAGGATTGGTATAGTAGTTGTGGTATACCAAGTAGGACGTTGTGTAGTGCCATAGAGTATATGTTAAGGCTAGTTGGTTGAGTATATTTATGAGATATATGTATATATATGATATAGTATTTATGGTTTATAAGGATTATGAATATAGTTGTTATATATATATATATTTTTTTGTTTATAATATATATATATTTTTTATAATATATATATAAAAAAAAATATATATATTATAAAAAGAGGGCTTTATTCATCAACTCTGCAACGGTTTCATCTAAAAGCATAGCTATTTCAAGAACATAGGGACTGTCTTCGTGTGCTTGCATCTAACCCAAGCTTTCAGGACTTGTCTTCATATCTCTGCGAGCACTTGATCAGCTGAGTATTTGTATGACTCATATCGCCATTTATTCCTATTCTTCCAAATAAACCAAAATGTCACCCCTACGATGATCTCCTTTAAGTGCAGCATTGGTCTTCTCCACCAATTCGTAAGCCTACACGACAAAGACTCGTTGCTACGAATTGAGAATTCCTTTTGCAGTTGATTCTAAACTGCCTGAGCCAATTCCCCTTCGTTAAACAAATGTTCGATTGTTTCATGAGCTGGAAGAATGCAACAATGATACTGTGACGCGAGTTGGTAGCCCAGACGCTGAATGCTGTCTTCCGTAGGCAGCCTAGTATGCAATTTACGCTACCCAAGTACTGACCATTTGATAGGAATACAGGTATTCCAGATATGGGTAAAGTTTGGACATCGATTATTAGGGACTCTAGTGTGCCTCCATGCAGAAGATATTGTGAATGTACATGTTCTGGAAGGGCTCCATCTCCATCTGGCATTATCAGTGGGATCACTCTCGATTAGTTGGTTCGCCACATCCCGTCCATGTAGAAGCCTCTTCCATATTGGAGATGCATTGGAGTTGGTTTGAACTGTGTCTAGACTCGTAAATTTATCGTATCTAGCTTTGATGAATGTCGCCCATAACCCATCATGAGTCTTTAATTTCCGCCATAGTGTTGTTGAAAAAGAATTGATAATTTCTTCCATACATATGAGCCCGAGACCTGCTTCCTCATATGGTTTGGCCATTTTCCTCCAACATAGCCAGGTATGTTTGTACATACCTTCTTTCTATCCCCCCAAAAAATGAGAGAACATTATCTCTAATTGCTTGATAACAGCTCTAGGTGGATTACATGCCGCCAGCGTGTACATTGGAATAGAAGTTAGAACTGATTTAAGAAGTACAAGCTTACCACCGTACGATAGTAGACGTTGCTGCCAACCGTCAATTCTGTTCCTGATCCTGGATAGGAGTTCTTCAAACATACTGACATTCTTCCTCCCTGACATAAGAGGACAACCCAGATAAGAGAATGGGGGTTTGAAGATCGAAATCCTGTAATATCCCACAATTCAGCCTCTCGAATTTCAGGAAAAGTCGGATGAACATATAAACAAGACTTTTGAGCATTGATCATTTGGCCGGAAGCTGCCTTATATCTCTCCAGTATCTCTTTCAAAGCTCGAATAGAAGAAACATCCCCAGCTGCAAAAATTAGGACATCATCCGCATATGCAATATGTGTCACTGCCGGACAACCACTGGGTGAGTAAAAATGATGAAACGAAGGAAGCTCAGTCAATTTCTTGAGATTTCGAGATAAAACTTCCGCAGCTAATATGAAGAGAGCTGGGGATAATGGATCGCCTTGGCGAACACCTCGGTATCCATAGAAGTAACCAGAGGATTCCCCATTGATCACTGTCGAATACCAAACATTATTTAGTAAAAGAAAGACCATATTAATCCATACCTCATTGAATCTAAATCTCCTTATAATCTTTATCAAGAAACCCCAATCAAGACGATCATATGCTTTAGCCATATCCAATTTAATCGCCACGTTTCGTCCTCTATTTTTGATTCGCATCATGCTCATTATCTCCTGCGCCAGGACTACATTGTCTACTATTTCCCTTCCCCTGACAAATCCGCTCTGCTCGGGAGAAATAATATAAGGGAGGACGGATGCAAGTCGATTTGCCAATAACTTGGATATAATCTTGTTCATGACAGTACACAAGCTTATCGGACAGAAATCCGACCAAGAGGTTGGATCCTTTACCTTCGGGATCAGGATAAGTGATGTGCTCGATATAGCTTTGGGGAGTGCGAAGCCGTCCATGAATAATTTTACTGCCTCCAGAATATCTCCTTCAATGATCGACCATGCTGTAATGAAAAATCGAGCTATAAATCCGTCCGGACCCCCTGCACTCTTTGAATCTATTCCTTTGACAGTAGATAGGAGCTCCTCCTGTGTTGGTTCTGCCGTCAAGAATAGGTTGTCATCGGCCTCGATCAATGAAGGAATATAGCTCATCAAATCATCATCTGTCACTGGGTGCAAACTCAAGTATTGAGTCGCAAAGTATTCATTAGCAGAAGCTTGAATCTCGTTTAGATCAGTAAGGGTAGTTCCATCTTCTTTCCTAATAGAATGAATTCGCAACTTCCTTCTCTTACTGTTCACGCATTCATGGAAGTATGCAGTATTTTGGTCGCCATCCAAATCCCATCTCAGTCTAGCCTTTTGTCTCCAGTATGAGTCTTCATAAGAGAGACGTTGCTTCAATAATGCTCTAGTTTTATGAAGTTCTTCGCGATTGTGCTCTGAGCTGTCTTGTTCATAAGCTATCTCCGCTACTAACACCGCGTCTTCCGCTGCTTTCACTTGTTGGAAGATGTCTCCAAATGTAGCATGACTCCAGCCTGATAAAGCTTTCCTGCAGGCCACCACCCTATCGGCCACCCTTACTAGAGCATTAGCGTAATATACCGAGTGCCAGGCTGTCTCCACTATCTGAAGGAACTCAACATGTGTAGCCCAGAAGTCTAAGAACCTGAAAGCATGTCTTCCTTCCGCCATTGCTGCTCTGAACTTAATAAGCAAGGGAGCATGATCCAATCATTACGATTGAGATGTTCTTCAACCGATAAAGGTAGAATGGACAACCAGTCTTTGTCTAATAACATCGGATCTAATCTGGAACCTTGTTTGTCCCCCTCCGATTTGATCCAAGTGAACGTACTCCCCGTGTATGGTAGTTCAATCAGTCCCATAGCCGTAAGGAAATTATTGAAGTCGTTTATGGCCTGGAGGCTCGGGGCCAGTCCATCTTTCTTCTCCTCCCTACTCTTGACTACATTAAAATCTCCTCCAACTGCCCAAGGGATATTATAGCATGATTGAATGTTTTGAAGTCTCTTCCACATCTCTATCCGACCTTCCTTGGTATTGTGACCATGAACGATGGATAAGATAACTTCAGTAGGCAATAGATCATTGGCAAACTGAATTGAAATAGCTTGATCGAATGAATCTACCATCTTCATAAATGAACCGGCCCAAGTAAAAATCTAGATGTTGCCTCGTTCATTGGATATTGATTGTTGACAACCAAGTTTGATTTGGAAGGCTGTTAATTGCTCCTTAGAAACTTTTGGTTCTATGAACGCAAGTAGTTGAATCTTGTTGATCCGAACTAAGTTTTTGATCCTTTTGATTGTCATTCTATTAGCGATCCCTCGAACATTCCAAATGAGGAAGTTAAACATTAAAGGTTTTCTTTTGTGTACCAGTTGAAGTGCTAATCCCTGATCGTAGGATTCTATCTGACGGAGGCGGGGCCTTCTTCTTACGTGTCGACTGAGGGGGACAAACTGTCGCCTCTTCCTCCTTGACATCCTTCACTATCTCCTCTGTAGCACGAGCTTCTTCTTCTTCTGCTATGTCTGCCCAGGTTTGACCTAGTATTTCTTCTTCTTTGACTCCTTCACTTGTACCCTTATTTTGTAAACCAGGTTCGGTTGGATCCTCGGGATGATCTGAAAGCGTCCCTTCGTCCCTCGGTTCAGATGGATTTTTAGGAGGGTCGGGAGTGGAGAGTGTCGCATCATTCCTCGAAGGGGGATCAGGAGGAATTAATGGAGGATTCATTACTGGCGGGATGGTGGCTGCATTGGTATCCGGGCATGTCTGAGTTGCCTCTGGTTGACGGCTAGGAGCTTGAGTAGAATTCATTTGTAAAGACTGATGTGGTTGGATGGGATTAGGAATAACCTCAGGTGTAGACAAGGGATGAGCTTGATTGGATGGCTCCCCAATAGCCTCATGTTCCCCTCGAGGCAGTATCCGAGTAACAAGAACCTGTCCCTCTTTCTGAACAGCAATCTCTTTTCATTTCTCTTTTTGTTTGTTTTTGCATGATTCCATGGAGTGACCTTGATGACGGCATGTGGAGTAGTATAATGGGGAGGATTCATACTCTATGTATTGCCAGAAACTTCTATTGCGAGGCATGTTTATGCGGATTTTTTTGTTGTAAAGGCTTAGAAGCATCTACCTCAATTAAAACCCAGGCAAGACTTGGACGAGACAAGTCTGCTGTAGCTTTGTCTATTTTGAGGGAAGTACCTATAGCACCCGCAATAGCAAATAGAGCTTCCTTGGCGTAGAGATGATGAGGAAGGTTGGGAAGATTATTCCAGACCGGGATAATGGGTGATTCATGCGAAGGCGAGAAATCAGGATCCCATTTGAAGATCCTTATTGGAGCTCGAGCACACACACACACACACACACACACACACACACACACACACACACATATATATATATATATATATATATATATGGAAAAGCAAGTATTATTAAAAAATGAAACAAAGCAAGGACCGGGTCCCACAAGCAGCTGACCCGGTTTCAAAATTCAAACGAAAAACACAAAAAAATAAATAGACGGGAGGAGCCCACACGGCCCGAGGGAGGCACGTGGCCCGAGGGGGATGGGGTCGGGGCCCGAGGAGACGCGAGGCCCAAGGAGACGCGGGGCCGAGAGAGGGGCGAAGCCCGAGGGGGTACCTCGGGGCAGCCGCACGCGTGTCGACAGGAGAGAGAGAGAGGAGAGGGCTTGACCCCACGGCACGACGCCCGGAACCAGGAGGGCTCCGGCGGAGGGGGCCGGCCCGAGGGTGGCACCCGAAGCCTGGAGAGCTCCGGCGGAGGGGGCCGGCCCGAGGGTGGCACCCGAAGCCTGGAGAGCTCCGGCGGAGGAGGCCTGTCTAGAGAAGCGCGGACGGAGACTGGACGTCGGGAGGGTTCGGCCACAGGAAGCCGAAGGGGCAGGACCGCCGGGGATCCGGAGGAGGAACGAGAGGCTCGACCCTGGGGAAGCGGAAAAGGGGCCGCAGCGGTGGGGGAGCTCGACCACGGGGAGAGGGAGTACGGAGATGGGGCCAACCTCGGGAACGGGAAGGGAAGGAGCCGCGGCGGCGAAGGGGTCAACCTCGGGGATGAGGATCTGATGCGGTGGAGGAAGAAGGCCTGACGGTGTTCGAGGATGGGGGATCAAGAGCCCCGACGAAGGCGGAGAAGCCAATCGGCGGCCTAGGGGCCCGAGGCGGCGGCAGGGGTTAGTAGTAGGGGTACGATCCCCACGACGAAGCGGAGGAGTAACTGAATCCGGCGTGGGCGGGAGCGTACCAGGCGGGTGCCACGGACTGGGCAGGGAGGGTGCGCCAGTACCACTGCAGGGTGGTGGGGGCCGCCGGCTGGGTAGGGAGATTGGTCGTCGCCGAAGAGGAAGGAGGCACAGGGAGAAGGTCGACGGGAGGGGGAAGGAGGTCCGCTGCTGAGGCGGAGGGAGGCACAAAAGGGGGGGGCGGCGGGAGGAAGCCCGCACCCGGGGCCGAAGGAGGCTCGGGCGGCGCCGGGAGGAGTGTCGCTGCAGAGTCGGGGGGAGGCGAGGAAGGAGAAAGCCCGGAAAGGAAGCCCTCAGCCGAGGCGGGGAGAGGGGCTGGGGGAGGAGGCGCCTGGAGGAAGGCGACAGACAGGGCGGAGGGCGCCTGGGCCGGGGGATACGGAGGAGACGATCCCGACGGAGCGGAGCGGTGCCCCGGAGCGGCGGGGATGCCGAGAGCCGAGGGAGGAGGAGGATTCGAGGCGAGCGCCACCAGAGACTCGGAGGGCTGCCTCAGGGAGGGGGAAGCTGGGGGGTGAGCCGCGGCCGAAGGGGGGGCGGATCGGCAGGGACGACGGCTAGGAGGGCCGACGAGCCGGAAGGAGGCCGTGTAGCACGCGAGACGTCGAGGGATGCTGGCGGAGGGCCGAGGAGGGATGGAGCCGGGGACGGTCGAATGCGCCGAACCCGACAATGCCTACGACGCCGAGGGCGGCGGCTGCACCGAGGAAGAGACATGAGGGGGGAGGGGTCGCTGCATGTCGGGCATACGCCGACCGGGGAAGGGGGCTCCTCGCGGGAGGAACGGCCGGTGGGAGCCCAGCCGACCGAGGGGACCAAGGGGGCCGGGGAAGGAGGGAGACACCCGGCGGGGGGAGGGGGCGCCCCTGGGCTAAACCAACATCCTATATATATATATATATATATATATATATATATATATATATATATATATATTTGGCTATTTATATTTGGCTATACCATATTTTAAAAAAAATATGGTATAGCCTATTAGGTATCCTAGATATATTAGTCTATGGTATATATTAGAGTTGACCAAGATTGACCTATGTGTCCAAGTTTGACCTAGTTTGACTAGAGGGTTGACCAGAGTTGACTTTGACCTAGATTAACCTAGAATCACATAGATTGCATTATATATTTCAATTATTTAATATTGGACTCTTTATAACCTGTATTGCTTTAAATAGGACTCAGTTACTCCAGTTTGGACATCTATACATATCAGTTGCTCAGGTTATCAGGCGAGTACATTCTCTGATCATTTTCATTCATGATAGCATCAATATTGCTTGCTTTAGACTACTTTACTTGATGCTGACACGTTGTTATCACGGACCAGTACTCTATGGATCTTGTCGTGCGATGTTATCCCCTAAGCGGATACATCGGGTATTTCATATTCATATACTTTACCATGTGCATCGTGTACTCCTTATATTTGTATTATTTATGTACAATCGTGTGCTCTCATGTACTCTTGTGTACTCACATATATTTCTTGTGCAAAACTAACCATCGTGTACGTAACATAACTTGATCGGATCCTTGTGGATTGATCAGGGTAGGGGAGTAGAAGTGGTCATATGATTAAAACTCCTCTAGTGTAACTCGTGTACATGTCTATTATACCATCACGTATAATAAAGACTCATAGTATACATCGTGTGCAAACCTATGCCAATTACATGATCATCTTGTGCTCTAAAATACTATATTTAGTATATTTCATAGTTTCTTACTATATTTTATGATTTAGTTTACTTATCCATATCTCATGTATTTCTTGTACTTCTTTATAGCACGTCATGTATTTTATTCTTTTGTTTGTTCTATATTTTCTGCCATATTTTGGATCTGTTTTGGAGATATGTGCTCATTCCTGTCCAGATTGGACCCATTGACAAAATATTACAGATAACTTGGAGTACCCTTGGCACTACCTGTTATAGAGCTGGCGTAGATGACACTTGCTACCTGGACCCTCAGGAGGATCCAGTTGCACTGAGTAGACTACCATAGTTCTTAGGCTAGATTGCTAGGCTTTGTCTTTCTTATTTGTATTGTCTTTGAGTTTGTATTATTCAGATATAATGTAGTGGTGTTGATAATACTTAGACTTATTTTATTTCTGGTTGTATCTCACTCTGTGGATTTCATATCTATCTTATTGTACTATTTATCTACCCCTAGTTTTCGTGATTGAGTTGTATCTTCTGAGATATCGTCCATTTGGAGAGTATATTCTGTTAGTCGTAGCATTCTACCGCCGACACTGCGGCGTAGGCTGGACGTACCCATGGTCTCGTGCCCTTACACTGGGTGCGGGTCGTAACAATTTCTACAGGACTGTGTGGCTCTATAGAAAACGGGGAGTCTACTCTCTGTGCAAGGGCTGCACAGAGATTAGGGGCAAGGGATTTCTCCCTACACAGCAGTACAGTTGGTGTGTGCACTTGCACATAAGTGCAGGCCACACAGGTAAGCAGGGGCAGGCAGGAAGATACCTATAGAATGTTTAGTAGCAGGGCCTTAGGCCATGTGTGTCCATATGCACACATAGGTAGCAAGTAGGGAAGCTTGCTTCCTGCATAGGGCAAGCAAGGGGAGGCTTTACTTCCTGTGTGTGTGGGTTGTTAGGTGCAGCAGGGAAGGTTCCTTACAGAGCAGCACATGCACAGGTGATGAAAAAAGAGGGGTCAAGTGCAGTATAGTAACTGCTATAGTTTATTGTTTAGTAACAGCAGATAGAGGGGCATCCAGTGTATGCACATTTGTGTGTGAAGAGAGAAGTGATGGGGTGAGCATGTCATGTGCACATGTGTGCACAGATGACAGCAGGCCGTGCCAATGCACAGGCAAGTGGTTGGCAGCAGGGCAGTATGTGCTCCTGCACACAGAACCAACATGTAGGAAGACACCTGGCCTGTACACAAGTACACCATTGTGTACTACACACTGATTTACAATTGTATGTGTGCATGGCACACACATATGTACCACACTTGAGTGTCAGTGTAGTGCTTATGTGTAGTGAGTGTACGTGAGTTTGTGTGAGTGTTTAAGCAGGATATATGAGAGTGAGCATTGGGGTACATGTAAGCCTATAGTTTTATGTGTTGTGGTTTCACATGAGTGAGTATTAGCTGTAGAAAACCTACTGGATAGAGAGTGTATATCGGGTTGTGTGTATGTTGTGCTATAACTGTAGTTGTTATAACATCAACCTATAGGTTCAAGTATGAGGTTTTGCACATATGTGTGAGTGGATAGGTGAGTGTTAACTGCAGTAGTTAGGCTAGGTAATGAGAGGCTTGCAGGGGTACTTGGCCCCTAGCAGCAACATGCAGGACTTGGAGTCCTTGTATAGGCTGCACAAGCCAAGGTAAGTGTGTGTGTGAGAGTGGCACACACAATCGTGCCTCAGTTGTGTAATAGTGTAGGTGTCAAATGTATATGTGTGTGTCATAGAGTGTGTGTGTGTGTGTGTGTGTATGTGTATGTAATTATATATGTGTGGGAAGTGCCTATCAGTGCACCTGTTGCACATGAGCAAAAGGTTGGTGACCTGCATTGCACAGCAGGACTTAGTCCTGTTTGGGCCTGTGCCGCAACTATTATTGTAGTGTGTGTGGGTGTTTGTATGTATGAGTATGCGAAGGTGTCATGGAGTGATAGTTTATGTAAGATAGTGTGATGATAGGTTATGTAACCTATGTGCAGGAAGTTAGAAAAGGGTCATCTGTTAGAGGGGCGTGTGTGTATGTCAAATTTGAGTTCAGTGGAGTATAGCATGTTCGCTAATGTGCAGCTGGGGACTGAGTATCAGTTGTGTATCATGTTACCTACTAGGAAATACTTAGGTAACTTAGTACATGTGTGTGTGTATCCTAGAGTGTGAGAGTACCAATTGGTGGATAGAGAATTATGTATAGGTATAGGATTTGAGGATATGTGTGTGTGTGTGTGTTTGCATATGTATACATGATATGAATGCATAGGTAGGATATGATATGAGGTGATGGCTTGTATGTGTCATAAATATATATGCATGTGTATATGAATAATGGTATAGGGATGTATAGGATGGGTACCTATTTATATATATAAATATGACTTATAATAGTAGGTAATGTAGGTAAATGTTAGGGTAGCATAGGTAATAGATATATCGGTATTACTATATGTAGTGTATAGGTAATTAGGGTATAGGTTAGGGTATTACATTAAAAGGCCTATGGATATAAGATTTAAATTGACACATAAGGATATGACTTGGTATGGCTTAGTATAGACTAGAAAACCTACGTTTGATCTAAATTGACCAAGGTTGACTAGTTTGACCCTAAAAGTCTATCTTTATGTCAAGTCGACCTAGTTTGACTTCCATGACCTAGATGTAGAAATCATGTTTCATCATTGATATTCATGTTTGACACACTGAAACACCAATTAACTTTTATATATATCATATTTAGGTCTTTGTGATTCCACTTTAGGCCTCGGTTCATATTTGTCGCTTAGGACCTCAAGCGATTACATTCTTTGGTAGTTTTTATTATTTGATATTTTCTATGATGCATGTTTATATTACTATTTTATTTGATTCCTGACACGGTGGATACACGAATTGGTATTGTATGGATTCATAGTCTTGAGATACGTAGTTTCAGACCTATCTACTGTTCTGACTAATAAATTACTAGACTAATGTATCTTTTTGCCCTAATGATCTATTCTGGACTTTCAAGATTCTTTGTGTGGGACCTGGATCCATGAGTACTAGTCGGACGAAAAAATACCTAGGAGACGTGTAAACATACCATTTCTTTCCCATAGTCTTACTGGAATGATAGCAGCCACACGCGACACGTGTGGTTTGTCGGATATTACCCCCAATTGTTCACATGTCAACTTGGTATTTCCAACCACTATTTAGATACAACTTTCCTGGATTATTCTATACTTGTTGGTTGTATACTTGCATGACACGTTTTTTTTGTTCACACACATCTGTTTGTCCTTACATATTTACATGTTCTTTCTATTACATATATTGTTCCTTATTTATCCTGTTTCTTCTATGTTGCACCTTGTCCCTTAAAAATTGCTCATCAAGTGTTACATTAATATTTACTGTTTTATAGCACTTGTCAATTAATTGGAACTGCTATTGGGTTGTACTTTGCTCCATCCTGACTGGATATATTTTTCAGAAGGCTTAGAGGACTATTGTCCTATATACTATGGACATTGAGTATACGAAGGATGCACCCAGGAGCCTTAGGAGGATCCTGTCCAGTAGAGGGTGCCCTAATATTTGCTTATAGCTTTGCATTTCATATTGTATCGGATTATTCCGAATGTGGGTTTGAGTTGTATGATTATTTCAGATTATGTATGTATTTGACATAGACTTTTAGACTTATTTATATTGTGACTATGCTACTATTCAGTTTTTACCTTTATTATCTCTATCAATATCGTGCTTTTATCTTCCTTTAGATTATGTGATTGAATTTATGTTATAGATGCCATGCATAGATATGTATATCATTGACAGGTTATATTCCATATATGTTATACTGTTTTGATAGTGTAGTTGACCTATACAGCGTTCTACCACCGATACTGCGGCATAGGCTGGACGTACCCACGTGCTCGTACCCCTAAACCAGGTGGGGGTCGTGACGAAAAGCAATTTGTAACAGCGATTGAGCAACTACAAAAAGAACATGATCTACCTCATCAATCGAAGGAACGGGCTTCTCCGTGTCCTCCATTGGTGATCTTCGAGGAGTCATCATCAGTGTCGAGCTCAGCCCTGTCACTTTTGGTTTGCTTGCCACCAGCTTCTTTTTGCTCTGTCACGGGCTCTTTGTTGGTGAGGCTTTTCTTTTCATGATAGAAATATCAATTAGACCTTACATATCATTTAGAGGGTACTTCTTTGTCGACAGCTGCACCGTATTTTTATAGTTGGAACTATGTTTTCTTCTTTACCTCTCGGCAGTATCTTCGGATAAGTTTCAATATCTTCTTGGAAAGGCTTTAATTTTCCACTAACAATGAAAGAGTTCTCTCGATCAAAAGCTTACGATGTGCCATTACCGAGAAGTAAAACTTTGTCATTGCAAACAATAGTTGCTGTGGAGCGGTCTTCTCCGGTAGAGTGAATCATGCTCCCACGCATCCCACACTAAAATATTGCCACGTCTGAACACCATCCAACATACTTTCGACGTACGTTAGGTATGAACTAGTGTTGTCCAGCAGAATTTAATCATAGTCGAACTGTCTAGCGAAGCAACTAGGAAGATATAGCTCCAAAAATTAATTATTTCTATTCCAATAACCAAATGTGATGGTCGGATAGACAGAAGTAAATGGAAGGTGCCTTCTGATAAGTTGGAGAAGCAAACATCTTCATCCCTCAGGGTCTCTTTACCCTGGATCCCTGCGAAGGTCGGGGTTATTCTGTAGAAGCTATATCATGCCATATAGCTTAAGGCCAATCTATAAGACAAAATCCTCTTGTGATTCTATGGCAATTTCTGGTAGGGGCAGAGAATTACATGTCTTCTGGCGAACTTGTGCATTCTAAACCAGGGTCCATCAACTTTGGATAATACAACAACAACCACCCCTTCAGATAATAATATGACATTTCTACCCTTGTAAAATTGACTATTCCTGCTAGATGATCTTGCACGCTGTCTACAAATCCCACAATCCTCTGCTCTAATTACAGACTATCGCCTGAAGCAAAGCTAACTTGTAGCCGAACACAAGCTTCAAGGCAGAAAGGATGAGATTTTGGCTCAATCTCTCTATCGATCCAAAACCCCCAGAAAGTTATTTGAAAAGTATGATGTTTATCTATATTATTTAAAATACTTTAAAGAAAATTACAAAGAGAAAAATCCCTACCCATGAGGAGCTATGCGCATAGACATCCATACGCAGACAAAGTCATGCACACAACTTTATGCCATTCTCTGGAATTTCTAAGTTAAAAATAATTTGCCCCAGCTCATGTGCAGATGAAGTCCTAAAGACGAGGGGTAGGGAGGTTTTCTACCCTTGATGGGAGCCTGAACATCAGGATGAACGGTCGACAATGGCAATAGGTCGACGGTGGCCGAACCCTTGTCTTTTGAAGATTTCTTGGTGGAGATGGAAGCCTTGGGAGCAATGGAGACTTGGTGGTTTTCGAACTATGAGAGAAAGGATTTTTTTAAAACATGAATAGTAGAGAGCAGAATAAGCTTCTCTCTCTCTCTCTCTCTCTTTCTTTTTCTCTATTTATGGGCCATCGGCCAACTGTATGTGCAGTATGCGTTAATGGTGGCCCAAATCCCGTGTTCAACGTAAATGATGCCTCAAAATTTGAGATTATGCATTAATTAAGCGCTAAGAGATGTCTCAATTTGCATACTCATACGATGATGTCGTTTCGAAATTAAAATATTTTTTAACTTAACAGAAATTGAGGAGGATCACGATCTGACAGCCTGTATGGTAAAGCTTTATGTGTGACAACTGCCTTTGAGTAGCAGCAGTTGATCACGATGGTTCCACAATAATGTCCTTTAGTAGACATCTCATTGGCAACATAATGTTCCCTCTCCTTACACTTGTAACATCATATAAATCAGAAATGTTGGAAAAGAAGCACGGAAACCTTTCCCCAAACCGGAGAGTACCTGCGAGAGGACCGAACGATACAACGCACGAACCCAAAAACAATCACACAAAACAATCCACGCAGACACAGAGAATTTTGACGTGGAAAACCCTTGCGGGAAAAACCACGGGACGATCGGAGTCCAACCTTGAGAAACCTCCACTAATGGAATAGAAGAATTACACCCTCTACAAACTCCTCCCGAACCAAATCGGATCCCCACAACACTCAGAAGTAAGAACAATGATTACAAGGCTACGAAGAGCGAGAACGACGAGTAGAGATTACCCGTACGCGATCTCCTTCGAAAAACGACCATCAATCCTCCGTCTTCTCTCCCGATGTTGCAATGGCACTCTTGCCTCCTTCTCTCTCTTTTTTTCAATGTTCTACGATGAATAGGGTTAGGAATAACCTAATATTAACTCCCCTAATCCGCAGCAAAATCTGGACCATCATATATAATCCAACGGTGAGAAATCACACTGAATTTCCGCTCAGCCTCGACGACACAGAGTTCGGCCAGAACTCTGTGTCGGGCTAACAGAACCTACCAGCAACATTGTGGAACCAAAAAGCAGAATTCGGGCAGAATTCTGTATGGGGGCAAAATTCGGGCAGAATTCTGCCTCCCCTGTTCCAGAATGTAAAAACATGGCTCCCGAGTTTCTTCTTCGTCTCCGAATGGCCTCGTCACCTCCCCGAGCTTCTTTGACACACAGATGGCGCTCGTCGCTCTCCGGGATCTTCTCCACATAGGTTGGGTACCCCACCCACTCCAACAAGAAAGGTGAACATTCTCCTTCATATCCACCTCATGTGCATGGGAACCCCTTGCGTATGGATCTTTGAGTGAAGGACTAGACTTCAAACCTATTTCACGTGCATGGAAAGCTCCTATGCAAAGGTTTATGATCAAAGTCATTGACTTCAGACCCACTTCAAGCCCATGGGCCTGTGTTTGAAGTCTTTGTTTAGAGACCCACTTCACGCTCATGAGTTGTGTATGGGTCTCTGTTCGAAGCCACTATCGGTCTACCCTTAACCCTTAATTAATATAAGAATCATTAATCTATCTTAATACACCGTATGCCAGAATCAGTGTTGTAAACCCCCTCCCTAAATTTTTCTTCCTTTTAGTATAAAAATATTTTATTTTAATAGTTTGTTATTAATTATATGGCTTTTAACCATATATGGACATTTTACATATTGTGGGTAACAAGCAATGGTTACACATATATATAAATAAGATAGGATATTTAGTCAAATATTGTTAGAAAAAGATTTTGGATTTTTAGAAATTTTTCTGTAATTATTTGGGGCCATATACTTATATATATATATATATATATATATATATATATATATATATATATATATATATATATATATATATCCAAAATATATATATCCAAATATATATATATATATATATATATATATATAAAATATATATATATATATATATATATATATATATATATATATATATATATGGTTTAGTGAAAAAAAAAAAAAAAGAATGGGACCCAGCCCACACCCCAACAAAGGGGCGCCAGGCTGAGTCACTGGCAGCTAAGTAATGCTTAGCCCCATATGTTAAGTAAAAAAAAAACAACAAAAAATGTGAACAGTGCCTTCCTTCTCAGCCCGAGCCGCGCGAGCTTTGCTCGATAGAAAAATCCGAAATTTCGAACTCCTTCAAATCAACACGAAATCTTTTCAAATTTTTTTTGTGCAATCCTAGTATGATTCTCTACAGGATTACACTGAATCTTGGAGTATTTCAATTCGAATAAATTGAAATTAATTCGACCAAATAAATAGATATATAATCGACCGAGAGACTCCACCCCAACCCTCTCTCATCGACTTCAAATTTCTGGAAGGCTTGCCACAACCCCATGCCCCACGCACGCCTGCGCGTATCCCAAGTGAACTTTCTGGACCACCTCCGCCACCCTGCGAAGCCGAGAGAACCGCCGCCAGCAAGTGACGACCGCCAGCGACAGCAGCCGCTGCCCGACCCCGACTTCGTGCCCAACTCCCACGATGCACGCTCCACCGTTTCGCGTTCCATCTTCTCAGGTACGAAGATGAACTATACCGCTATAAGTCTCTTCAAACGCTTTGATTTTAGACAATTTATATTATCCCAAAAATCGAAGCCAAAACTGGCGTTCGATTAGTCGAAAATCGAACAGATTTCGTACTTGAACACCCCACTTTGGAAGGCGAGAACTCGCCAATCCAAGAACAGATTCTGAAACCCATCTAAAAACTTTTTGTTAACAACATATAGGTCTTCGAATTCCTTTTTGTAGTTCTCAGTTTCATTGAGTGGGCTAAGGGATATAGAATTATAAATTTTGCGAAAAACCTATCACTACTGTTTTCAAAAATCCTTAAAACCAATCGATACGGCGTGCGCCCCGACAAATCGGACGACGTGGTCGTGCACTATATGCATAAAAAGGCACGTATTGACGTTGCCGACATGTGGGAACTGACGAAACTCAGTTTCGTCGTGTGTGCGCGACGAAATCAGTCCGTATCCGTCAAGATACCCCCATATCGCCAATTTACAAATTTTGCCCTAACTTTGTGTACAGACGTCGATTCGAGACAAAACTTGCACCAGCAGGTCCGAGTCAAAATTTTAGTCCTGTGTGCCAAGTTTGGTTCGATTCTGAGAAGGTCGAATCGGAACCCCTTTTTTGGCGGGCCCGCGACCCACTCAAACGAGCGATTTTGTACACGGCTCATCGGAATCCAAAATTGGACATATCGTTGAGTTCCTCTCCTCAAACTAAATCCGTAGACATGTAGTTTGACGACTTTAGAGACCATAGACTTTGGCATGCGTTTCGGTGCAAAACGGGTCCAACGACGGACATTATTTTGACCTAAAATTATGATTTTGCCCCTGTTCCAGAATTAGACTTTTGGATAGGCATTTCCTAGGTATATATTTTACACCGAGTGCATTTTTGATGTTTGTTTTAGCGTCCGGAGTTGTTTGGAGACTGTAACATTTTTTGGCTGACATTGTGATTTCCTGGACTTGCTATTTTGCACCATCAGGCAAGATACCTTGCCACTTTACTCTGTGATTATTATATTCTTATTTTCAGTTGTTATTTTCAGTATTTCTATTTCTTGATATTATAAAACTGTGCGTCCAAGTCACACTTGGGTGTAAGCGACTCTATCAGTCGTTTTTCTCGCTTTATTTATTTCTCTCCATTGACTTAGTCTAGTGACCATCCATTGATGATGAGGTATTGGTATATCTCGTACGGCCTTGACACTTGCTTTACTACGTGATGTGAGTTACATATAGGATACGTATCCGCGTAGTCGGCTGGCCACCGATACGTATTGAGCGTGCGACGGATAGGAGTAACTGCCAATAGAATTGCATGCTAGAAGACTTGGCGATTATTAGAGGTACATATGAGTCATAGATGTGACTCTAATAGGCATTGGGTTGGAAGAACAGTTCCTTAATGTATGGGTCATATATGCACTATCCTGATAGCCGGTTATCTCCAGTGGAAAGTACGGTCCTGATAACCGGTTATCTCTAGTGGAAGATACGGTCCTGATTCCTGATATTCCTGATCCTGCCCATACGTCAAGGGTTTGTTCTTATTGTATTATCACTGTAGATGGGTTAGGCACCTGATTGCATACATATTTCTTTTTTTATATTATATATCATAGTTATTATTGTATGGTGTTTTCTTGTATCATGTTACATCCCTCTGAGGACCTGGTTATCTCTCCAGGTGTGTGCTCTTGTCTTTCACAGGTATTCTAGCTCTAGCCGTGATCATCGCTATTTTTTCGAGGATGATTGCACTTGGACCGTCTTCGCTTCGCTCGCCAAACTCATTTCATTTTCCATGTTTTTTTCTTATTTTGTTGGTAGTAGATTTGTCTCCGTCCAACATATTGTATCAAGACAATTCATTATCATTATATAATATCACTTATTCATTTATTTTGTGTGGATGAGATTAGTCTACTCCATTTTACAGCTTATGTATTCATACGAGGTTTCCATATATTGGAGTGTACTTCGTATGCATACAGCTGGCATGTCTACGTTCATAGTCCTACGTATTTTGGGACTGCGACGTTACGTATTTTTGTGGTGGCCCATGCAGTTCTAGATAAATTGTTTGGTTACTTTACCGTGCTAAGCAAGCCAGCGTATAGGATTAGAGTCTAGGATCTCATCCACATTCTTGACCTTCTATCTCGATTCCATCTTCGAACTCTCATTGATTGCATCTTGCTTGATCCTTCTATCGTAAATCTCATCTTTCCTTCGTGCTTAATAGGGATATTAGAAGAATGACTGGTAGGCCTCTTTGGTTCAAATAAAACCATTAGTTTAATTCTTATAAGTTGGGTAGACTTCCTTACGACCTAGTATTTCCGTTGTTCTTATAACCCATGGTATAGGGTACTACTTGAATTACTTAGACTATAAACCCCTAGAGGACCATACCCCATTTGATTGACCAAGGCCCTAGACAAAAAGATAGTAGGACGACTACATAGGCACAAACCCCGGACAAGACTTAGATTCTCAAGGAACTGGAGTTATTGTATTTCTTTTCATTACTATCTCGCGTACTCATACTTCACCATCTTGACCAATACTGCTGTTATAGCCTAGTTTTGCAAGCGTACCCTTTTATCAAGCTTGTTTCAAGACATATGTTATTTGGGCATATCCACTAATATATTGTCTAGTCAGAACCGGTGCATGATGATCTGATCAACCTAGTGTACTTGGGTTCGCCCTTCGATTGTTTTACATGGATTGAGATATAGTTAAACTTGTCCTCTAGGGTCTCATCCGCAACGGTCTTGACGAATTTCCTCTTTGAACTGTTCAATCGCCCTTGAAACCCATATTTATAATTCCATTCCATCTCCCTCAAACTTATATTGTTTTTCATCACCTACTTTGAAGAACAACGCTCGAAGACATGAAGTATTCTTCTATGGCCATGAAGGTTGTATATACACAAATGTTTCTATTTATTCAAAATCGGAGGATTAACTTCAAACTTGATTCATATCTACTTTGTCATGATTTCTATTACGTCATCTAGTATTCCCTTATAATCAAGAGTCAAGATGCTACATCATGACTTTGAAATTCCCTAACCTCATTCACCCTGGATCCATATCTTAGTCATATGGAGTATAGATTGGGGAGCCCTTCGAAATTTTAGAATTTGCTAGAATTATTAATTGAGTAAGGAAAGTTTCTTTCTGTTAGGATAATAAATTAATACCCCATGAAGTCCCACTTTCCATTTAGATCATTTAGTGTCCCGATCGTGACTTTTATATTCAGAGCACGAGACCGACTGCTACCTTCCAACAAATTTCATATGCAAGACCTAGACGAGTTCACCTTCATGTAGACATATCATGTCCCACTAAAACACGTTCCCTTGTACTCTACATTTATGATACGACTTCAGGTCAAAATGGCTAGTTATAACCCCTACCATAACACCATTGACCTTTCTGACTTCAATTAGAGATCCAACCTTGACTCAATTCTTTCGGCCAATATATGGTTATGATCTACTCGAAGTCCCCAACATACATGCCACTAGTGTGCCACTCAATAGCGGCCCCTTGTGCTACTTAAACACAAAAGTCACAGAAGGCGTACCTCCAGACTTACAGAACCTTCCTAACCAGCTCGACTGACAAATAGGCCAACCATTTGAGTTATAACCTATTCTAGGCTACCCTCACCCAGTAGGAATGGTTCATATTGATTTTAGAAAATCTTGCCCAGCTAATAGAGGCTAAAACCTAGGATTTAAGTAATCAAGGATTGGTTCCAAAGGGATTAATACATCATTAGTTTGTGGCGTTTATTTTATCCATATCATCTTGATACCTCACCGTGACTTCGTTATTTAATGCACAATACTAGCCACTTTCTTCCAACCAACTCACCCTCATGAACTAGACAATCCACTCTACACACATGATCTATATGTCCCACACAAACACACCATCTTGTACACTATTTCAAATACATCACGTGTATGGCGCATGTCCCCGTAGAACGAACCACAAATGCCTATTTTCGTCCCATTTTGATTTTACCAAGCAATCTTGACCATTCCTTCAAATGAACTGAACACCCAGGATCCATGTAGGACTAAGAATACCATATTTGGCAGAATATGTTGACAGTGTGGATTCCTTCTATAA
Source organism: Iris pallida (assembly GCA_029216955.1). Lineage (NCBI taxonomy): Eukaryota > Viridiplantae > Streptophyta > Magnoliopsida > Asparagales > Iridaceae > Iris > Iris pallida. The sequence goes on from JANAVB010021798.1 coordinate 33,749,318, forward strand.
CTACCACCTCCATCTTTTCTGGAATCGATTTACGATGTGGAGTACTTACTCTCCCTTCTTATTCAGCCCCATTATATTTTTATGTTATAGTAAGTTTTATTTTAATTTCGAGGACAAAATTTTTGTAAGTTGGATAGGATGTAAACCCCCTCCCTAAATTTTTCTTCCTTTTAGTATAAAAATATTTTATTTTAATAGTTTGTTATTAATTATATGGCTTTTAACCATATATGGGCATTTTAGATATTGTGGGTAACAAGCAATGGTTACACATATATATAAATAAGATAGGATATTTAGTTAAATATTGTTAGAAAAAGATTTTAGATTTTTAGAAATTTTTCTGTAATTATTTGGGCCCATATACTTATATAGATATATATGTGTGTGTGTGTGTGTGTGTGTGTGTGTGTGTGTGTGTGTATATATATATATATATATATATATATATATATATATATATATATATATATATATATTTTATATATAATGACATGGGTTCCCTCCTGACCGATCCCTCTCCCCCCCCCCCTCTTCCCCTCCTGGCCCCCTCCGTCGCCCGTCGATCCCGTCCTCCCGCCCTCCGGTCAGCCGGAACTGTCGTCCTCCCCCTCCGCTCTCCGACGGCATCATGGTTGCCACCGGCGTGTTTCCCCGTACCCCGCAGCCTCTCCTTCCAAGTCATGCGGCCTCCCCCGTCCGTCCGGTTGGACCCGGACTGGCCGTTCCCGCTCCGGGCTGCGGCGCCGGCCACCACGCTCCTCCCTCCCCTCTATTCTAGGATCCCCTCCCCCTCGGAGCTCCCCCTCGCCATCCGCCACCTGGCCCGCCAACGTCGGACGTGCCCATCGGCTCACACCCTCTTCTAGCCTGACAGCTCAGGACGCGTCGAACCCCTCTGCCTCTGAGTCTTTTGGCGTTGCTCTGAACATTCAGGGTTATGGAGGAGGCACGACCGTTGGTCCCGCCGGACGGCGACCCCCCCCCCCCTCCCCCTCCTACCTCCCCCCCACTCGTCAGTTTCCACCCCCTCCTTCCTCCTCGCGCTCGCTGGTCGCAGGAGCTCACCGCCCTGGTCGACCGCTCCTCGGCGCTGCTACGGCAGAGCCACTCCGTCCTGGCGCCCCCGCTGTGCTGGCCGCCCCCCCTCCGTCCCCGGTGTGGGACGTGTCGCTCCACCTCCCTCTGCTGTCCCGGGAGCAACGCCTATTGCGCCGCCGTCGGCCGCCCCTCCACTGCGGTGGCCTCCTCTCCCCGCGCCTGGCGTTCGTCACCCCGTCGACGTGACCTCGGCTGGCCCACCCTCGGTTCCCTCAATGGTGGCGTGCACGGAGCCGTTGGCAGTGTCCCATCTGTCCTATCCACCCACGTGGGTCTGCCACCTCGGGGGGACTGTGCCTCGAGCGTTGCGCGTTGACGACCCCGCTTCGAGGTCCTCGGTTGGCCCGCCAGTTCCCTCGCTTGCGCTCGGTGATTCAAAAAAGTCTGTGGGCCTCCCCCTTATGGCGCAGCAATTTTCTGCCCTCCCCTGCGTAGGGATTAGTCATCCCTCCACAGTCAGAGCTGCTTTGCGCAGGGATTCATTATCCCTCCTCTGACCTGTCGGTGGGCTCCCTTCGTGGCACAGCACTTGTCTACCCTCCTGCGCAGTTGGCTTCTGAATCGTCCCTTTGCGCAAGGCTTCACAAGTCTCTCTATGCGCCGCACGTGGGCCACACCCATGTGGCAACCCCCTCTGCCATGCCTCCTGCGCAGTTGGACATGCCCATGTTGGCCCCCCTATCGTGGGACCCTCGGCCCCCATTCCTTCCTCTGCACTCCTGAAGGGTCCATCCCCCATCGTGGGCATCCTTCCTCCTGCCCCTCCCCATCCGCGCCCGCTGGACCCCATCCCCGCCTCCCCCGACTCGGAGACGCGTTCACTCCTCTCGGTCCTCCGACCGCCTGCCGTTGGTGCGTCTCGCGGCTCCCTCTCGGGTAGCCCCTCGCTGGGTCAGGCCCCGGTTCCCCTGGCTGTCGACTGCGAGGCTTTCTCCCCCCTACAGGCATTTGTCTGCTCAGGGCCTTCCTTGGCGCTAGCCTCCTTTCCCCCGGCAGATGCCGGTGTGGACATTCAGGCCGGCGAGCGCCTCTGACCCCCGCCCTCCAGCAGAGCTATCTCGACCTCCACGGCAGATCCCCTCCCTCCCCGGGCACTTACTGATGTTGCCCCCTCATCGGGACGCGGATCACCCTCATCCTCTGGCCTGGAACCTTCCTTATCCAAAACCCTTCCCAACTCCCTCTCCTTCGCGGATGTCCTGAGGCCTGATCGGATTCAGTCTGGCCCCATTCCGGCCGTGGATGTGGTTCTGCCGGACGTCACTCTGACGCCACCGACGGACGGATACCCTATTCAGGTCCCCTTCTCCCGCGAGGAGATCCGCTCCCTCTCTTCCCCTTCATCAGGACTTTGGTCCTCAAGTTCGGATCCGGATGCCCTAAAATTTCTATCATTCGGGAGACCGTCACCGGCTGGGGTCTCTTGGCAACATACCGGATTGCTCATCTCGACCCCAAACACCTGCTTCTCCACCTTTCCTCCGACCAGGACTTCAGCAAAGTGTGGGCGAAAGGCACGACCAGAATTGGCACTCAGTTTGTCAAATTTGTCAAATGGTCACCAAACTTTAATCCCAAAATTGATTCGACCATCGTCACCTCCTGGATCACCCTTCCCAATCTCCCTCTCGTGTGCTTTCCTGCAGCAGCCCTTAAGTGGATCGCCAGCTCTTTCGGAGTCCTTGTGGCAATCGCCGAAGAAACGAGAAACCTCTCTAAATGCAACTACGCAAAGATTTACGTTGAGCTGGACCTCGCGAACGAGCCACCCAAATTGATCGAGATAGAACGCGGAGATCAGTCATTCAACCAAGCGCTGGTTTACGACAACAGCATAATTTTCTGTCAACATTGCCAGATGTGCGGACACTCTCTATAACACTGCTTCCGCGTTCACCCAGAACTCAAGAAACCTGCCCCCAGGAAATCGCGCGAGTTAGGCACGGCACCCCTATCCTGCCCCACAACGCAGATCCTGCCCCCCAACCACTCATCTCCCGCTCGAAGCTCCTCCATCCAAACCGTCTATTTCTCCGCACCTCTCCCTTCTCTCGCCATCACTCTCCATAATTCCTCTGGTGCTCATGTATTGAATTCGGCTGAGGGCACTTCAGAGACGCCGGTATTCGATTTCCTTCCTAACCCCCTATCCCCTTCACTCGCCATCACTCTTCATAATTCCTTCGGAGCGCTAGACTTTGTCCCAGATGATTGCTCCCCAGAGATGCTTATCTCCGGTGGCCTCCCTAACCCCCCACCCTTCCTCCCTAACAGCCTGGCCATCGTTCCACTCCAAACCCCCACCATCACCCCCATCTCTCTCGCTTCCCACCCCCAAGCCTCCTCCTCTGCACTTGAGATTCCCAGTGTTCAATCTTCGGCCGGTCTCAGATCGCACTCCCCCGGCGCGGAAGCTGGGGCAAAGTCCTCTGCCGATCCTCCTCTCCCTCTCTGCCCGCCCATCTTTCCTCCTCGCCCGTCCTTCCCTCTCACCGGCAGATTTTGGCAGGCTCAGAATGCGGGTTTTCTTGATCGCGACAATCCTCTTTGTGCTCTGGCGGAGTGTGAAGACTCTGACGCTTCTTCTCCGACAGTCAACTCGAGCTCGGATAGGGATCTTGAAGCGGTCAGCACTAGCCCCTTAAACAACACTCTCAAAAAAAGAAGAAATCTAAGAAACAAAGACAGCTTACGGCGATGACCACGAGATCCGCCGCAAAGCTGTAAAACACACCTACCTCCTCCCTTAATGCCTAACATTCTTTCTTGGAACGTTCATGGCATGGGGAATAAACAGACTTTAAATCGGATCATGAGCCTCACCAAATCCAACCGGATAGACTTACTTGTCATTATTGAACCCAAAATCCCCCGCAAAAGAATGAAAGAAATCCAACTCAAGCTGGGATTCCCTTCCGCGATCTCCGAATGTCACGACATTTGGATCTTCTTCGCCGCAGAATTCCGCTTCGGCATTATGAACGACTCCCCTCAGGCCCTCTCCTGTTGGGTTGAGCATCCCGCCTTCAAGGACCGCATCCTTCTTTCGGCCATCCACGGTAGCTGCTTCATCCCGGAGCGTAGAGTCCTTTGGGACCATCTATCGGGGCCCTCCCTTCCCCACAACGATATGCCATGGCTTTGCATCGGGGCTTTTAACACGGTATCATGCAAAGAGGAAAAATCCGGTGGTCGGGACCCACCTCATTCGGCCATGGAGGATTTCAACAACTTTGCCTTAACCGCGCACCTTTCCGCTATCCCCTTCTACGGCAACCAGTTCACTTGGTGCAACATGCAAGAAGGTTCGCATAGGCTGTTCCTCCTCCTTGACCGTGCCATGGTCAATGACTGTTGGTCGAATTTGGGATTGATCAGTAATCTTTCGCACCTGAACTCCACTGAATCTGACCATTCCCCTCTTTTTCTCGAGATCAACAACACCCATAACCACATCAAAAAATCCTTTCGCTTCCTCGACTTCTGGCGACACCACCCCCAGTTCTTGCACATCGTGGAAGAGGCTTGGACTTCTGTCACTCATCCGGATCCTCTGGTCAGAATAGCTACCAAACTCAAAGCTACTAGAAAAGCCCTTACGGCCTGGAGCAAAATTGCGTTCGGAGACATTTTTCAAGCCATTAAGGATGCTGAAGACGATGTCACCCGTACGGAGATTGATTTTGTCGTCGCCAGCTCCCAGGAGAATCGCGCCTCTCTTAACCTCGCCAAGGCCATCCTTAAATCTAGAATCAAGGTCGAAACTGAATTTTGGAGAAAAAAAGGCTAGATTAACCTGGGACATGGAAGGGGACAAGAACTCTGGCTTCTTTCATAAATGCGTCAAAGGCCGAAGAAGCTCTCTTAAGATCCATCGCATCGGCGACGGGAATGGTCAAATTCTGGAAGATCAGGAGAACATTCAGATGGCAGCCACGAACTATTTCTCCAACATGTTTACTAAAGATGTCGTGGTTAAAGATGACGGATTCCTGTCCGAGATCCCCTTCCTTATTCTCGACAGAGATAACGAGATCCTCAGCGCCACCCCTCTACCGACGAGGTTAATACCGCGGTGTGGTCCATTAATGCTAACAGCGCTCCGGGTCCAGACGGGTTCAACAGGGTATTTTTTCGTACTTGCTGAGACATCATTCAGTGCAACCTCTGGGATGCTACAACCGTATTTTTTCAAGAAGCCACGTATCCGAAATCAATATCATCCGCCAACATCATCCTCATACCCCAAGAAAGATAACCCGGAGACCTTTAAAGACTTCAGACCGATCAGCCTCTGCACTTTCACCAATAAAATTATTTCTAAAATTATCGCCTCCAGAATGACGGACCTCCTCCCCAGAATCATCTCCGAAGAGCAAAGCGGTTTCGTCAAAGGTCGTAATATCACCAATAATATCCTCCTGGCTCAAGAAATGATCACTTGCATGAAATTCCCCTCCAGGAGGGAACGTCGCCATCAAACTTGACATGGAAAAAGCATACGACCGTCTCGACTGGCAGTTCATGATCTGGGTGTTCAGAGCCTTTGGTTTCTCGGAACCTGTTATCGACATCATCTTTAGATCCATCAACAACTCCTGGTTTTCCACCGTCATCAACGGCCAAGCTCAGGGTTTCTTCAAAGCTACTCGCAGAGTCAGACAGGGAGACCCCCTCTCCTCCACCATTTTTATCATCACGGCCGAAGCCCTGAGCAGAAACCTCAAAATCATGCCGCGATCCCCCGAATTCCAGCACTTTCACACAATGACAGGTTGCCCTCTCATAACCCCTCTTGCGTACGCGGACGACATCCTCATTTTCTCTGCTGGCACGATTAGAGCCATTGAGGTGGTTATTAAAAATCTTGCTAACTACACTAGATGCTCTGGACAGAAAATTAACAACAGCAAGAGCGTGATCTACACTCATCACAAAGCTGATAGAACTCACTCGACAGTGCTGTCTACCATGACCTCCTTCTCCAGAGCTTACCCCCCTTTCCTTTACCTAGGCTGCCCACTGGTGTACGGCAGGACGAACTCTGGCATTTTCGACCACATGGTGGGCAAGATTCGCCAGAAAATTATGGGATGGCATAACGCAACCCTGTCCCCCGGGGAGAAGTTAATTCTCATAAAGCACGTCCTATCCTCCATCCCCATATACACCCTTGCTGTGTGCTCGCCCCCCATCAAAGTGCTCCATTCCATTGAATCCATCCTCGCCAATTTCTTTTGGGGTCATATCGAGGGAAAGAACAAGCACCACTGGGCCAGTTGGGCTACCATGGCCAAACCCACTGAAAAGGGTGGTCTGTGATTCTGCAGACTTGCCCACATGGTCGACGCCCACTCGGCAAAATTGTGGTGGAAACTCCGCTCCGAAAACTCGATCTGGACCAGGTTCATTAGAGCGAGATACTCCAGATTCGGTCACTTGACTGAAGCGTCTGCCAACAACAGATCCTCTGCGTCGTGGCGGCGCATCATCCGGGGCCGAAACCTTGCGGAACCGCACTTGCGTTTGACATTGGGCAATGGTTATTCGCAGGCATGCAAGGAACGCTGATTGGGGGATGACATCCTCAGACCCAACGCTATTACTCCGCCGTAGTGCGAGATCCGAGATTTATGGGATGAGGACGCGGCAGGGTGGAATTGGGATAGAGTTCGTGACTGGCTTGACCCGGCGGCCATGGCGAGCCTGGCCGCTTCTCTTCTGTCGATCAATAACGCTCCTGACGTGCTCAGATGGTCCCCCAACACGGATGGCCTCTTCACCCTGGCTTCGGCCAGAGCCATCATCAGCGAAACCCAGGTAACGACCCCCCCTTCCGCTAAGTTTTGGCACACATGTATTCCAACAAAATGGTCCATTCTTCTCTGGCGTGCCGCGCGTCGGAAACTCCCCACGGACGACACCGTCAAATCCTTCGGATTTAGTCTGGCGTCCAGATGCCACTGCTGTATAGATCACCAAACAGAATTCGTCGATCACGTCCTCCTTTCTGGTGAATCTGCCTCCCATATTTGGATGCACCTTCAAGGCAGGTGTAAAATGGTCCCCACAACCGGGGGCATCAACGATCTGTTGGCCAGCTGGAACACGTCTCACGGGCATCAGATCGTCGCTGTCGCCGCATTTTGGGTTTTATGGAAAAACAGAAACAAATACAGATTTGAGGGCCGTCGGCTCCTGGCTCCTCAATTGTACAGAGAGGTTGTTCGACAAATCTGCAAAAGAAAGAGGCATTGCACTCACACCTCGAACCAGTTTTGGGCCGCCCTGGACTGACCTGTTCGCAGTGTATCATTTGCTGGCTCTCTGGTCATGGTCGACCGAGGGGCAGGTGCGCTATTTTCTTGGTAGCTAGCTTTGGCCGCATATCCTTCTGATGCTCGATCCAGCTACCGTTTTGTGGGCAACACTGGGTGTTTCGTTCCTTGTTTTGTGTTGTTTCTTCGTGCGCGGCGCGTTTACTTGTATAGGCTTCGGCATTTTGCGCATGTCAATCAATAAAGCTCTTCTTCCTTAAATATATATATATATATATATATATATATATATATATATATATATATTTATATATATATATATATATATATATAAGGTTTAGTTAAAATAAAAAAGAAAAAAAAAAGAATGGTGAAGAACAGATGGCAACTCTAGAGGGGGGTGAATAGAGTTTATAGCGATAATAGCCAATTAAAAATTAAACTCTTTCACAATCTAAAATTAATCAGAGAAAATGCGGAAATAAATAAGGAGCAAGAAAGCATACGCAAACACAGCCGATTTTAACCTGGTTTCCCTCGTGGAGGACTAGTCCAGGCCTGAGAACTCTAGCTCAGGATTAAATCCACTATTTGTGAAATAGTAGTTACACCCCGTGCCTTTTCTTCAGAAGAGCACGTCAACTTCTTACAAAGGATCGCAGTGGCGATGCTTGGAATTTTCCAAGCGACTTCTTGAACTCTTGCACAAAACTCCTAACTAAAAAATGTTGAGCACTTGAGGCTTAGGGAGCTTGTGGCTAGTAGATGAAGAAGGGTATGGCTTGTATTGAGCTTTAGAGAGAAGAGAAGAGAAGATTGGATGAATAAAAATGAGAGAATTCATGGCCTATTTATAGGATACTAGTAGGCAGAATTCGGCCAGAATTCTGGTAGGAATTTTCAAATATTTGGCCGTTGGACAACTAGCAACCAGCCAACCCTAAAAATTAGGATGCTGATTTTTAGGGGACAAAGTTCGGCCCGAACTCTGTGTGGAGGCAGAGTTCGGCCCGAACTCTGTGTGGAGGCAGAGTTCGGCCCGAACTCTGTCTCCAGAGCACAGAATAGGTCTTAAGGTCCAATGGGCTTATTTGGATATGTGGAGCTTATGGATTTTGGGTAGGTTATAGGTTTAAGTCTCAAGAGCTCAGCACAACTCAGCTTACATCAGTCTAGACTCAATAAATTTATAAAATACAGACTCAAGAATGACTTGCATTACAAAAACTGAGTTGTCGTCTGTCTTGAGCTGGATGTAGTCGCCGTGTGTCGTATTGAATTATTACAAGTATTATTTAGTCAATGTTATCGATATTTGGTTGACTGTGACTTTGTGTCAACAATCTCCCCCATATTGATAATTGACAAAATAATAATTGTATATTCAATATTCATACCTGGACACATATAATGACAAAAAGTAAAGCACCCCCATAATCAATGCCGAGCTTAAAAAATAGCTCCCCCGTAAACAATGCTTTGAATCTTTGTTGACCTGATAAGAACATTCTTCCAAAAGCACATATACATAGACAAAAAAATATAGAATATACATATCTCCCCCTTTTGGCATTTAGCAATTTAAGATAAACAATTAATAACTAGCAAACACACCAAAAGATAAGAGAAGAAACTGCATATAAACTAATATAATGACCAAATGTTTCAAAAGAAGAATGACAAATAAACTGATAGAACTACCAAAGTCTCAAGAGTCACAACTCATAATAAGTCTAATATAAACCAAGTACATAAAAGCAACTAAAATCAAAATGCATAAACCATAATCTATGATCCTCAGTAGCAGCAGCAAGTAGCAGTCCATATCTATCATCGAGCTCGTGAAGGCCCAGCATCGTTTGATGGATCAGTAAAGGAACGACGAGGGTCCACGAAGGCTGCATCTGGATCCAAGTAGCGAATGATCCCAGGGTCATCGATATGATAGACCTCACGACCGGGGTCTCGCTCCATAGGAATGGGCATGGAAGGATGGCGAGACATGGAATACCGAATATCGTGCAGCGAGTTACTGATGGGACTCATCTGGAAGGTGGTCCGGTAATCCAGCTGAGTCCAACGATCGTCCTCTAAGGTGAAGCGATCTCGGAGCATAGTCTGAAGAGACTCGAGAGTGGCAGGAGGAGGATCCTGTCCCAAAGGAGGGGCATCTGGCTCATCATCAGAATGCTCAGACACAACTGGTGAGCCAACGGCCGCCTGAAGCCTCTTTTCCTTAGAGAGGAAGGCAGGGGCAGCTAAGAATGGACACTCATCAAGGGGTACATGAAACGCACGAAAGATCATGGGAAGGTATAATACATAAACCAAAGATCTTGGTTTCTTCCTACAGTTAATCATCCAGTCCATCATGGTACGTGGAAGATTAAAGGGAACATGAAAGTGGAGATGATACGATGTCGAGATTTCAAAATAAGTGACTTTATCGGTGGAACCCGCTTTGGGTAGAATGGTGTTGAAAATGATCCGATGAAGTTCATAGAAATAGGGATTGAGATATTTAGCCAAAAGCTTACGAGGACGTGTGTTAGGGCTACGCAAGTCGTCCTTGAAGCGTTCAAGTGAAATCCCTTCGGGAAATTGAAATGATCGAGCTTCAACAAGCTTTTCCCATGAGTTAGGCTCTAGGAGTTCAAGATATTCGGCCAATTCGAAATCGTCAAAAGAGATATCAATTCCTGCAACCCGTGAATAAATATGTGTATCATCATGGGTTAGGTTGCAGTAGAACATTTGAATAGTACTACGATAAATGACCGAATTTGTGGTAACAAGTTCATTAAGGCAAAGGTCATGAAAAAGTGCATCATATTGTGAGAATATAGCAAAGTTGATAGGGTGTCCCGCAAACACCGGATGTGTCCGAAAATCACTAAACCAATCATTTGATGCGTCTAGTGATACAAAAATTCGGTCGTCAAAAGTGTTTGGGTCATGTGGACACGAGGATTGAACAACGGATGGATAGGTGGTTGTTGTTCAACGACCGGTGCAACGGGCGGTTCAACGCGAGGAGGAGCATTCGACGAGGATGCTCCCTCGGTCCGAAGTCTCTTCTCGCGGTTGAACAAACGTGGATCCATAACACAATAAAGATAATGAAGAAAATTGAGATATAGAAAAGTATGAAATTATACCTCAAATAAGTGATGAACAATGAAGGAGAATTGAAAAAGAAGCCTTCTCCTTGAGTTTGGGGAAGAGATGAGCTCTAGAAAGGAGAAATTAGGGTTAGGGTTTTGAGAAAAAGAGTTTTGAGAAGTAGAAAAGGTAGTAATGGAGGTGAAGAGGAAGAGGATCCCGAATATATATGAAGGGTTTCAATTTGTCGGAATCAATAATGGCCATTGGATCTAAATTTTGATCAACGGCGGAGACTGTTCCCGGTTCTGGAACAGTCAGGCCGAATTCGGCCCAAACTCTAGTAAGGGCAGAGTTCGGCCCGAATTCTGGATTCTGGTCACAGAATAGGAATCAGGCTGGAATGAAGAAAAATTGGTTAAGTCAGAAAGACCAAAATGAATGTGAGTATAAATACAAGAAAAGATCTAAGTGATAAGCAACGAATAACAGATAGTGAACACAAAGCAGCAAGGTGAAGTTGAAAGAATAGTATTTCAGCATGTGATGAATAAAAATGAACCGTATAATAAACAAGGAATTATATCATAATTCAATATTTTGAAGCTGCCATGGTTTAGCTGCAGGGACCGGATCCCAGCTAGCGGTAGTCCTGAGGACTAGTGTACCGTGTCGCTTAGGCTTTTACGCCTTATTGTCAGAAGGACCCTTTCGGCTTGTACCCATAGCAAATTCATTATAAGAGAATCACGATATACTCGATATTTATGCAGGTTGATTTTAATTTATAACAGCTTCATCTAAAATTCCAAGTTCACAACAAAGAAAATTGAAGCGCTCTTCGGATAATGGTTTTATAAAGAAATCTGCTAACTGATGATCAGTGTCAATAAATTCTAAGTTAATCGTGCCATTTTGCTGATGATCACGCAAAAAGTGGTGACGTATTTCAATGTGCTTCGTGCGTGAGTGACAAATGGGGTTCTTAGTGAGATTTATAGCACTAGTGTTGTCACAAAAGATTGGAATGTGCATGAAAGATAAGTTATAGTCTTCAAGGGTTTGCTTCATCCACATAATTTGTGCACAACAACGCACAGCGATGTATTCAGCTTCTGTTGTGGATAGTGTGACAGAATTCTACTTCTTGCTAAACCAAGAGACTAAAGCCTTTCCTAATAAATGATACGTACCGCTCGTACTTTTACGGTCGACCTTGCATCCAGCGAAATCAGCATCAGAGTAACCAATGAGGTCAAATAATGTTGACTTGGGATACCATAGGCCCACTGTAACCGTACCCTTAAGGTATCGAAAGATATGCTTAACAGCAGTCATGTGTGATTCCTTAGGGTTTGCTTGATATCTAGCACACAGGCAAACGCTAAACATAATATCAGGGCGACTAGCAGTTAAATAGAGTAGACTGCCTATCATACCTCGATACTTACGTTGGTCTACGAGTTTGCCGCTATCATCTGGTTCAAGTTTGGTTGAAGTAGCCATTGGAGTGCTGATTGGTTTAACGTTGTCAAGGTCGAATTTCTTCAGCATGTCCTTTGTATACTTCGACTGACAGATGAAGGTTCCATTTGACATTTGTTTGACTTGCAGCCCAAAAAAGTAGTTGAGCTCCCCCATCATGCTCATCTCAAACTCGGTCTGCATACACTTGGCAAAATCTTGACAAAGGGTTTCATCAGTAGAACCAAATATAATATCATCTACGTATATTTGTACTAAAAGAATAGTGTCTTTAAAAGATTTTATGAAAAGTGTGGTGTCAATTTTTTCTTTTGAAAAACCTTTCTCAAGCAAGAAATTGCTTAGCCGTTCATACCAAGCTCTAGGGGCTTGTTTGAGGCCATACAGCGCTTTCTTTAGCTTGAACACATGGTCGGAAAATTTATGATTTTCAAAGCCAGGAGATTGTTTCACATAAACTTCCTCCTTAATAAATCCATTCAAGAAAGGACTTTTAACATCCATTTGAAATAATTTAAAATTTTGAAAATTTGCAAATGCACAAAGCATCCGAATGGATTCCAATCTAGCAACAGGAGCATACGTCTCATCGTAGTCGATATCTTCCTCTTGGTTGTATCCTTGGGCTACTAGACGAGCTTTGTTGCGTGTGACTGAACCATCTTCATTTACTTTGTTTCTAAAGACCCATTTAGTGCCAATGATCGAGTGATTGGCCGGTCTAGGAACGAGTTCCCAAACTTGGCTCCTCTCGAATTGGTTGAGTTCCTCTTGCATAACAGAAATCCAAAATTCATCATTAAAGGCTTCTAAAATGTTTTTCGACTCAATTTGTGAAATAAAGGCAGTACTAGCAATAGAGTCTCTTAATGATGATCTAGTAGTTACTCCACGTGAAACCTCACCTATTACCAAATTTTCTGGATGTGACGGCTTGAAAGAGAATTTCTTTGGCAAGCCCTCCAGAGAATTGGTTTCGGTTGTGGTATTCATTGGAGTAGAAGTTGATGGCTCAACATCATCATCAAGAGTAGCTGCTGCACTGTTATCTTCATCAAAAGTCATATTTGTAGACTCTTCCATAATTAATGAGCGTTTGTTAAAAACTCTATATCCCTTGCTCTTGGCAACATAGCCAAGGAAAATACCATCGTCAGCTTTGGCATCAAATTTACCTAAGTTGTCTTTGGTGTTAAGGATAAAGCATCTACAACCAAAAACTTCAAAATAAGAAACATTTGGGGTTCTTCCAAACCAAAGTTCATAGGGTGTTTTCTTCGTAATGGAACGAATAAGCACCCTATTTAAAATGTGGCATGCTGTACTGACAGCTTCAACCCAAAAAGTAGTTCAGAAGTAAAAACTTGTTCAACATGACTCTAGCCATATCGCCAGGAGTCCTATTCTTCCGCTCCATAACACCATTTTATTGAGTAGTTCTTGGACAAGAAAATTCATGATCAAAGCCATTAAAATCACAAAACTTTTCAAAATCAGAATTTTCGAATTTTCCTCCATGATCACTTCGGATTCGAGTAATCATGTAGCCTTTTTCATTTTGAACTTTCTTTGCAAAAATCTTAAAAACTGAAATAGCATCACTTTTATTTGTAAGAATGAAAACCCAAGTAAATCTAGAAAAATCATCAACAATAACAAAGGCGTAGAGTTTTCCACCAAGACTGGCTACTCTACTTGGGCCAAATAAATCCATATGGAGAAGTTGCAAAGGTCTAGAAGTACTTACAGAGTTTATAGAATGAAATGAGGACTTAGTTGCCTTATTCAATTTGCATTCGACACATACCGTGTTCTTTTTGAATGTGATATCGGGCAAGCCTCTAACTAGCTTCTTAGTCGATAGCCTGGATATAGTATCCATGTTGGCATGACCAAGACGCTGGTGCCATAATAATCTTTCATCCTTATGAGCATATAGGCATCTACCTGCATTGTTAGTATCTATAGACAAATAAAAAATATAAATATTATCCTCTCTTACCCCTTCAAAAGCAATGTCTCCCGTTGACCTATCATAAATAAGGCATTTGTTTTGTCCAAAGTTAATGTCATATCCATGGTCAGCAAGATGACTAATGCTGAGCAGGTTATGCTTTAACTCGGTCACTAGGCAGACATCCTTTATTACGGGAGAGGGAGGATAGCCAATAATACCATTACCTATAATATAACCTTTTAGGTTGTTGTCGAAGGATACATATCCTTCTGCCTTCATCGATAGTGATGCGAAAAGATTTGCGTCTCCCGTCATATGCCGCGAGCATCCACTATCGAGAATCCACTTACTCTTAGTTGAGGAGGGAAGGTCCACCTACATCAAGAGTAGATGTGACCTTTGGTACCTAAGTTCTTGAGGGTCCTGAAAGTTAGTTTTTGGAAACCATGCATATATCTTTCTATCTACTAATCTTCTAATTCTACATTATGGTGAAATGTGTCCATGTAAACCACAATAAGTACATGTAGCATTCCTATTTATATTAGGAGCATGCTGATGATGTCTATAAGTAGAGTGATGAGGAGAAGTATGATGATATGTAGAATTAGTACGGTAATGATGACTATGTATAGAGTGATATGGAGTGGCATGGTGATATTGTCTATATGGAGTAGCATGGTGATGATGTCTATATGTAGAGTGATGGTAGTATTATTTTTGTGTAACATGGTGATGATTGTATCTATGTATAGCATGATGATTTTGTGACATATGATAGTTATTTCTACGTGCATGTGGTTTGTGTGCTTTGTGAAAGTGTGTGTATATGTAAGCATGATTACGTGTTGTAGGTGGATGACGTGGGTGACTAGTATGAGAAGTATCATGCTTTGTGTGTGTCCCTTGGGTTTGAGGTTGAGCAACCTGTTTTCCCAATTTAGTCTCTAGTTTCTTAGAGACAGCTTGTAGTTCAGTAACCTTAGCATTCAAACCATGTATCTTAGTAATAGAAATCTTGTGTCTACTCTTTTCTTCTGCAAGCTTCATGATGAGTGCTGTGATTTCTTGTGTTTGTTGTTCAATACGTGCTTCGGCATCATGTAAGCTAATTTTAAGCTTAGATACCTCATCTGTTACATCCGTGGGTGAAGTGTCTCTAATGTTATCAAGCAGTAAAGAAAGTCTTTGAATTTCGACTTCATGACTTTTGATCTTTTCCTTGGCATGTTTATATTTACCAATGACCTTTTTATGATCATCAAGTAAATCGGTAAAAGCATCGCCAAGTTCATCAAAAGTGAAGTCATCAAGAGTTTTGTTTGATACCTTGTCGGATGTTGCCATTAGGCACACATTTACAGTATCTTGAGGAGAATCCTTTTCTTCCTCGGAGTCACTAGCTTCGCTTTCATGCCAAATGCTCATGTTGGCATATTTCTTTGAGGAAGTCTTCTTGTAAGATTTCTCATAGCGGTTTCTCTTCTTTAAGAATGGACAGTCTTTTCGGACGTGTCCTGTCTTCTTACAACCGTAGCAGGTTGGCTCTTCTTCGTCGTCTTCTTGTGGTTCCTTCTTTCTACGGTTGAAGCGAAGAAATTTCTTGAAGTTGCGGACAAGGAGAGCTTGATCATCACCTTCTGAGTTCTCGTCATCCGTCTCTTCGGGGTCAGCCCTCCGTCGGTGAGCTTTGAGTGCAATCTCCTTAGCCTTAGGAGCAGGCTCTTCGAAGTCCTTGAGGTCAAGCTCATGAGTCATCAGCTTTCCCATCAAGGTCTCCATGGACATGGTTATGAGATCATTTCCTTCTATGATGGTTGTCACCTTAGGGTTCCAAATCTTTGGAAGTCCCCTAAGTAGCTTTCGAATCTTCTCGTGATTTGAATATTGTTTGCCGAGCGAAGATAGGAGATTGATGATGTCGAGGAATCTTGTGAACATTTGTGTGATCGTCTCGTTTGGCTTCATCTTGAAAGCCTCATATTCTTGAGTGAGACGGCTTATCTTTGATTCCTTGACTTGGGTGGTTCCTTCATGCGTAACTTCTAGAAGTCTCCATACTTCGTGAGAACTGGTGCATGTTGAGACCCTGTTGAACTCATTCATGTCTATAGCACAGAATAAAGCATTAATAGCTCTTGCGTCTAGACTTGCCTGTTTCTTCTCCTCGTTAGAATATTTGTCATGTGATTTTTTAACGAGATCACCATTGACAACTATTCTGGCGGGCTTTTTGTAACCGTCAGTGACGATAGTCAACAGGTCAAAGTCTAGCGACTTGAGATAAAAGCTCATCCTTGTTTTCCAATATGTGTAGTTAGTTCCATCTAATAGGGGAGGCCTATGAGTGGACTGCCCTTTACCGTGATTGGAAATCGAGGATTGTGTGGTTGCTATGGATCAGCTCTAGGTTGTTAGTCCTTGTTGAGAGAATAGAGCTCTAATACCAATTGAAGAACAGATGGCAACTCTAGAGGGGGGTGAATAGAGTTTATAGCGATAATAGCCAATTAAAAATTAAACTCTTTCACAATCTAAAATTAATCAGAGTAAATGCGAAAATAAATAAGGAGCAAGAAAGCATACGCAAACACAGCCGATTTTAACCTGGTTTCTCTCGTGGAGGACTAGTCCAGGCCTGAGAACTCTAGCTCAGGATTAAATCCACTATTTGGGAAATAGTAGTTACACCCCGTGCCTTTTCTTCAGAAGAGCACGTCAACTTCTTACAAAGGATCGCAGTGGCGATGCTTGGAATTTTCCAAACGACTTCTTAAACTCTTGCACAAAACTCCTAACTAAAAAATGCTGAGCACTTGAGGCTTAGGGAGCTTGTGGCTAGTAGATGAAGAAGGGTATGGCTTGTATTAAGCTTTAGAGAGAAGAGAAGAGAATATTGGATGAATAAAAATAAGAGAATTTATGTCCTATTTATATAATACTAGTAGGCAGAATTCAGCCAGAATTCTGGTAGGAATTTTCAAATATTTGGCCGTTGGACAACTAGCAACCAGCCAACCCTAAAAATTAGGGTGCTGATTTTTAGGGGACAGAGTTCGGCCCGAACTCTGTATGGAGGCAGAGTTCGGCCCGAACTCTATCTCCAGAGCACAGAATAGGTCTTAAGGTCCAATGGGCTTATTTGGATGTGTGGAGCTTATGGATTTTGGGTAGGTTGTAGGTTTAAGTCTCAAGAGCTCAGCACAACTCAGCTTACATCAGTCTAGACTCAATAAATTTATAAAATACAGACTCAAGAATGACTTGCATTGCAAAAACTAAGCTGTCGTCTGACTTGAGCTGGATGTAGTCGTCGTGTGTCGTATTGAATTATTACAAGTATTATTTAGTCAATGTTATCGATATTTGGTTGACTGTGACTTTGTGTCAACAAATGGGACCCGACCCACACCCCAGTAAAGGGGCGCCAGGCTGAGTCACTGGCAGCTAAGTAATGCTTAGCCCCATATGTTAAGTAAAATAAAAAAAACAACAAATGTGAACAGTGCCTTCCTTCTCAGCCCGAGCCGCGCGAGCTTTGCTCGATAGAAAAATCCGAAATTTCGAACTCCTTCAAATCAACACGAAATCTTTTCAAAATTTTTTTGTGCAATCCTAGTATGATTCTCTACAAGATTACACTGAAACTTGGAGTATCTCAATTCGAATAAATTAAAATTAATTCGACCAAATAAATAGATATATAATCGACCGAGAGACTCCACCCCAACCCTTTCTCATCGACTTCAAATTTCTGGAAGGCTCGCCACAACCACCTGCCCCACGCGTGCCTGCGCATATCCCAGGTGAACTTCCTGGACCACCGTCGCCACCCTGCGAAGCCGCGAGAACCGCCGCCAGCAAGTGACGACCGCCAGCGACAGCAGCCGCTGCCCGACCCCGACTTCGCGCCCAACTCCCACGATGTACGCTCCACCATTTCGTATTCCATCTTCTCAGGTACGAAGACAAACTATACGGCTATAAGTGTCTTCAAACGCTTTGATTTTAGATGATTTATATTGTCCCAGAAATCGAAGCCAAAACTGGCATTTGATTAGTCGAAAATCGAGCAGATTTCGTACTTGAACACCCCACTTTGGAAGGCGAGAACTCGCCAATCCAAGAATAGATTCTAAAACCCATCTGAAAACTTTTTGTTAACAACATATAGGTCTTCGAATTCCTTTTTGTAGTTCTCAGTTTCATTGAGTGGGCTAAGTGATATAGAATAGTAAAGTTTGCGAAAAACCTATAACTACTGTTTTCAAAAATCCTTATAACCAACCGATACGGCGTGCGCCCCGACAAACCGGGCGACCTAGTCGCACGCTATATGCATCAAAATGCGTGTATGGACGATGCCGACGTGTGGGAACTGACGGAACTCAGTTTCGTCGTGTGTGCGCGACGAAATCAGTCCGTATCCGTCAAGATACCCCCGTATTGCCAATTTACAAATTTTGCCCTAACTTCGTTTACAGTCGTCGATTCGAGATGAAACTTGCGCCAGCAGGTCCGAGTCAAAATTTTGGTCCTGTGTGCCAAGTTTTGTGCGATTCTGAGAAGGTCGAATCGGAACCCCTTTTTTGGCGCGCCCGCAACCCACTCAAACGGGCAATTTTGTACACGGCTCATCGGAATCCAAAATTGGACATACCATTGAGTTCCTCTCCTCAAACTGAATTCGTAGACATGTAGTTTGACGACTTTAGAGACCATAGACTTTGGCACGCATTTCGGTGCAAAGCGGGTCCAACGGCGGACATTGTTTTGACCCAAAATTACGATTTTGCCCCTTTTCCGGAATTAGACTTTTTAACAGGCATTTCCTTGGTATATTTTTTACTCCGAGCGCATTTTTGATGTTTGTTTCAGCGTCCGGAGTTGTTTGGAGACTGTAACGTTTCTTGGCTGACATTGTGATTTCCTGGACTTGCCATTTTGTACCATCAGGCAAGATACCTTGCCACTTTACTCTGTGATTATTTTATTCTTATTTTCAATTGTTATTTTTAGTATTTCTATTTTTTGATATTATAAAACTATGCGTCCAAGTCATACTTGGGTGCAAGCGACTCTATCGGTCATTTTTCTCGCTTTATTTATTTCTCCCGCATTAACTTTGTCTAGTGACCACCCATTGATGATGAGGCATTGGTATATCTCGTATGGCCTGGACACTTGCTTTACCACGTGATGTGAGTCACATGTAGGACACGTATTCGCGTAGTCGGCTGGCCACCGATACGTATGGAGCGTGCGACATATAGGAGTAACTGCCAATAGAATTGCATGCTAGAAGACTTGGCAGTTATTAGAGGTACATATGAGTCATGGATGTGACTCTAATAGGCATTGGATGGGAAGAACAGTTCCTTAATGTATGGGTCATATATGCACTGTCCTGATAGCCGATTATCTCCAGTGGGAGGTACGGTATTGATAGCCGGTTATCTCTAGTGGGAGATACGGTCCTGATTCTTGATATTCCTGATCCTGCCCATGCGTCAAGGGTTTGTTCTTATTACATTATTACTGTAGACTGGTTAGGGACCTGATTGCATACATATTTCTTTCTTTATATTATATATCACAGTTATTATGGCATGGTGTTTTCTTGTATCTTGTTACGTCCCTCTGAGGACCTGGTTATCTCTCTAGGTGTGTGCTCTTGTCTTTCGCAGGTATTCTAGCTCTAGCCGTGATCATCGCTATTTCTTCGAGGATGATTGCACTTGGATCGTCTTCGCTTCGGTCGCCAAACTCATTTTATTTTTCATATTTTTTTCCTATTTTGTTGGTAGTGGATTTGTCTCCATCCAACATATTGTATCAAGATAATTCATTACCATTATATGATATCACTTATACATTTATTTTGTGTGTATGAGATTAGTTATGGTTCTACTACATTTTATAGCTTATGTATTCATACGAGGTTTCCATATATTGGAGTGTACTTCGTATGTATACAGCTGGCATGTCTACGTGCTCAGTCCTACGTATTTTGGAACTGGGGCGTTATAAGTGTAACGCCCCAGTCCCAAAATACGTAGGACTGAGCACGTAGACATGCCAGCTGCACATATACGAAGAATACTGTAATATATAAAATCCTCGAATATGTACATAAGCTGTAAATAATAATAATCATAGGACAATATAAATAAACTACACATCTCAACACAGCTCAGCACAGAAGATATAAGAATCCAGAATAAATAAGTGAATCAAAGAGATAGCCGGGTGGACATACCCACTCCAAACAGCTATGTAAAATAGTCTCAAATGATCGGAGTCCAACCTCCACAAAATGGAAATAAAGGAAAATTGAAGATGTCCACTAAATGTCTCAATGTATAAAATAAACTAAAAGTCAACTGGAGATGCCTCGTCATCGATATAGGAAGAATCCATTGTCGTGTCGTACTCCTGCGGGAAATCGTCTAACCCTGGAGAGATAACCAGGTCCTTAGAGGGACGTAAGAAGATACAAGAAAATATCATGCCATATAAACTGTGATATATAATAGAGAGTAAATGGGGATGCATGCAATAGGGTTCCTAACCATTCTACTGTGAATATAAAATTGAGATACAATCCTTCGAAGCATGAGCCCTGGCTGTAGATGGGATCGGCATAGTTTCCGTATAGGGCACCAGGGGCCTACGTCCGTAACGTCCGAAGATCGTCAGAGCGCATCATGTGCAAGGGGGTACGTCCATAACGCTCTGGGAAACGTCAGAGGGCATCTGGGGCCTGCGTCTCCGGAGGAGCGCACAGGTAAGCAGGAAAGTGCAAAGAAGCACATACATCAAGTATTGTTCTTCCCACCTAATGCCTAGTATCATCATCTCCATGACTGATAAAAACCTCTAGTAATCGCCAAGTTTTCTAACATGTAATTTTATTAGCAATTAGTCCTATCCGTCACACGCTCCATACGTATCGGTAGCCAGCCGACTACGCGGGTACGTATCCTACATGTGACTCACAACTTGAGATGATCATGTGTCAAGGCCGTATGAGATATACCCATATCTCATCATCAATGGGTGGTCACTAGGCTAAGTCAATGCAAGAGAATAAGACAAAAACAAGTAAAACGACCGATATAGTCGCTTGCACCCAAGTATGACTTGGACGCACATTGATATAATACTAACAACAGATAAGTAATGCTGAATATAAATAACTAAAAATAGGAATAAGTAAATCACAGAGTAAGGTGGCAAGGTATCTTGCCGGATGGTGCGGGAATGGCAACTACAAACAATCAATCACGTCAGCAATAAATCTCAAAATCCACGAACGGCTCCGGATGCTGAAACAAACATCAATCACGTCAGCAATAAATCTCATAATTTCGTGTCAAAACGATATCCGTCATTGGACCCGTTTTACACCGAAATGCGTGCCAATATCTATGGTCTCTAAAGTCATCAAACTATATGTCTACGGGTCCAGTTTGAGGAGACGAACCCAACCGTATGTCTAAAGTTGGATTTCGGTGGGCCGTATACAATTTTGCCGTTAGATCGGGTCACGGGCCCGCCAAATAGGTGTTCCGATCGACCTTCTCAGAATCGGACAAAACTTGGTACACAGGACCAAAATTTTGATACGGTCCTGTTAGCACAAGTTTCGTCTCGATATGACGAACGTACACGAATTTAAGGCCAAGTTTGCAAAAGGTCGATATGGGGTATCTCAACGGATACACACTGATTTTGTCGCACACACGCAATAAAATCGAGTTTCGTCAGTTTCCACACGTCGGTAACATCCATACACGCCTTTTGATACGTATAGTGTGCGACCACGTCGCCCGGTTTGTCGGGACGCACACCATATCGAAAAGTTTTTATAAATATTTTACAGTTTTAAAGGCTGTTTTTGCTGATTTTTGAACTGATTTAACATGAAACTAAGAATAGAATAACTAAAATGAATTGTTGGGTTTCAAACTTTGTTATGTTGGCTATAATCATGTTTAATTAGATTTTGAAAACAATTATTATTTTGACAGAGTAGAGCCTTCTAGTATAGGGTTGGAGCTAAGGTTTTGTTCTGTTTTCGAACAGATTTCCCCGAGTTTTGAGTCGATTTTCTGATCGACACAATGGGGTGAAACTGAATCCCCTTGAAGAGGTTCGAAGGTGGTCATGTAGGCTTTATATAGGACTTTAAAGATTTAGAAACGATCGAACAGAACAAAAAATATTTGGTTCGAAACTTCGGTACCTGGGTTGATTACTCAGAACATAGTTGCTCTGTTCTCTTGCGGGTGTCTTCGGTCGACGACTGTTCCAGCGATCCTCCGACGAACTGGCGACCGTACAGGCAGTCGAGGCAGGGCATGGAGATGTTGTGGTTGCTCTGGGGTGGAGAGTTGGGATTTCGCATGGTGTTACGATAGGAATTTGTGATGAAACTCGAGTATCCACTCGTCTATATATCTCGTGTTTTAATCTGTGTTTTCCAATCGGGTTTCTATCGGGATTTAGATTAGGGTTTTGTCAATTCGTGGAGGATTTGTATTGGATTTGTTTAGGATTTCATTGAGCCAAATTCCTGGAGTCTCTATTTGGGACAGAGAATGAAAGGATTGGGTTTATCCCATTACTGTTCACGTGAACAGTAATGGAAGGTTTGTTTGTTTTTTTTTTTTTTTTTTTTGCTTAACTTACTACAGTATTCTATTATATACAATTTTCTATAAAGCAATATATACATTAGTGTATAACACTTTAGTATATAAGAATATATTTACCAATTCTATATACACTATATACACACGTATATGTTTACCTATATACATTAGTATATGCCACTATATTTATAAATATATATTCATTTAACAAGAAACTAGTGTATTGATATAGTAATAGATATAACATAATTATTATTATATATAAAAGAAATACTAAATTAAAATATGGGGGTTTACATCCTACCCAACTTAAAGAAATTTTGTCCTCGAAATTAAAACTAACGTCGGGGGGGTGGTATGCAATACAATACGAAATTAAAGGGGACTAACATATGAAAGTCGTACCTTGGTTTTCGAACAAATGCTGATAGTAATTCTTAATGTCGTCCTCACGCTCTCAAGTAGACTCTCCTGGCGAGTGATGCTTCCATGCCACACGAACCAATGGTATAGATTGATTCTGCAACACCTTCACTCGGCGATCAAGGATACCTACCGGTTTCTCCTAGTACGACAAGCTCGGACCAACAGTAATTAAGGAGTGATCAAGCACATGAATTCTGTCTGTCACGTGTCTACTCAGTTGTGACACATGAAATACGTCATGTACTCCCTCTAGTGACGGTGCTAATGCCAATCTATAAACCTCTCCAACACGTTCCAAGATGTCGAAAGGGCCGATGTATCTTGGACTCAACTTGCCACGTCCACTGAATCGAATCGTGCCTCTAGTGGGGGATATGTTCAAGAAAACATGGTCGCCTTCCTTGAACTCCAAAGGTCGACGACGATTATCTGCCCACTGCTTTTGTCGATCCTACGCTGCTCGCAGGTGGTCCTGGATCTTCTTCACCTTCTCTACTGTGCTCAAAACCAACTTGGGACCCAATATCTATCGCTCTCCTATGTCGCTCCAATAAACAGGAGATTGACACTTCCTACCGTATAACGCTACAAAAGGAGCCATCTGTATGCTCGCTTGACAGCTATTATTGTAGAAAAACTTTACAAGATGAAGGTGATCTTCCCAAGATCCGCAAAAGTCAAGCATACATGCTCTAAACATATCCTCTAGCATCTGAATAGTATGCTCTGACTGGCCGTCTGTCTACGGATGGTATGCCATGCTAATCTTCAAACGCGTACCCAAACTGTCTTTCATACTTCTCGAAAAGTACGAGGTGAATCCCGAGTCACAGTCCGACACGATGCTAAATGGCATACCGTGTAGCTTCACTCTTTGCTTCATGTATATATCCGCCAAAACTTTTATGGACTGTCCCACTCTAAAAGGTAAGAAATGGGCTGACTTGGAAAGCCTATCAACAATCGCCCATACCGCATCTCGTCCACTAGGACTCCGTGGAAATCCCGTGATAAATTCTATCATAATGTGCTCCCACTTCCACTCTGAAATGGGTAGCGGCTGCAATAATTCGGCCGTCCTCTGGTGCTCTGCCTTCACTTGTTGGCATACAAAACACTTGGCCAAGAAATGAGCTATCTCCTGCTTTATTCCGTGCCACCAATAATACTGTCGTAAGTTCCAGTACATCTTAGTTTCTCCGGGATTAATAAAGTAAGTTGAACTGTATGCTTCCGCCATCAACTCCTGTCGTAGCTCACCATTAGGAACATAAATACGATCACCATATTGCAATGTCCCATCGAAATGAATCCTCAATCATGTTTGCTCTCCTGCTTTAGTCCTCTGTCTAAGTCATCGAAATCTAGCAGCCGTGGGTAATGCTGTCTTGATCATCTCTACTAGCGACGATTGCACTTGGAGATTGGCTAATACGCCATCCGTTCCAAGCAATACTACCTCAATATTAAGCTGCTGCAAATCTCTAATCAACTCTCTCTGTGTGGTCAAGAAGTGAGCCATGGGCTTATGGCTTAATGCGTCTACCACAACATTAGCCTTGCCCGGATGATAATATAGCTCGATCTCGTAATCCTTCATCAACTCCAACCAACATCGTTGTCGTATATTTAACTCTTTTTGTGTGAACACGTACTTGAGGCTCTTATGATCAGTGTAAATATCTACCTGCTCGCCGTATAAGTAGTGTCTCCATAGCTTCAAAGAAAAGATAACCATTGCGAGCTCTAGATCGTGGGTTGGGTAATTCTTCTAGTGCACCCTCAATTATCTCGATGAATAAGCTACTACATGACCGTACTGCATCAATACGCATCCTAATCCTTTTCCAGATGCATCGTTGTAGATCACAAATCCTTTCGGTCCTGATGGTAGTGTGAAGATAGGTGTCGTGGTCAAGTGTTTCTTTAACTCGTCAAAAGTGGCTTGACACTCATCTGTCCATACAAACTCTTGGTCCTTGCAAGTTAATCTAGTCATGGGCCCCGCTATTCGTGATAAATCTTCTACGAACCTTCGGTAGTAACCCGCAAGTCCAAGAAAACTTCTCACCTCAGAAGCTGATGTGGGGGCAGGCCATGCCTTGACTGCTGTGATCTTCTCAGGATCTACCGATATGCCGTCTCCAGTAACAATATGCCCAAGAAATGATATCTCCTTGAGAAAGAAATCACACTTGCTAAGCTTCACAAAAAGTCACTCATTTCTCAAGGTCCCCAAGACAATCCGTAGATGCTGCTCATGCTCCTCTTGAATCTTAGAGTAAATCAAGATATTATCTATGAAGATGACTACAAATTTGTCCAAGTACTGATGAAAGATCTTGTTCATTAAGTTCATGAAGGCCGCGGGAGCATTGGTCAAACCGAATGGCAGGACCAAGAACTTGTAGTGTCCATACCTTGATCAAAATGCCGTCTTCGGAATATCATCCTTCCGAACCTTCAATTGGTGATAGCCCGATCGTAAGTCGATCTGGAAGAATACTTTTGCTCCACTCAGTTGATTGAATAGATTATCTATGCACGGCCAAGGGTACTTGTTCTTTATCGTTACTGCATTCAAAGATCTATAGTCGATACACATATTTATTGTCCCATCTTTCTTAGGCATAAAAAGAATAGGTGCTTCCCATGGTGATGCACTGGCACGAATAAAGCCTTTCTCCAATAAGTCGTCTATCTACGTCTTCATCTCTACCAACTCCTTGGGTGCTAGTCGATAAACTCGAGATGATATAGGCTTGGCTTCCGGAATAAGCTTAATTGAAAACTCGATGTCTCGGTCGGGTGGCAGTCCTGGCAAATCCTCAGGGAATACATCTTTGAACTCAGAGATAACAGGGTACTGAGAGGTGTCTTATATCATCATATGAGTCCCTAATGTGGGTACATCACAACTCTCTCCTTTTTCCTTAGTAAACTCGAACTCCATCACATTCGGTGGTCTAAAGATGATACTTCCCCTATGGCAGTCTATAAGGGCAAAATGTTGGCTCAACTAGTCTATTTCGAGAACCATGTCGAATGTCGGCATAAGGAATACAAAAAGTCGTGCTTTTATCTTTCTACCACATATCACTACATGACAAAGTCTACAAACACTACTAATAGGTACAACTCATCCTCCAGTGAGGATTCTAATATTCTTAGATAAGGGTGTGATGGGAATGTTGTGTCTAGTGCTAAAACTAGTGGCTATGAATGAATGAGTGGCTCCTGTATCAAACAAAGTAATGACAGGAAATAAAGCAACTACAACCATACCTGCTATGACCTCTGCCTCTGTCTCTATATCCTCAATGGCAAGTGAGAATGCCTGCCCATAATTCTGTCCTGGGCTCTGAGCTCTGGCCTTGTTGTACTATACGCCTTGAGGAGGCAATGGTGGGCGAGGTGCTCCTGCTGTAGGCCGTAGTGCTGGAAGTGCTGGGGTTGTAGGCATCGGGTTCTGCCGTGCATTTACTAACACTTGTTGCTCTGGACAGTCCTAGAGCATGTGTTGGTTGGATCCACATCTCAAAAACAACCCAAGGCGAGTCCCGCAATCGTTCTGAAGGCGTCCTTGCTTTCCGTAGTAGTGGAAAATAGGTTTCGGATAAGGCGAGGACCTCTGCTGGTGCTGTCCTGTAGGCCTTCGGATAGGTCCTTCCTGAGTAGCTCGGGTTGGTGTAACTGTTGGTGTATGGCGTCTCGATGTCTGCTGTTGCTCCTTGCAAAGAATCTCCTGAGCATGAGCTTCTTCCAAGACAGCTAAATGGGAGACTCGAGACTGTGTAGTCGTATAAGACTTAAGCTCTGGTGCAAGCCCTTGATGAAATCTCCTCGCCTTCTCAAACTTTGTCGAAATCAGTCCCACACAAAATCTACTCAGGTGATTGAACTCTGAGTCATACTCATCAACTGTCATATTTTCTTGCTTCAGATGAAGCAACTAGTCTTATAGACCGTCTCGAACATGGATGGAAAAGAATCTCTCATAGAATAGATCATATAACTGCTTCCAGGTGATCCCAGTGCCTAATTGTCTCTCTTCTGTCTTCCACCAGTGGTGAGCATTATCTTCTAATATTACGTCTACTGCAGTCATCCAATCTCCAGCTGGCAACTGGGATGCCTTCAGTAGATTCTTCGTGCTAATAAGCCATTGAGACACCTCTAGTAGCTTCTTTGTTCCTCTGAAGGGCTTGGGGTTCATGTCTGTGAAGTTCTTGATAGAGCCTTCATAAGGATGCAGAGCTGGTACGGGTGCTGATACTGGTGCCGGGAATGGAGGTGGAGGTCTAGCCAATACTGCTATCATAGTCTTCCTCATCAGCTCAGTCTGCTGCCACTGAGCATGCATCATGGTATACATAAACTGGAAAGTAGTGCTTCTATCAGTCGGTGGTGGAGGCATCAGAGGGCCTGACTGTGGTAGAAACTGCTGAGGGAATGGTGGTGGTGGAGGTAATAGTATATTCTCTTTTGGTGGCACAGTAGTGGTCTGCCCATTATGGATGACTGGGGGTGCTTCGATCTCTGGGTGCACCATCGTCGGAGTCGCAGTAGGATACGACTGTCGGGGCTGGTAAGATGTCACTAGAGTCATCGGAGGATTCTGTCCCTCAGGGGTAGCCTCTTCACCAGATGTGAGGGCCAAGGCAGAAGTGCGTCCTCTTTATAGATTCATATTGTTGGCACGAAGAAAGTAGGATGATATTAGGAAAGGTTAGATATGAGGTAATTCAAGTAGTCAAAGGAAATTTGAAAAGCTTAGAAGTCAAAGGAGGTAGTAGTTCTGGATGAGATACTATTCCTATTCATATATGCAGGCTTGTTGGGCACAGTCATGTAACCCATCAATATTTTTTGGCCTGCATGGGCCACCACAAAAACATGTAACGCCTCAGTCCTAAAATACTTAGGACCGAGCACATAGACATGCTAGCTGCACAAATACGAAGAATACTCCAATATATAAAATCTTTGTATACGTACATAAGCTGTAAATAATAATAATCACAGGCCAGAATATAAATAAACTACATCTCATCACAGCTCAGCACAGAAGATATAAGAATCCAGAATAAATAAGTGAATTAAAGAGATAGCCGGGTGGACATACCCACTTCAAACAACTATGTAAAATAGTCTAAAATGATCGGAGTCCAACCTCCGCAAAATGGAAATAAAAAAAAATAGAAGATGTCTACTAAATGTCTCAATGTATAAATAAACTAAAAGTCAGCTGGAGATTGTGGACACACACAAAAAAGAAGAAGAAACGATGTCTTTTCTTATTGGAGCAAGGTACCACAAATCGAGTACGTCTGAGAGATCTTGCGCTAAAGATCCCGAGTACAAAAAGAATTCTGGGGAATGGGACGATGGAGATCGAGCGACAGTTGCTCCCTTACTCCGTTGACACTTCGATTACAAAAGTGGGAGAAAACCTAAGAAAATTGCTAACTCTCGACTCACTGGCAAGAAGTATAGCAATTTGGCTCTTGAAATGCTCTCCGTTCTGTGTTTTGAAAAGGTACAAGACCCCTTTTTATAGTCATTTTCGTGTTGGAATGATGTTATGCGCCCATATGAGAAATACACTGATTTTCATATGGGCGCATAGTCCTACTTTGGACGCATAAAGTGTAGGCACATGCAGACTACATAATCATGGGTTGATTGTGGGGTTGACGTGGTCGCATGCTTCGGTGCACGACTGCTCTTGGAGACTGACGTGGCCGTATGCTTCGGTGCACGATTGATCGTGGGTTTGACCGAGTCGGGGGCTATCCTGACTTGGGCGCATAGCCTAAAACAGGGCTATGTGCCCCCTTCTGGAGGAGTCCAGAGTGGGTGCATAGGGGATGTATGCTATCAACATGGGCGCAAAGCTTGCTCTGGTGAGTTGGGCGCATGTGGGCTGTCCTGGCTTGGGCGCATAGCTTGCTCTGGCTTGGGCGCATAGCTTGCTCTGGCTTGGGCGCATATGACTCCCTGGCTTGGGCGCATGGTTGTCAAGACTGCTAAAATTTTCATGTTTCTACAAGACCCCCTTCAAAGTTTTCGATACTTGAACGATTTCGAAATACATTGAAAGGAGCATGGACCGTCTTCTCGTGATACAATAGACGCATAGCATAGCTTTCCTTTTGGGCGCATAGAGTTTGGCTAGACTGTCAGAGAGATGGTTGTTGAGATCTTCCTCGAAAATCTGAACTGACAGATTCATCGGAGTGGAATTTGAAGAGGTTCATCCTTCTTGCTTGTCCATATCAACAAGTGGTAGTCGCATAATGTACAAAAGACTGGGTCTTCATGTGAGCGCATAATTCCTAGTGGGCGCATAGTATGCAGTGGGCGCATAGGCGTATAGGAGTAGTAGGCGCATAGTGTTTGGCCCATGCCTATAAATAGGCCTCGAAGAGAGAGAAGATTTATTACTCTCTTTTCCTTCAAAACTTTCAAAAGACTTTTCATCTATTCTCTGCACGAACCATGTCTCCTAAGGTCGCCAAGAGATCTACGAAGGGCAAAAGGGCTGCACGGAGTGGCTCTCCTCCTGCGACAGCGTCCTCGCTAGTCCAAGACCCGATCCTGGGTGAGGCTATGCCTCAAAACAAAGTCTTGGGTGTTAATTTGCGATGCTCAGACTTTTCCTCTGCTTGTGTGTAACTACCACTTTTCTAAAACAAGGGTAATTTTAAACTTTTGTAAAATTAATCATTTAATAATAGGTTTAAATTGTGTTATTGATTTATTAGTGAATTTTGATTATTTTTAATATGATTAAATTAGTGTTTTGTGATTTTGTCCTTTTGCTAGTGTAACTTTAGAGCTGCTTAGCCTAGAGACTAACCATGACCATGGAGGCCTAACCCATGTGATAATATTAGCTAAATACCACTTTTTAGGCTAAGGGTGTTTTGGTCATTTTTCATATTTTAATATTTTGGGAATTTTATATATTTAATATTGATTTTACGGGATTTATTTAGTCGGGTTTGAGTTTCTTCTCGTTCCGACTTGTGTTAGTGACCCGGGTAGCTTAGACTCTAGACGGGACCCCAAGATTAGTTAGTCATGGCCCACAAATTCCACTAATTAAGTTAGTAAGTTTAGACAATCTCACTTGTTAGATTAGTTAAGTTAGAGACTTAAATTTAACCCTTTTGATCCCAAACTTGAACCTAACTTAAAGTTAACCAGGGGGATTAGTAGGGGCCTTATTGGGCTTTCCCCAAGGTCCAATTAGGGTTAGATGGCAGCCACATATATGAGGGTTGCCCTTCCTTTCATTTCATTCCATCAAGCCTCTATTTTCTTTCACAAGTGTTCTTCCCCAAATTGAGAGCTTTCCTCTTTGATTTGATCTCCAAATCCTTACATCCCTCCACCAAAACTTCCATCCAACCTTTTCATATTACCAAGGGAGGGTGCTAGAAAAGATTTGGAGCAAAGTGCAAGAAGTGTCCTTTTTGGAAGATCTTCGTGTCAAAGCCGTGTCCTTGAGAGTATCATTGGAATTCCACTCCCAATAGGTAAAACCAACCCTCTAAATTGATTTCATATGCATATTAGTTAGTTTTGAATCCATAGGATCCACCTCCATGCATGTACCCCCTTTAGATTCAAGTTTGAGGCCATTTGGAGGTCTCTTGAGGATTTTAGATATGTTTTTTGTGTCCTACTTGATAGATACCAAATTAGGACACCCCATGTGTTTGGTTTATTGCCTAATAGGATTAATTGTGTTTTAAATTCAGTTTTAGAATGGTTAGAGAGTGGATTGACCTTAGTTAGGATGGTTAGAATGAGTTTCATTTGGATACCTATGTTGGTATCCAAGTATGTTGGCCTACATGTGTTTCTTTTGTCCAAAACAACCCAAATTCGTCATAATATTCATCCACGTTTTTAGTAACCATAGCAACTTAAAAATGCCATAACTTTTAGCTCAGAATTCCGATTAATCTTCCGTTTTTTTAAATGAACCATATCGAAGTTAGATTTCCAAATATATATTTCAATAGGCCAAAATCGTTCTAAAACTTTCTGTAAAACTATTTGAGTGTCAGCTGTCCGAAAGACAAACGCATTTCGGTGTTTTCGCGATTCTGGGAGCTTTCGGACACGAAAATGTGATCCGTTTGAAGTTTCGGAAAGCTAACACGAAGGGCTACGACATACTTTAATCCTAGAATTTAGTGAATATCTAATTAGTACAGTATTGATTTTAAGTAGAAAAGTAACCATACGACATATGCATTTTGTGTATCCTATGAGCCTATATAGTATGGATATCAAGTGAATGTAGGTATCATAGTTGCCAAGAATATGTACGATATAGTACATATATATTATTATTATTAGGTAATATGTGTTACTTAGTGTGTATTTATGTTGATACAAATAGTTATCAAGTAAGCCAAATATAGATAAGTTATGTGTCAAGGTATTAAAGTTTTAGAAAAGGTACTAGTGTGATACTTGGGCACCATGAGGATATTGGTATCGTGACACTCAAGTATCATGAGTAAGGATAAGAGAGTATTGGGACTCGAGTAAGGTACCATATTTGGTATCAAGTATTAGTATTCGAGTTAGTTGGGATATGTTAGAGTTATCTTAGAAGTTAAGATAATTAGTGTATATAGATATCTTAGTATGTATGATATATTAGAGTTAGAAGATTAGATGGTTAGTTAGTTAGTTAGTGTCTAGTAGATGTTAGAGTTAGAGTAGACAATGTATCTTAGATTTATCTTTTACCTTAAGGAAATGGTTTACCTACAAGGTAAGGTATTGGATTTACCTTCAAGGTAAAGGAGTTTACCTAGATACTATAGGTTATATGTTAGATATTAGTTAAGATGCTATGTTAGTACATTAGATAGTTAGTTAGATATTTGACGGTATCTTGGTATCTAATGATACCAAATTAGTATCTTAAGGTAAATATGAATTACCTTTACATTTAAGGTAAATAATTAGTTTACCTTATGACCAGGGTTTGGTATCAAGATACCAAGGTAAGGTATCAAAATATCAAGGTAAGGTAATAGGATACCAAGGTAAGGTGTTGGAATACCTTAGCAAGGTATTGGAGTTTCATAGGGTAAGGGTAAGGTATTGGTTAGAGGCAAAGATAATTTACCTAAGTTAAGGTATTGGACACAAACCAAGGTATTGGTATTGGGATACCAATATGACCAAGATATAGAATATCTTTGCAAGTAAATATTATGAATAGTATGCTTAGGCTATTTTTGACCTCGGTTGACCAAGTTTGACTGTTTTGACCAAAAGTCAACTATCAATCAACACTTGGCCTAGAAATGTCTAGAACTTGACCAGAGTTGACCAGTTGACCAAAAGTCAACTGTTAGTCAACATTAGCCTAGTTTGACCTAGAGTTGACCAGAGTTGACTAGAGATGATCGGTTGACCAAGAGTCAACTATAAGTCAACCTTGACCCAGTTTGACCTAGTTTGTCTTGGTTTGACTTCCTGTGACCTAGTTTGCCTAGTGTGACTCAGTGTGACCTAGTTTGACTTAGTTGGACTGAGATTGACCTAGATTGCATATCATACATTAGAAAATCATACGTAACACTGTTAAACCCTAATTAACTTATAATATCTCATCTTTAGGTCGGTGAGATCACTCTGAGCATCGACCTTACTTAACAGCTCAGGACAGCAGGCGAGTACATTCTCTGATAATAGTTCTTTGTCTTGATATCTTCTATATTCGATTCAGTTATAGTGTTTTACTTGATTCTTGTCATGATGGTGCATGGACTAGTATACGTCGGATCCTGGCATGAGATATTATTCCTGGACTTTTTTGGTATATTGGTACATTGTTCTATCTTATTTCTTGTACTTGTATAGACACCGATTCCTAAGGGGGATTAGCTACCCTCTTGGAGAATCTCTTGTCATGACGTGCTATGTCCGGATCCATATACTATTAGGGGATGGAGAGTTATTATAGGTTCTGTAATCAATACCCCCATGTCACTAATTCTTATGCTTATGTCACCCTCACTGCACGTAGGGTGTAGCGAGATCTTATATTTCTTGTGCTCGCTTTCTATGTGGGCCGGCTTGACCCTTCTTGAGATTTTTCTATGTTAGCCGGGCCAAATGGAACAACCTGATCTTGACCCAAGCCGATCACATAATGCTATAATATCTTAAGGCACATTTTATGGTTACATTATACATCAGATATTCATGTACTGTTCTACTTTCCTGTACGTTACACCCTGACATGATTTCCAGTTTATATATCATGTTTTACTTACAGTCTTGATATATTATCTTGTATTCCATTATGATTGTCTCTTACAGCACTTGTCAATACTATAGAACTATTGTTGGAGGTGTACTTGCTTATTTTCCTGACAGAATAACCGTTGATGTTTACGGAGGACATGTTGGCTGATTGCTCTACCTTTTACGGGTATGTCCAGGATAGAAATTTTGATGAGACATTACCCTTGGTGCCAGTAGAGGATTTACCTCATGCTTAGACTGTTAGATAGGTTTGACTGGACTGCGTTACAGCTAGTATTGAGACTTATGTTATATGTTATATTTTGAATTCTTTTGTTACATCTTTAACTCTAAACTGTGTTGTGACTTCGCACCTTTTTCAGTTCATATATTTCCATCATATCTTTATGATATTTGTGCCTATCTTCCTTAGATGTCTTGTGATTGAGTTGAGATTATATACCTTCGTGCGGAGATGACAGGTACATATGTATTTTATCCAGATGCTATACTTTCTAGTAGGCCTATATAGCGTTCTACCGCCGATTTTATGGCATAGGCTGGACGTACCCACGTGCTCGTGCCCCTAATCAGGATGCGGGTCGTGACACATTTTTGTGGTGGCCCATGCAGGTCAGGGTCGCAACCAATGCAATTTCGTAGTGGTGCTCGACTTAGAGTGCTGCTACAAGCCTGCAGTTATGATATAGGCTTGGTTATTATTATAGAATTTACTCAATCACAGTCAGGACTTTTGAGAAATTCCTGGGACGACCCTTGAAAATCTTGTTTTGAACTTAAATTTGAAATCCTTTCCTTTTGCTTCCGTTCACCCTTATTCCTTATTATTGAACTTGATTTTGATGGAATCATTATTGATTTGATTTTTCATATCGAGATGAATGTTATGGCCTGAGTTACGGTATCTTCTAATGACGTATGTTGACGAAAATAACAGGGAAGGTAAAACATTTACTTGGTTATGGAACCTAGAGTTTATCGCAGCTATATTAGCCGACATGGCAGAAACGTAGAGACCTGACTTCGGATGTACATATCTTGGTTATAAGATTTGGGATTCCTCGCAGCTATACTAGTAGACATAGCGAGGATTTCAGACGACATGATTATAGAGGTGCATGCCCCAATTATGGACTCTACCATTTATCGTAGCCTTGCTTACTAGCATGGCGATGATTCTGAGTATTATGATTTTGGACAGACGTGTATGATTATCAGATTGTATCTTGAGAAGGGTCCTAATATGTCATCTCTATCATTTCATTTCTGTTATTATAGATTTTGTTCCATCCTGAATTTGCTCAAGAGTTAGGATACCTTCAGTTCTTTAGTCCAGGTCCTGGTAGATTCTGATTTCATTATAGGTTCTTTATAGTATGATGGCTTGGTGATTGCATTTGGTCTGTGTTCTTGATTAATTGTATTAATAGTTTAGAGTGTGGTTGGGAAGTATTGTATATGGTTTTAATAATTAGATATAGATGAGAACCTTAGAGTGAACAATAAGTGTCAAGGTAGGAGTTGCACCAGGAAACGTTATAGGAGGAGTACCCTAGTAGCTAGAGACAAGGTATCTAAAATGTTATAGAAGTTTAGGCACCAAAATGGTTTAGTGACTAGTTGGAGAAGGGGTATGAACAAGTATGGGGGTACCATCCTAGTAACATTTAGAAGAGTTATTGCCTTGTGTAGACAGTGACTAGACTTGGGTAGACACACTGGAGAGAGTATTCTAGACAGACGAGTGTTCTTCCGTGACTTCGATTTCTGGAGCATCAGAGATGTCAATCTCTGGAAACTTTCTTCATGATTGTAGTAGACAACATTATCTTCATTTTGATATATCACGTCCTACTCAAACTTGTTCTCTTTTACTACTTTTGTATCACAACTTTCAGTTCAATTTAGGCCATTTGACCATTTTCCACTTTTATTTATGATTTCTATATGCACATTGCCATGACTTTTAACTTAGGAGCACAAGACTAGTTGTTTTTTCAAAACTAACATCATATGCATGATCTAGACAGGACACCCTATACCCATGACCTTCGTGTCCCACTCAGACAGACCATCTTGTGCTTCATTTTTGTCGCATGACTTTCCTGACCAAGACCCAATCTTGATTTTCTCCACGAGTCACTTTTATTTTCGATTCGAGTTAGAGACACAATTTTAACCTAAACTTGACGACCCAAAGTATGAGCACGACCCACTTTAAGCCTACTATCCATATTTTACTTGTGTCCCATTCATTTGAGTTCCTAATTTCTACATCAATCTTTTCAGTCGCCACAACAGCAGTTCCAGGCCCCAAGTAGGGCCGGGTTCAGCGATTTCATGTGACGATACGAGCTCCAGTACAACTAGATCAGCAGCACCCTCCGAGGCAGTTTTAGCCAGCTCTTACCTGTACCTACTGTTGAAGGTCAGGCCATTCTTGGGAGTTGTGCAGAAAGAGGTTGGGAGTGTGCTTGCACTGTGGATCAACAGAGCATCTGGTTAGGAATTGTCTCTTAACCCTTCATCGTCCTGGCCAGTGTCCATACCAAGGGCAGAGAGATGGAGTTAGGCCACCTGTGGAACAACGTCATGCCCCACACCAGCAAAGAGATATATCCAGCCGGGCAGGTTCCTGCGTTGACAGTCGAGGAGGCCGATGCTATAGGTGATGGGTTAGCAGTCTGTCCTTTGTTCTTCTTTCGTTCTTTTTTCATGATTGTTGTATATTCCAATAGTACCTCTTGGATTAGTTTTGTTGTGCTAGATAGTGTAATGACCCTGTTGAGACTATAAAATTCCCGACCAGAAGGACACTGATCTTGTGTGTTGCTAGATAGTGGTTTTGACCTTGATTGTTGGTGGTTTAACCTAGAGAAGAGTACAACCACCTTAAATTTCGAGGACAAAATTATTTTAAGGAGGGTAGATTTGTAACCACCACATTTCTAAAACAAGGATAATTTTGAACTTTTGTAAAATTAATCATTTAATAATAGGTTTAAATCGTGTTATTGATTTATTGGTGAATTTTGATTATTTTTAATATCATTAAATTAGTGTTTTGTGATTTTGTCTTTTTGCTAGTGTAACCTTAGAGCTGCTTAGCCTAAAGACTAACCATGACCATGGAGGCCTAACCCATGTGATTATATTAGCTAATTACCAATTTTTAGGCTAAGGGTGTTTTGGTCATTTTTTGTATTTTAATATTTTAGGAATTTTATATATTTAAATTTATTTACGGGATTTGTTTAGTCGGGTTTAAGTTTCGTCTCGTTCTGACTTGTGTTAGTGACCCGGGTAGCTTAGACTCTAGACGGGACCCCAAGATTAGTTAGTCATGGCCCACAAATCCCACTAATTAAGTTAGTAAGTTTAGACTAATCTCAGTTGTTAGATTGGTTAAGTTACAGGCTTAAACTTAACCCTTTTGATCCCAAACTTGAACCTAACTTAAAATTAACCAAGGGGGATTAGTAGGGGCCTTATTGGGCTTTCCCCAAGGCCTAAATAGGGTTAGATGGCAGCCACATATAGGAGGGTTGTCCTTCCTTTCATTTCATTCCATCAAGTCTCCATTTTCTTTCACAAGTGTTCTTTCCCAAATTGAGAGCTTCCCTCTTTGATTTGATCTCCAAATCCTTATATCCCTCCATCCAACCTTCTCATAATACCAAGGGAGGGTTCTAGCAAAGATTTGGAGCAAAGTGCAAGGAGAAGTGTCCTTTTTGGAAGATCTTCGTGTCGGAGCCGTGTCCTTGAGAGTATCATTGGGATTCCACTCCCAATAGGTAAATCCAACCCACTAAATTGATTTCCTATGCATATTAGTTAGTTTTGAATCCATAGGATCTACCTCCATACATGTACCCCCTTTAGATTCAAGTTTGAGGCCATTGGAGCTCTCTTGAGCATTTTAGATATGTGTTTTGTGTCTTACTTGATAGATCCCAAATTAGGACATCCCATGTGTTTGGTTTATTGCTTAATAGGATTAATTGTGTTTTAAATTCAGTTTTAGAATGGTTAGAGAGTGGATTGACCTTAGGATGGTTAGAATGAGTTTCATTTGGATACCTATGTTGGTATCCAAGTATCTGGCATATATGTGTTTCTTTTATCCAAAACAACCCAAATTCGTCATAATATTCATCCATATTTTTAGTAACCATAGCAACTTAGAAATGTCATAACTTTTAGCTCAGAACTCCGATTAATCTTCCGTTTTTTTTAAAAAGAATCATATCGAAGTTAGATTTTCCAAATATATATTTTAATAGGCCAAAATCGTTCTACAACTTTCTGTAAAACTATTTGAGTGTCAGCTGTTTGAAAGACAAACGTGTTTCGGTATTTTCGCGATTCCAGGAGCATCCGGACACGAAAATACGATCCGTTTGAAGTTTCGAAAAGTTAACACGAAGGGCTATGACATACTTTAATCCTAGAATTTCTTGAATGTCTAATTAGTACATTATTAATTTTAAGTAGAAAGGTAACTATACGACATATGCATTTTGTTTATCCTATGAGCCTATTTAGTATGGATATCAAGTGAATGTAGGTATCATAGGTTGTCAAGAATATATATGATATAGTACATGTATATATATATATATATATATATATATATATATATATATATTATTAGGTAACATGTGTTACTTAGTGTGTGTTTATGTTGATACAAATAGTTATCAAGTAAGCCAAATATAGATAAGTTATGTGTCAAGGTATTAAAGTTTTGGAAAATGTACTAGTGTGATACTTGGGTACCATGAGGATATTGGTATCTTGATACTCAAGTATCATGAGTAAGGATAAAAGAGTATTGGGACTTGAGTAAGGTACCCTATTTGGTATCAAGTATTAGTATTAGAGTTAGTTGGGATATGTTAGAGTTATCTTAGAAGTTAAGATAATTAGTGTATATAGATATCTTAGTATCTATGATATATTAGCGTTAGAAGATTAGATGTTAGTTAGTGTCTAGTAGATGTTAGAGTTAGAGTAGATAGTGTATCTTAGATTTACCTTTTAACTTAAGGTAATGGTTTACCTACAAGGTAAGGTATTGGATTTACCTTCAAGGTAAAGGGGTTTACCTAGATACTATAGGTTATATGTTAGATATTAGTTAAGATGCTATGCTAGTACATTAGATAGTTAGTTAGTTAGATATTTGAAGGGTATCTTGGTATCTCATGATACCAAGTTAGTATCTTAAGGTAAATATGAATTACCTTTACCTTCAAGGTAAATGATTAGTTTACCTTATGACCAGGGTAGGGTATCAAGATACCAAGGTAAGGTATCAAAATATCAAAGTAAGGTAATAGGATACCAAGGTAAGGTGCTGGAATACCTTAGCAAGGTATTGGAGTTGCATAGGGTAAGGGCAAGATAAGGGTAATATATTGGTTAGAGGCTACGATAATTTATCTAAGTTAAGGTATTGGACCCAAACCAAGGTATTGGTATTGGGATACCAATATGACCAAAATATAGAATATCTTGGCAGGTAAATATTATAAATAGTATGCTTAGGCTAGTTTTGACCTCGGTTTACCAAGATTCACTACTTTGACCAAAAGTTAACTATCAGTCAACACTTGGCCTAGAAATGTCTAGAACTTGACCAGAGTTGACCAGTTGACCAAAAGTCAACTGTTAGTCAACATTAGCCTAGTTTAACCTAGAGTTGACCAGAGTTGACTAGAGTTGACCAGTTGACCAAGAGTCAACTGAAAGTCAACCTTGACCCAGTTTGACCTAGTTTGACTTGGTTTGACTTCCTGTGACCTAGTTTGACCTAGTGTGACTCAGTATGACCTAGTTTGACTTAGTTAGACTGAGATTGACCTAGATTGCATATCATACATTAGAAAATCATGTGTAACACTGTTAAACCCTAATTAACTTATAATATCTCATCTTTAGGTCTGTGAGATCACTCTGAGCTTCGACCCTACTTGACAGCTCAGGACAGCAGGCGAGTACATTCTCTGATAGTAGTTCATTGTCTTGATATCTTCTATATCCGATTCAGTTATGGTGTTTTACTTGATTCTTATCACGATGGTGCACGGACTAGTATACGTCGGATCCTGGCATGAGATGTTATTCCTGGACTTTCTTGGTATATTGGTACATTATTCGATCTTATTTCTTGTACTTGTATAGACACCGATTCTTGAGGGGGATTAGCTACCCTCTTGGAGAATCCCATGTCAAAACGTGCTATGTCCAGATCTATATACTATTCAGGGATGGGGAGTTATTATAGGTTATGTGATCAATAACCCTATGTCATTGTTTTTTGTTCTTGCGTCACCCTCACTGAACGTAGGGTATAGCAAGATCTTATACTTCTTGTGCTCGCTTTCCATGTTGGCCGGCTTAACCCTTCTTGAGATTTTCTTGTGATAGTTGGGCCAAATAGAACAGCCTGATCTTGACCCAAGCCGATCACATAATGCTATAATATCTAAAGGCATATTTTATGGTTACATTATACATCAGATACTCATGTATTGTTCTATTTTCCTGTACGTTACACCCTGACCTGATTTCCATTTTATATATCATGTTTTACTTACATTCTTGATATATCATCTTGTATTCCATTATGATTGTCTCTTACAGCACTTGTCAATACTATAGAACTGTTGTTGGAGGTGTACTTGCTCATTTTCCTGACAGGATAACCGTTGATGTTTACAGAGGACATGTTGGCTGATTGCTCTACCTTTTACGGGTATGGCCAGGATAGAGATTTTGATGAGACATTACCCTTGCTTCCAGTAGAGGATTTACTTCCTGCTTTGACTGTTAGATAGGTTTGACTGGACTGTGTTCCAGCTAGTATTAAGACTTATGTTATACGTTATATTTTGGATTCTTGTGTTATATCTTTAACTCTAAACTGTGTTGTGACTTTGCACCTTTTTCAATTCGTATACTTCCATCATATCTTTATGATATTCGTGCCTATCTTCCTTAGATGTCTTGTGATTGAGTTGAGATTATATACCTCCGTGCGGAGATGACAGATACATATATATTTTGTCTAGATGCTATACTTTCTAGTAGACCATACAGCGTTCTATCGCCGATTCTGTGACGTAGACTGGACGTACCCATGTGCTTGTGCTCCTAATCAGGGTGCGGGTCATGATACTGGGTGCATGTGCCCAAGGCAACATATTTCTGTGAGCATTCATATGCGCCCACAGAAATATGCGCCCATATTGTGTTGTGTTATGCGTCCACATGCTGTTGTATGTTATGTGCCCACATGCTGCTGCATGTTAAGCGCCCATATATTGTTTGTATATTCATGCGCCCATATGTTGTTTGGGCGCATAACCCTTTAGGCGTATAGCCCTTTGGGCGCATAGGATTCCTCCAGTACTTAGTTTTTTTTTTGCAAATTCTTAGTCTGACTTTCTCTTCTGTCCTTGCAGTTAACATGTTTATCCCGAAACTTGGTGGAATCCCTTTCGACTCTGCTTGCCAAGTCCTCGGCACAAGCCTCATAACCAATATGGTCAGCAAGGTTCAGGCCAAGATCAGCTATAACCAGCCTACGGAATGGACACTCGCCATACTTGAACAGGACAAGACCTTCCCGAAGCAGATGATTAACGATGAGAAGCTCTTGCTCGGAGGGGCATGTCGTTTCAAAAAGCCGTACTTCCTGTTCGGTGAGAGTGTAGGGTTTGAAGATGGCGAGACGATACGCTTGAGAAGCCCACTGGTGGTCGGGCTGAACAATCAGAAGATATGGCTATTGTTGATGGAGCGTCAGTATCCTTTGTCTGTGTTCACTGTCTTAGTCGCACGGCGTCAGATGAAATGGGAGCTAACCCCTGAGCTTCCCGGGGTCATCTCCGGAAGAATACAGTTTGACTTGGGAGATCAGAAGAAGGACACTTTTAAGTGTGTCAGGGGCTCTATATCTTACTCCACGAGGGGGCTGCAACCTGGTGCCATAATAAACGATATCGCGACTGACCTCTACCCTTATGCTACCGACAAGCTTTGCAATCTGATGATGTCGGGGGGCGTATCGTATCCCATAGAGAAGATACGGATGAAGGGCTGGAGGTATCCAGTTTCATTCTAGAGCAACCTCACTGACTGGGTGCTTTCTATGTATGAAGCCACCTTGAAGACTGCTGGCCTTTTTTTATGCTGTTAGGGCCACCCAATATGCCGTAAAGGTCAACTGGACAATGTTTGTCTCCTCGGCGGAGTTATACAACCTTCACACTTGTAGTTTCTTTACTCCAGGTAGGGAGATGGGATTGGCTCTCTACGAAATACAGGAAGTGTCGAAGCTTCCTTGGGGCACAGAGCTGTATGAAGAGTACGTGCCTTGTGATGAAGAGCTCCGAGACCTGGAGAATGAGAACTCCGAGATGATGGAAGTATACAAGAAGTTATTCTGCCACCTCCTCATCTGTCATAGGATCAACAAGAAAGAAAGGACCGAGGGGGCCAATCTCCATACAAGAGCTTGGACGTGCTACGTTTTTGTTCAAGGAGAAGGAGACGATTCGGCCTCCTTTTCGATTTTAAAACCTATGACCAAGTATGAGATAGAAGTCCGGATGGCAGATTATGATACAGCGGATACTGAAGACAGCGATGATCCTGAGGGGAAGTCCCCGATCAGCCACTACTTCCGTCAGGCTGAATATTCGTTGTTGGAGAAAGCCGTGCTGACAGCTTTCTTGATGATCTGGCTTCATGACTTTATAGTCCCCGGGGGTTCAGGGACTATTGAGAGGATGATCCGGAGCATAATACTTCCAACTGTGAAGCTGGTATTCGGATACCGGCTTGCCTTCCTTTCTGCGATGGTCTGTGCCACTAAATGGGGGTCTACAAAATTTTGTTAGAAATATGGTGACTCCAGACGGCAGAACCAACTTCGCCCAGACCGAACTTCTGTATCATTTTTTGATAGGGTGGCTGTTGCTGCACTGTCCTACCCTGATGAACGCTGGGCCGGCGGTGGACTCTTTGGCAGGAGACGTCATTCTTCGCAGATTCTGTGACGTAGACTAGGCCGTCACTGGTGTACCTGCTTGCAGAAGGGCTTTAAGCTTCTTGCAGAACTACGAGTTCTTCAGGGTATCCCCTCCGTCTAGCAGTGGTAGTACAGGAGATACTTTAGTAGATGAGAGAGTTTATACCACTAGCTTGACTGTTGGGGCATTTTACTGGCTTCAGTCTATTAGGCCGTCACATCTGATGCTCAGAAACAGGAACCATGCCTATTTGGAGCCATACATGCCGAGTCTATTCGCACGGCAGTTTGGCTACAACCGGCTCCTTTTGGGAAATGCTAGCTCGTATTTGGAGTCAATAGACAGCATAATTGACGGGATACGTTCCTGGATATATTACAATACCGGATGCACGGGGCCAATCTTTACTATGCCCGTAGATAAGCCCGAGACCCACCTGTGCAATGTTGCTGCCAAGTTTTATGTTCAGATCAATACCTTTCATCCCCGGTATGATCGTGAATAGAGCTTGATATTGGGGACTCGGTTTGGCCTCCTTCTGCAAAATAAGCTGAAGAGGCGCCGAAGGGCCGTAAGAAGGAGAGCGCTCTTCCATCCCTGAAGCCAGCCGTAGCACCACGGCCGAGGGCTATCCTTAGGGAGCCGACAGTGCCTCCAAAGAAGGGCACTAAAGATGATTCTACTCTTCCCAATCCTCCTCAGAAGAGGAAAGCTTCAACTGAATTGGCCCAGGAGCCAACTTTTAAGAGGAAGAAGAAGACTATTGCCCTAAGGAGCGCCAAAGAAGTGGGTGCTGGCTCACCTCCCTTGAGAAGGTCTTCCTGGCAAACTCGAAGAAGTAGAACGGCTTTGCAGGCCGTTACCATTCGGGAGGTAAATCCCTTCTTAGACTCCATAGCCATTTTGGTCAAGCCATTACAAGCTTTCTCACCCTTGCATTTTTATTTTACATAGGACACTAAAGTTGCAGCTGAGGCAGGTGCCTCCTCGTCTGAGGAAGTAGACGTGATAACAGTGTCCCTTCTTTGTCCACTACCGGCAGACAACGTTCAGCCTTCCCCGGTCAATAAGACTGAATCAAAGGATGATCAGAGCGAATGCCCAGATTATAGTGGTGACCAGAATGCCAGTCCTTCTTTCGATATCTCCTTGGGGGCGATGTCTAAAATCAGGGCCATAATGAAAGAGTTGGACGAGAATCAAGTCCAATCGGCTCACCCTCCCGCGGGTACGTTATCTTTGCACCTCTCTTCAGATAAGATTTTTTGACTTCAATTTTGCGTGCTCCTCGTGAGGCTGACTGCCATTGTATATTTCCTTGTAGACAAGGATAAGGAACCACTCATAGAGATAGGCCAAGGCATTGGAGAAGAAAAAAAGGTTTTCCCTGGTTCCTCTGAATTTGCTGGTGCGGAGGGATCTGTTAGTAAGCCGACATCAGCTGCAGAAGGAGAGGTTGAACAGCCTACTATGGTGGTT
The DNA here is from genome assembly GCA_029216955.1 of Iris pallida. NCBI lineage: Eukaryota > Viridiplantae > Streptophyta > Magnoliopsida > Asparagales > Iridaceae > Iris > Iris pallida. The sequence continues at coordinate 33,793,152 of JANAVB010021798.1, forward strand.
GTTGCTGAATCTGCTCCCGGTCAGCTGGGGCCATAGAAGATACCCAGCCTGATGCTGCCCGAGGCTACGATATTGTTCTTCTTGAACAACCTGGGCCTGCTCTTGGTTTTCCTGAAGCCAAGACCGATAACTTAGCCCAAGTTAGCGCTGAGCATGCTGAAGGTATGAACTTACAACTCTTTTGTACTCCTACTTTTTGTTACTGATACATATATTATTTTCTTGTCAGGTTCGACTTCTTGTCAGACATCTCTTCCTGGAGCGGAAGAACCTCATCAAGCATCCTTCCCGATGACCTCCACCGAAGATGACGAGATGGCCCAGGAAGTCGTCAAAGCTTTCTATTCTGTCCTAAAAGTAAAGCTTCCTGGAGTTCTGTATCGGAACGTCGCCTTTGGCCCTGTGAAGGCGATCGCTGAATGCCAAGTGGCGGCCCTTGAGAGCATCGCCGGCTATGAAGAGTGGGCTAATGCTCTAAGGAGGGTTCTGAATGATCTGGAGGGTCAGGTGGCCAGATTTTGGGATGTCAAACAACGGAGCCCGACGTCGCTGTTCCATGCAGAAGATGAGGCTTTAATCGTGGCTCTCGCGGAGGAGGAGCTACTTTCCAAGCAAGAAAGGATGCCTTCGCTCAAGAGATCAGTGAATTGGCTGATCAGTATGAGCAGTTCAACGAAGCGAGTGAGGCACGTACTGCTTCGAAGAATAAGCTAGCTGCGCAGATTACTGAGAAAAATAATCACATTGTGCAGATCCAAAGTAAGATTGCTCAATTGGAGGCCAACTTGAGGACAGCGATGTCTGAACAGGAGGACTATTTGGCTCAGGATGCCATGACTGCCACAACTTTTGACCACTTAAAAGAACAGCTGGTGAAGTAGGGGGGAGAGCATGTGAATCTGATCCCCTTCCAGGATAAGGCTGCTCGTCAAGAAGAGGCAAACCGTCGTGCTACCGCGAAGTCCGAAGCCGAAATTGCTGCTCTGAGGGATAGTATCAATCGATTGTGTATCCCTTAGATTTTCTCTTCTAATAAGCTCAATTAGTCATCAAGACTCTTGTATCACTTTCTTTTTTCTGCCTTTTGATAGACATTTTTAATAAAGAATCTTTTGGCCTTTAAAATTCATGAATGAAGTTTGTGAAATATCAGAACTAGAGGTAATGTGGACGTAGTAAGAATATTTCTGGTAGGTATTCTGTTGGGGAATTTGAGGTGGACTTATTATCCATTTTATATTCAAGGCTCCTGAATATAGATAATAAGTTGAAAGAAGCTGCTAATAGAGGTAATGAGGACGTAATATCAGAGGATATTCTATATCTGACCAGAGGTAATATAGACGTGGAAGGATATATAACATCAGGTAGGAGTGGATAATTCAGAGGTAACATGGACGTGATTATCCTTGATGAATGCTTTGCTCAGAGGTTATATGGACGTGGCAAAACATTTCTTAATCATCCCACTGGGGAAATAATTATCGAAAAATAGTTCAGAGGTAATATGGACGTGACTTGTTTTCATCAGACCGAGTTTGGACAGAGTCCAAAACGGAAATGATTCCACTGGAGAATCTTTTTAGAGACCTATTATCCATGGCGTATTTAAAACTCTTGAAATACGGATAATAGTTAAATAATTTTTTTGAATCACATAAATATTGTACTGTACATTGTTTGCCATTGATTGTAAAAGTACAGAACAATTATCGGAGGACTGAACTTAGACTCACAATACAAACTCGCTCGTACAAAGAAAGCCTAGGGACGAAAACCTAGGTACAGCAGTCTAAGTACGATTGTTTATTTTAGATTCTGGGGGGTGACGATAGAGGCTCAAAAAAGCGACGGCCGCTCTGCCTTACTCCTTGGACGATCGGTACGCAGCCTTGACTCGGGGAAGATCTGCTTGGTCGTTGACGAAGAAATGCCTTCTTGCTCTCCCTCTGATTGCTCTCCTGGCTTCTCTCTCTGTGTGTATATTCTCTCTCTGACTATGGGGGAAGTCTCTCTGTGTATACGTATTCTTCTCTGGTTTTTTTTTGTATATCTCTCTATATGCTACAAGGGAATGGTACCTTGCTATTTATAATAGTGGGATATGATCACTAGGGTTGCCAATGATTAGCTCTTGGAGATGGCGGCGGCCTGGGGATTGATCAATCCAGGCCGTTCGTTTCTGATTGTGATGAATCAGAACCATTAAGGGTAGATTACACCAAATCCCCATTAGCAATTAATGCTGATTGGCATAAATCTTCCTTATAATGATTCTCTAATATCTGCGAATAAATCAAATTTATTCTCCTGCCACGTGCCCCAGATCATTGGGATTCGACCCGATCATGGATTGCCATAAATCTGGGAGATTGATCGGCTGAGGACACGTGTCCCGAGAGCCAATGGTGAGACTGGAACCGCATGCAGATTGGGCCGTATGAGATTTGGGCCGCATGAATTTTAGGCCGCATAAGACTTGGGACACGTGTCAGGGCTGTCTGGGCAGTGGCCCCCTCCTTCAGACTTCTGAACCATATGATGAGCCGCATGAACCGCATAATGGTGTGTCTGCTTGAGCCGCATGGGCATGATCTTCTTGAGCCGCATAGGGATGATTCCACTCGAGCCGTATGGGACAGCTTCACTCTGAATCGCATGGAAAGTCTTCACTTCGAGCCGCATAAGCACACCCACGTGGCCGGGCCACGTGGCATTTTGTTGCTCTCGAGGGATCGTATCAGAGATTTCTTTCTCTTCCCTAGAGATTCATCATCATGACAGAGTCATAATTACCTGCTTTGGTGTCAGGTCTGTCAACTTTTCAGAGGGGTCAGCCGTCAAAGCAATTAATACAGCAAGGATCCGAGGGGAGCACTGTCACGCCACATGTCTTCTGAGCCGCATGGAATGCCTCCGGCCGCATAGCTCCTTATGCCGCATGACTTCCTGAGCCGCATGCATTTTCTGAGCCGCATGGGTCTTTCTTTAGTATTTTCCATGCTTCTACAGGACCCCCTTCAAAGTTTTCAATTTGCAAAATTGAAAAACTTTAAATAAGAAGCATGGCTGGATATTCTTCTGGCCGTGCATGGATATCTTGGCCGCATGGAAAGTTCTGCCGCAGGGGCGTCTCAGCCGCATGGATGGCCCAGCCGCATAGAAATTTCTGCCTCCCGACCATCTGAGTCGCATAGTTGCTATCAGCCGCATGGCCATTTGAACCGTATAAGCTCTTTGCCACGTCATTATGCCATGCGTGTGGATCTTTCTGGGACAGGATCCCAAGAGCTCAGTCTTTAAATGGCTGGTTTGGCTCAATAACCGAAGAGTTGATCGCGTTTGTACGAGGCGTCGGTCCACAGTTCTCTGTCAATAAATAGAAGGGCATTTGGACGGTCTTCTCTCTTAGACTATTCTTGACTCAGATTTTTGTCGTATTTTCTTCCTCTGATCATCAGACAACAATGGCACCCAGGGCTTCTAAGGCTGTGAAGAAGACTGTGGCGAGGAATAAGAAATCGGCTTCGCCCTCAACTGTCACGCCCCCCGTTCATCTTGACGTTCATATTGCCATCGAAGGTAAGGATTAGGTAGTCGATTTGAAACCCTAACAAAGCCTACTTTACTGCATACTCCATACTTTGACGTGAACTTCTCAAACTATACGGTCCGCATACTCGTCCCATGACTGAGCCGCATGAGGATATTCCCCCTGTCTAAGCCGCCTGAGACCTGTCTAGAACGAGCCGCATAACCATTTTTGACTGTTTTCATTTTCTCCGTCTTTGGTTCTCGCAGTATCTCCACCAAATGCTGAGACTGCGGCGTCAGAGGAGCCGCAGCCTCCTGTTATCAGCCAGGGATCTTCCTCTGTTAAGGAGGAAGTAAAGAAAGAAGAACCTGCGCCTGAGGGGAACGGCAACTCTCCAAATATCGAGACTGTTGAGGGTGGCAGCGCTGGGAACCCTGTTTCTCCTATTCTGGACGAGGATGCTCTTCACTTGCATCCTTCATATGTAAGATGGTTGAGGGAATGGTATATGCGCTCCTGTAACTAGGATGTAGGGGCTTCTCGTGGATGTTTGTCTGTAGTCTTTTATTTTGTTTCGCCTTTCTCCTTGTCTTCATGAAGAACTCTTTTGACTTGCTTGCAATCGTGTGGATGTAATCGATTTCTGAATGAATGGAATATATATATTTGCTTCACTCATTTGCTTTGTAATAATCCTCTTATTGGGACATTTTGCGTGGACCCATTATCCCTAACGTACCCTGGTTTTGGATACGGACAACAAGTTTAAAAAGAAAGGAACCAATCATACTGACTCATAGGTGCTGAGGACATGGTGAGCATGAGGGTTTCTTCGACGGAGCCTTCCCATTCAGAGGTAATGATGACAGGAGTGGGCTCAATGAAGGGGGGTACGTAGAATAACTCAGAGGTAATGAGGACATGGAAATTCTATATAGGGGTGATTTATTTTTGGCGAAAATGGGACGACTCAGAGGTGATGAGGACATGGTCGTCTTGGAAATTTGTGGATCCGTTACCTTTGTTGTGCACTGGGAGTGCAGGTATTAGATCATGAGGGAGGATCTCTTGTAGGAAGAAAGTTCAGCGGTATGATTATACATGACTTTCTTTCAAAAGAGTGACCGGGATGTAAGTTCAGGGGTACCGATGGGCACATAACTCGACAATCCATGAATGTTGGAATCAAAGTGTAAGTTTAGAGGTACCAGCAGGTACATGACTTGGGAATTTGGGATATGAGTTCAGCGGTACAAGAGGGTACGTGACTCGATAAGTTGGAAAATTAGGGGGTTGAGTTCAGTGGTACCAGCGGGCACATGACTCAAAACTCTGGAAAATATTGTTTAAACATAGTATTTCTTCAGGAACTTGCCGTTGACGGGCAACATGAGCAAGTCTCCGTTCTGCTTGGCGAGGCGGTAAGCACCATTGGAGAACACGGCCTCGATGATAAATGGGCCTTCCCATTTTGGCTGGAACTTGCCGGTGGTCTTGTGAGTCATGACCATTGGCCTCCTGACTGCCAAAACAAGATCGCCCACTTGGAATGTTCTAACTTTGACCTTTTTGTTGAAGGCTCCTGAGATGCGTGCTTGGTATAATTCGATCCTTTGCTGAGCTATGAGGCGTTTTTCATCTAAGGCCTCTAACTCTTGTAGTCGACGTCGGTAGTTATCATCCGTTGTCAATTGATAAGTGAGGGCAACTCGGAGTGAGGGAATTTGAGTCTCTAATGGAAGAACTGCCTCACTCCCGTACACCAGAGAGAATGGTGTATTCCCGGTGGCTGTTCGAACCGTGGTGCGATAAGCCCATAAGCAATCGTCGAGCTTCTCGTTCCAGTCACGTTTGTTGGAGGAGACAAACTTCTTGAGGAGTTTGATGATTGTTTTGTTGAATGCCTCTGCTAACCCATTTGCTGCCGGGTTATATGGTGTCGAAGCGACATTCTGAATGCGGTATTTGTCGCAGAATCGGTAGAATGCGTAGCTTACAAACTGCGGACCATTATCATGGATGATCCTTCGGGGCAGTCCAAAGTGGTAGATGACATGGTGTTTCAGGAAGCTGATCACGTTTGAAGTCTTGACTTCGGCGAGTGGGACAGCTTCTGCCCACTTTGAGAAGTAATCAGTGATCGCAAGTGTGAAGCGATGTCCTCGGGAGGAAGGTGGGGTGATTGGACCAATAATATCCATTCCCCATGCTTCGAATGGCCAGGATGCTACTGTCGGATATAGAAATTCGGATGGTTGGTGAATGAAGTCTGCGTGGACTTGGCAGGCCTTGCATTTTCTGGCATAATCTATCGCATCAGTCACCATCGTGGGCCAGTAGTAGCCCATCCGGCAAAGGCGGTCTTGCAGCTTAGGGCCAGGCTGATGGGCCTCGCAGACACCGTCATGAGCCTCTCGTATGGCTCCTTTGGCTTCTGCGTTCGACAAGCACCGAAGTAGTAATCCATCGTAGGAGCGGCGATACAGCATTTTCGTCTCTGTATCGTAGAAGAATCTGAGAGAACGCCGTCTGATAGAAGTAGCCTCCTTCGGGTTCTCGGGCAGGATGTCGTATACCACGAAGTCTATGAATGGTTGTCTCCAGTCTGGCGCTTCGTCGATCATCTGAGCAGAATAACTCGCCATGGCTTGAACGTTGTTCTTGGGGCAGACCAGCTCATGGCCGATTACATCGACCGAATGATGAGAGTGGTTTGGTACTGCTAGGGAAGCAGCCAGGCCTGCTAGGGCATCAGCTTCGATATTTTGGAGTCTGGGGACGTGTTCGATGAAGAATCCCTCGAATGATGAGATAATGTTGATCGCTATTTGGTGGTAGGGGATCATGTCTTCATGGCGGACTTCGTACGTCCCCCGAATCTGGTTGACGATTAATTGCGAATCGCCGTATACTTCAAGGTATTCTACCCCCAGTTCTCTTGCGAGTTGGAGGCCAATGACCAAAGCGTTGTACTCGACCACATTGTTAGAGCAGGGTTCCGTGAGAGAGTAGGCACGATTGATCACTAGCCCGGTAGGAGAGACCAATACTACTCCGACTCCGACGACGATGTTTTCCTTGGGTCCAGTTCTTGAAGCGCCATCGAAGAACATCCGCCATATGTTATCGTGGGTGGTTGTATTTGAATCGGCGACCTCAACTGGGATTTCTTCGTATATTCTGGATGATTCCGATCCTGGATGGTCCGCCAAAAAGTCTGCCAAGGCTTGACCTTTGACAGCCATCTGCGGGACGAAGATCATATGATAGGGGGACAGCAGTATCGCCCATGTAGCGAGGCGGGAGCTGAGTGCCCCTGGTTTGGTCATGAGGACCCTGAGAGAGTTGATTCGTGAGATCACATGTATGGTTTGCCCCGTGACATAGTGCCGCATCTTTTGAATGGCAAATACCAGGGCGAGGCATTCTTTCTCCACAGCGGTGTATCGGTGTTCGGGCCCGACCATCATTCGGCTGAGATAGTAAATGGCCTGCTCGTGGCCTGCGTCGTTGTTTTGTGCCAGCAGGGCACCGAAGGAGTGTTCCATTGCTCGTACATAGAGCAGGAATGGTTTTCCAGAGACCGGGGCCACCAGGACTGGAGGATTTGATAAATATTCTTTGATGTCATCGAAAGCGCGCTGGCATTCCTCGTCCCATACGAATGAGACTCCCTTCTTCATGAGGTGGGTGAACGGTCGGCATCGCCCGGAGAGGTTGGAAATGAACCTCCTGATATAAGCTAGCCTCCCTTGGAGGCCTCTAAGTTCACGGAGATTTCTCGGGGGACCCATCTCCATGATTGCCCTCGTTTTCTCGGGGTCTACATGGATACCCCGTGCAGTGATGATGAAGCCCAAGAACTTCCCGCTGGATACGCCCAAAAACGATTTCGTAGGGTTCATCTTCAGATTGTGGGCTCGCATTAAGTTGAATACCGTTCTCAGGTCTTGCAGATGATCTTCCTTACGGCGACTCTTGACGGCGATGTCGTCGACATAGCATTCCACTGTCTTGCACAAATGTTTTCTGAAAATGATACTCATGGCTCGCTGATATGTAGCGCCAGCATTCTTTAGACCGAATGGCATGACTGTGTAGCAGTATGTGCCAATCGGGGTTCGGAATGAGGTGTGCTTTTCGTCGTCGGGAGACATCTTGATTTGATTGTACCCCGAAAATCCATCCATGAATGACATACGTTCAAAGCCGCATGTATTGTCAATCATGATGTCTGTGATAGGAAGGGGAAATTCATCTTTGGGGCATCCCTCGTTCAGGTTGCGAAAGTCGATGCAGATTCGAATCTTTCCATTCTTCTTGAGGACGGGTACTATATTGGCGACCCAATCAGGATGTTGCTCTTCACGAATGAAGCCGCTGGCTATTAGCTTGTTGACTTTGGCTTCGATCGCGTCCATGACGCCTGGGCGGAAACGTCGTTGTTGCTGCTTGACTGGCTTTGCATCTGGCCGTATATTGAGTTTGTGGAGAGCGATGTCAGGATTTAACCCCGGCATGTCTTATAGCTCCAGACGAACACATCAATGTACTCTCTGACAAGTTCTAACAGCGACTCTCGTTCTTCGCCAGTTAGGCTTTTACTGATAAAGATCGGTTTTGGAGAAGATTCGCTGCCGAGATCCACTTGTATGACCTCATCTTCAGTAGGAGGTTCTCTCAGTTCGAACCGCTTTTCCTATTATGCATCTAATTGCTGGGCCCATGGCTCTAGCTCAAGGATTTCGGGGATGTCTTCGTCTTCCTCATAAGCGTCCGTGAATGCCATGTTGACTGACATGACTTGTCTGAACACATCTTCGATGCTGGTATCTGAGTCGGAAGTCGGTGATCTGGTTGAATGTGACTGCCAGTCGCATTCTTCATCTGAGCTTTCAGGGGTCATAGTAGGCGTTACATACCCTAAACCGTATCGGGTTTTGTTATAGTAGTTCCGTGGTTTGCCTGCCGGGGCTGGCATCTTCAAAGGTAATCGTCGTCCAGTGCCGTAGTTCAGTCCTGGCGTTGTCTCTAGATCATACCCCTGTTTCTGCATGAAATATTTGGATTGAGGGCTATAGAGATACAGAAGCAGTCTTCCAGCATCTGACCCGAAGTCGACTTCTTCCATGGCGAGGGGATGCGGGTTGTTCGTCCGGCCGAAGATGATTGGGTGGTCCCCTCCCTCGATTATTCGGTAAGCGTCTTCTACTAGAGTAAGTTGGATAGCGGTGTACACATTTGTCACCTGTATATGTAGGTGAGTGCCTATACCGTGTTCCATAGCATACATTGTACATAGCTTATTGAGCTCGGTGTAGTCCAAAGATAACCCTTTATTGATGAAGTAAGGTATCTTTTTTAGAGGGATTACATCATCTGCGGAGGGAGCGTCAGTGTGGGCAGCCACATACTTTGCTAGCTCTGGTTCCTCTTCGGCTACCCCCTGTGTGAATGAAGATTGAGAGGGCGTCCTAGTCAGCTTGATCTTTAGAGGTTCAACTGACGGAGAGGAGCATGGGGTTGTCGGTAGACTAGCAACCCCCAGTCTGGCACTTGATGTGGAGCGAGGGGTGGCTGGTTCGCTTGAAGTGTCAGACCTCGCATCGGGGTGACGACCTTTCTTAGGCAGGCGTATCGTCAGAGGTCTATCGGAGGGATTGAGCTTCTCTGTTTGGGATTGACCGACTCTCGGCAATCTGATGGTAAGTGGCCTTGTCGTGGGTCTCGGTACCTGGCCGGACCTTGGCAGCCGAATTCTCAACTGCTCTTCCTGTGCCGAGAGGCTGATCGCGTCCTTACGCAGTATGGCCGTAAGGGGTGCAGAATTGCCTGGTTTGCGAGCCTGGAGTTGGATTGTCAGAGGTTCTTCTGATCCCGTGGTTGCTTCAACATCAGTTTGTTTATTTCCTCCTTCAAGGTGCCTCTTCGACTTTTCGTGTAGGCAGGAGTCCGAGTAATAAGATTCGACCCCTTTGAAGGGATCGATGTCAGCAAATTCTGTCCTCACGAAGCCGTGCTTGTCGACATATTTGAAGCATTGGTGTAGCGTGGAAGGCATGATCATGTAATCGTGTATCCAAGGGCGCTCCAAAAGGATGTTGTATGAAGTGTCGGCATCTATGACGTACCAAGTGACTTCTGATTGGAGATCACCAATCTGACATTTCAGACGGATCTTTTCGATTGGGTAGCTCCTGCCCGAATTGAACCCGCTGATGGCGGTGTTTGTAGGGGTCAGGCGATGCATCGGGATGCAAAGATGATGCAGTAGTCCTTTTGGAATGATGTTTATGGAAGACCCAGGGTCAATGTGCATCCGGTCCACCTTTATGTTGCCGATATAGCCTGTGTAGTATAATGGGCGATCGTGTAGATTAGTCTTGATGAGCATGTCTTGTGGAGTGAAGACGATGTTGGGCATTGCTCCCGTACAGGCACTGTCTTGGAGGTCTGCGGGCTGATTTTCTTCCGTGAGGTTGACCTGAGCCAGGTACGCATCGGCATTTTGAAGTGCATTGGTCAAAGCTGTGCGGACATCCTTCGAGAGCCTCAGGAGTTCATATAAGGACAATTTGGCCGATGTATTGGCCAATTGCGCCAAGATGTCGAAGTTGTAGGGCCTCTCCAGCCCCTGAGATGTTTCCTTTTGGAGAGATTTGTCGAAGCGAGTCTCCTTCGGCCTAGGCTTATCGGTCGTCGAAGGCTGAGCCGGTCCCGGAGCATCCGTAGTAGTGGACAGATGATCGTTAGTCGAGTTTTCAGCCACAGGTTGAGATTGTGCTCCGGATCGAGTAACAACGGCCGTGACTTCCTCTTCATCTGCTGAGGTGGTACGGCAGGATCTGACTTTTCCACTTTTCTTTTTAGAAGATGGAGTGGACTGAGTTACCTCGTGGACTAGGTCCGGATGGACCCACATAATTTCCCCTCGTGATGTGGTGAGGGGTACTAGACCAGCAGCTTGAGCAGGCGGGAGATTAGCAATCTCCATCGTTGCCAGAGGGATGGGTATAACCCCGTCCTGGGTCTCTATTGGAGGGAAGCTGCCGAATTGTACGAACACCATATTGGCTGCCACGGTTACCTCCTCGAAATCGATGGCCAGAGCGTTCGAATCGATGAGGTTTTGGATATATCGTTTCAGTTGGTAGCAGTCGTGCGTAGCATGGTGGACGTAGCGGTGGTAATGGCAGAACTTTGGGTTCTCCAGATCAGTCGGCCGAGGCTCCCGCCTTAGTGGAGGAAGCTGAATCCTATCTCCTTGTATGAGCATGTCCAAGATAGGCTTGACGTGACCGTCTTCAAAAGAGTAAGTGATTTGAGGCCATTGTTTGTCCGCAGGTTGCGACTCAGGCTTCTGGGCTGTATCGGCCACCATAGCCTGCTTGCCTCTGTTGTCCCGGTTGTTGGAGAGGCTACCCCCATTGTCGTTGGTGGTGCTGGGACGCTTGCCCTTGTTCTCTCGCTCTGAGATATGTAATCCCAGTTGGCGAGCCTTCTTTAATCGTTCTTCGGCACTTGTAGCACTAATGATAAAAGCCTTCCAGTCCTTGAATTGACTCTCGCCCATCCAGAGACTGATTATTGGGAGTAGTCTTTTTTGGCAAATTTTGATCAAGGAAGAGTCCGGGTTGCCAAATGGTAACTTCATTGTGGTTTGACGAAACCGCTCAATGTAATTCTTCGTCAGCTCTTTCTCTCCTTGAATGACGTCCATGAGGGTAGACATCGTGACGTCCTACCCTACCTCATAGAACCTCTCCAAGAACAGGCGTTTGAAGCCAGCGAAGGAATGGATGCAATTGTCCGGCAGGTTGCGGTACCAATCGAAGGCGACTCCTTCCAATGCCCCAATGAATAACCGCGTGAGGATAGCGTCATCATAGGGCAGATGATTGGTAGTGACCTCAATGTAAGTGATGTACCGACTTGCTGAAGTCTTGCCATCATATGGGTTGATATTGAACGGCTTATATCTTGGTGGAAAGGGAACATCCCTCCATTCAGCAGGATATGGTTGCCGTATCCTGAGGTCTTGAGAGTTTTCTCGGGCATGGAACATTGCTCGGAGCTCCTGAACCTCTCTTCTTACTTCTCGGGCCTCATCTGTCGCGGTAGGGGCCGTTATCTCGGGAGGATTGTTGCCCGGGTTCGGTGCCGCTGAATTTGAATCTACGTTGATTGCGGAACCCGTGCTTGTCTGGCCAGGTGTCACCCCCTGCAGATTAGGAAGCGCCGCTTTGATCTCGTCTACAGACTTGACCAAGGCATGCAATATGGCCTCCAAAGTGTCGATGCGCTGGCAATCACCGGAACTGCCTTGATTGCTGTCTGTCATGAACACCGTCTTCACATGAGGAGTGACGGAAGGAGTGGTGGAGGATGTACCCTCCGAGTCGTACCCGTGCATCGAGAAATCATCAGAATATGTGGGGATGTTCTCTTCAGGTTCGGACTCGGAAGGAATACTACCCCCAGCTTCGGAGCTTGCTTCGTCTAGTATGTCCTTGGGGACGTCGGTATCTGTTGTATCCGTCGGAGGATTTGCTTCCTCCAGTCCGTATTCCTGGAATGTCGGATTGTCGTGGATGTTTGGAGGAGTGCTACCCCCAGTTCCGACGACCTCCAATGTTGCAGACGACGAACTTCCTACTGCAGCAGTTTTCGTCTTCGAACGGGTGTGTTGAAATACTCCAGTGGAGGATAACCCTTTAGACGACGGTTTTTTAGCTGCAGTAGTTGACACCTTTGGGCTGGAGATGCTTGTCTTCTACCCTTTTCCCTTGGCGGGAACTTTCTGCACGGACTTGCAGGAGACAACAGGAGGTGCCTCGTCTTCTGAGCTCGGGTGATGTAGTCTTTGGAAGACGGATGGCCGGTCTTCTGTCACCACCGCGTTGCTGCAACAGCAGTTGACGATGATCTGGGTGCATTGATGTCCGTGTGAGGGCTCTTTACACTCCGAAGCTCCTTCTCTTTCCTTGCGTTTATGGAGGATAACCTCACGCAGGTTAGAGGAACCACTTTATCTGTTTGCCGCCGGGGGCTGGACTTGAGTGGTTTTATAAATCTTCCCATCAAAGGCCCGCGTGATAATCAGCGGGACACCCCGATAGACAGAGGTTAGGGCAGCCGTCTGGACTTGATGAGCCCGCGCTGCCCTAGACTTCCTCCTTTTAGCACCTGTGGGTGCGTAATTGGAGGAGTCTAAGTCGAATACCACAGAGTCTGGATTATCATCCAGATAATGATCAGAGTCAGGACCGCATGAGAGCCGGTCGAAGACTGATCGAGAGAAGCATGGGACGGACGCTATGCGGCTAGCATTGGGTACCATGCAGGCTGTCTGCATACGGCTGTCTTTTGTTGTAGGATGAGTCTTTATGCGGCTAGGAGTCACGACCGTGCAGGCTGACCGCATGCGGTTGGCATCTGTGGCCGCATGGGTTTTCTGCAAGCGATTGACTTTAATAGCCGCATGAGTCTCATCCGTACGGTTGGCAACTGTAGCCGCATAAGTTATGCGGCTGACAGATGTGGTCGTATGAGTTTTCCTTATGCGGTCGGCGGTTGTAGCCGCATGGGCTTTCTCCCTGCGGCTAATACTCTTCTGCGGCTCGGATCGCATAGAGTTCCTCTTTGCCCCTGCAAGTCCAACATCATAGTATTTTCTTCTGTCGGACTTGGGGACAGCAGAGTTGTCTACGGTCTGAAGTGGGGCCGCAGGGGAGTCTTTCTCGCCATCTTGAGCAATAGAGAGCACCCCATCAAGGGCTTGCGGAGGAGCAAATGATTTTGGCCTCCACTCTTTGTGAGCCTTTATGGTGCGGGTGCGCTTCTGGACCGGGCCAGTGCTACCTTCAGAGAGCATCTCTTTGAACGCCTGTTGGTCGAAGCGTACGACCATCTTCTGTTGTATAGAGCCAAGTTTGGGTGCGTCCAATTGCGTCACCAACTCCTCAGCCGTGGAGAAGTTAGTCCCCAGCAGAGTCGCCATCGTGTTTGCCATTGATTGTAAAAGTACAGAACAATTATCGGAGGACTGAACTTAGACTCACAATACAAACTCGCTCGTACAAAGAAAGCCTAGGAACGAAAACCTAGGTACAGCAGTCTAAGTACGATTGTTTATTTTAGATTTTGGGGGGTGACGATAGAGGCTCAGGAAAGCGACGGCCGCTCTGCCTTACTCCTTGGACGATCGGTACGCAGCCTTGACTCGGGGAAGATCTGCTTGGTCGTTGACGAAGAAATGCCTTCTTGCTCTCTCTCTGATTGCTCTCCTGGCTTCTCTCTCTCTGTGTATATTCTCTCTCTGACTATGGGGGAAGTCTCTCTGTGTATACGTATTCTTCTCTGATTTTTTTTTGTATATCTCTCTATATGCTACAAGGGAATGGCACCTTGCTATTTATAATAGTGGGATATGATCACTAGGGTTGCCAATGATTAGCTCTTGGAGATGGCGGCGGCCTGGGGATTGATCAATCCAGGCCGTTCGTTTCTGATTATGACGAATCAGAACCATTAAGGGTAGATTACACCAAATCCCCATTAGCTATTAATGCTGATTGGCATAAATCTTCCTTATAATGATTCTCTAATATCTGTGAATAAATCAAATTTATTCTCCTGCTACGTGCCCCAGATCATTGGGATTCGACCCGATCTTGGATTGCCATAAATCTGGGAGATTGATCGGCTGAGGACACGTGTCCCGAGAGCCAATGGTGAGACTGGAACCGCATACAGATTGGGCCGCATGAGATTTGGGCCACATGAATTTTGGGCCGCATAAGACTTGGGACACGTGTCAGGGCTGTCTGGGCAGTGGCCCCCTCCTTCAGACTTCTGAACCATATGATGAGCCGCATGAACCGCATAATGGTGTGTCTGCTTGAGCCGCATGGGCATGATCTTCTTGAGCCGCATATGGATAATTCCACTCGAGCCGCATGGGACAGCTTCACTCTGAACCGCATGGGAAGTCTTCACTTCGAGCCGCATAAGCACACCCACGTGGCAGGGCCACATGGTATTTTGTTGCTCTCGGGGGATCGTGTCAGAGATTTCTTTCTCTTCCCTAGAGATTCATCATTATGACAGAGTCATAATTACCTGCTTTGGTGTCAGGTCTGTCAACTTTTCAGAGGGGTCAGCCGTCAAAGCAATTAATGCAGCATGGATCGGAGGGGAGCACTGTCACGCCACATGTCTTCTGAGCCGCATGGAATGCCTTCGGCCGCATAGCTCCTTATGCCGCATGACTCCCTGAGCCGCATGCGTTTTCTGAGCTGCATGGGTCTTTCTTTAGTATTTTCCATGCTTCTACATACATTTACATGACTGAAAATATATGAACACTATTTACAAAGGTTACACATAATATTTCTTCAGGAACTTGCCGTTGATCGGCGTCATGAGCAAGTCACCGTCAGGTTTGGTTAGTCGATACGCACTGTTAGAATATACTGATTCTATAACGAAAGGACCTTCCCATTTAGGCTGGAATTTTCCTTTTGTCGTGTGCGTCATGACCATTGGTCTTCTCGCTGCTAAGACTAGATCACCAACTTGGAAGATTCTTTCCTTCAACTTTTTATTAAAGGCTCTGGAAAGGCGTGCTTGGTATAGCTCAATACAGAGCTGAGCTAATAAGTATTTTTTGTTTAGCACTTCGAGTTCTTGTAGTCGCAGACGGTAACTTTTTTCGGCAGTCAACTCACTAGCTAAGGCAACTCGAAGAGAAGGAATCTGGATTTCTAGGGGAAGAACTGCTTCGCTCCCATAAACCAGAGAGAATGACGTACTACCTGTTGGAGTCCGGACCATTGTACGATAGGCCCAAAGACATTTGTCGAGCTTCTCATTCCAATCGTGCTTGTTTGAAGACACAAACTTCTTAAAAAGTTTAATGATGGTCTTATTGAAGGCTTCTGCTAACCCATTAGCCGCTGGATTGTAGGCAGTAGAGGCTATATTCTGGATTCGATTCTTATTGCAGAACCGATAGAATGCATGGCTCACGAATTTTGGACCATTATCATGGATGATCATACGAGGTAGGCCGAAATGATAGATAATGTGATGTTTGATAAAACTGATCACGTTCGACGTCTTCACTTCGATGAGCGGTATAGCTTCCGTCCATTTAGAGAAGTAATCGGTTATAGCTAGGATGAACCGATGTCCTCTGGAAGATGGCGAGCTAATTAGGCCTATGACGTCCATAACCCAGGCTTCAAAAGGCCAAGATGCTGCCGTCGGGTGTAGAAAATCTGAAGGTTGATGAATAAAGTCGGCATGGAACAGACAAGCCCTACACTTTTTTGCATATTCAGCAGCATCTGCTATTATCGTGGGCCAATAATAACCCATTCGTCTGAGGTAATCTTGTAATTTGGGGCCTGGTTGATATGCACCATAAACTCCGTCGTGAGCCTCACGGAGTGCATGTTTGGCTTCTGTGTCTGATAAATATCATAACAGTAGCCCGTCGTAAGAGCGTCGGTACAGCATTTTGGTAGTTGTATCATATAAAATCTGAGGGATCACCTTTGGACAGACGCTGCTTCCTTTGGGTCCTCATGGAGGATTCCATAGATGGCAAAGTCTATGAAAGAAAATCTCCAATCTTTAACATTGACGTTTGTTTCTGTTGCGTAATTCTAATAAATATGCAAGGCATCTTTCACACAGAATAGTTCTCGACCAGACACTGTGATCGAATGCTGAGTGTTGACAAGAGCGGTCAAGGAAGCAGCAAGACCGGCTAAAGCATCTGCTTCTATATTTTGTAATCGAGGGACGTGCTCGATGAAGAATCCAGCGAAAGTAGAAGCTAATTTGATTGTCGCTTTGTGATATGGGATGAGGTCTTCGTGACGAACTTCATAATCCCCTCGGACCTGACTAACTATTAACTTAGAATCGTCGTAAGCTTCTAGATAGTCAACTCCCAGTTGTTTTGCCAGTTGAAGGCTGATCAGTAGGGTATTATATTCGACTATATTGTTAGTACAGGGTTCCACGAGAGAATATGCACGGTATATAACCAGATAGTCGGGTGACACAAGCACGATGCCTACTTCGGCCACGATATTTCTTTTAGGTCCTATTCTTGATGCACCGTCAAAGAACATTCACCAAATGGGAATTTCCTCAGTTGCAGTGTTAGACTCCACTACTTTATCGGAGATTTCATCGTAGAGTTTGGAAGATTCTGGCACCGGATGAGCTGCTAGGAAATCAGCTAATGCTTGGCCTTTTACTACCTTCTGAGGGACGAACAACATATCGTATGGAGTCAACAGCATTGTCCATGTAGCTAAATGGGAATTAAGAGAACCTGGTTTAGTCATGAGTATTCTGAGAGAATTAACTTTAGATATGATGTGGATAGTCTATCCAGACACATAGTGGCGTGTCTTCAGGATAGCAAATACCAGTACGAGACATTCTTTTTCCATAGGTGTGTATCTGTGCTCGACACCCACTATCGTGTGGCTGAGCTAGTAGATTGCATGTTCATGGCCGTCTTTATTCTTCTGAGCTAATAGGGCACCAGGGGAATGATCCATGGCGCGGACATATAGTAAGAAGGGCTTCCCCATTATTAGAGCCACGAATACTGGAGGGATTGTGAAATACTTCTTGACGTCGTCAAATACGCGTTGACATTGTTCAGTCCAGATGAAATATACTCCTTTCTTCATGAGCTGAGTAAATGGTTGACACATTCCAGAAAGGTTTAAAATGAATCGTCTGATGTAGGCTAGCCTTCCTTGAAGTCCGCGTAGCTCTTTGAGATTTCTTGGGGGATACATATCGAGGATAGCTTTCACTTTCTTTGGGTCAAGATGTATACCCTTTGAAGTGATAAGAAAACCAAAGAACTTGCCGTTGGAGACTCCCAGAAAAGACATGGTTGGATTCATCTTGAGTTGGTGTGCACGTATTAGTTCGAACACCGTTCTCAAGTCTTGGAGGTGGTTGCCCTTGAGATGACTTTTAACTGCAATATCATCTACGTAGTATTCCACTATTTTGCGCAATTGATCGCAAAAAATTGTGTTCATGGCTCGCTGGTACGTCGCCCCTGCATTTTTCAATCCGAAGGGCATCACCGTATAGCAGTATACCCCCAACGGTGTTCGAAAAGATGTGTGTTTCTCATTGTCGGGGAACATCTTGATCTTGTTGTGCCTGAGAATCCATCCATGAAGGACATCATCTCGAAGCCGCAAGTATTGTCGATTATTACGTCGGTGATCGGTAGAGAAAACTTATCTTTCGGGCATGCAGAGTTCAAATCATGATAATCAATACAGACTCGAACTTTACTATTCTTTTTCATAACTGGCACAATGTTAGCGACCCAGTCAGGGTGTTGTTGTGGACACGCACAAAAAAAGAAAAAGAAAATATTGTCTTTTCTTTTATTGGCACAAGGCACCATAAATCGAGTATGCCTGAGAGATCCTGCGCTGAGGATCCCCGAGTACAAAAAAGAATTCTGGAAATGGGACGATAGAGATCGAGCGGTAGTTGCTCCTTTACTCCGTTGACACTCCGATTACAAAAGTGGGAGAAAACCTAAGAAAATTGCTAACTCTCGGCTCACTGGTGTGGAAGCATGGAAAATAATAAAGAAAGAGCCATGCGGCCAGGAAAACCCATGCGGCTCAGAAAGCCTATGCGGCTCAGAGATTCATGCGGCTCAACGCGTCTATGCGGCTCTGTGATCTCTATACGGCTCAGAGAGGTGCCACGTAGCATACAAACAACTCTTTCCTTACTGCATTAATTGCCTTGACGGCTGACAGCTCTGACAAGACGACAGCCCTGACACAAAGATGTAATTATGAGTCTGTCATAATGACAGACTCCTAGGGAAACGAAGGAAATCTCTGACATAATCCCCCGAGATCCAGAAAATGCCACGCAGCCTAGGCACGTGGACAGTCATATGCGGCTCGAGCGGAGACCCCCCATGCGGCTCAGGCCGAAGTTGCCCTATGTGGCCCAGATCAAAATAGCCCTATGCAGCTCAAGCGAAGGCTCCCCCATGCGGCTCACGAGGACCATCTCCATGCGGCTCACGAAGGGGTTACCCATTATGCGGCCACATACGTCCATGCGGTCCAGATTATCCTATGATTCGAAGGTTCGGGGGCCACTCCCCAACAGCCTTGACACGTGGCCGGGCTTATGCGGCTCAATCCTCATGCGGCTCAGATCTTTCAGTGGCTCCTAGGACACGTGTCACAAAGCCAATCAATTTCTCAGATTTACTGCAATCAAAGATTGGGTCAAATCCCAATAATCTGGGACACGTGGCAGGAGAATGAATTAAACTTATTCATTCAGATTCGCAGACATCAGCAGATTATCATAAGGGAGATTTATTCCAATCAGCATTAGTTACTGAGAGGATTTGGCACAATCTATATTAATGGCCCAGATTCATTACACTCAAAACTAATAGCCCAGATTGATCAATCAACAGGCCGCCGCCACTTTAAGGGACAATCATTGTAAACCCTAATGATAGCATTCACTTCTTATAAATAGCAAGGTGCCATTCCCTTGCGAAGAGGACCCTTTTTTGATATCAGAGAGCACCAGAATACTTGGAGAGAAAAAGCAGAGAGAGAGTAAAAGAGAGCATTTCTTCAACGCCAAGCAATCTTCTGGAGCCAAGGCTGCATAACGATCGTCCAAGGAGTAAGGCAGAGCTGCCGTAGCTTTCTCGAGCCTCTATCGTCACCCCCCCAGAATCTAAAATAAACAATTGTACTTAGACTGCTGTACCTAGGTTTTCGTCCCTAGGCTTTTTTTGTACAAGCGAGTTTGTAACGTGAAGTAAAAGTCCAGTCCTCCGATAATTGTTCTGCTCTTTTATATTTCATGGCAAACACGATGGCGACTCTGCTGGGGACAAACTTCTCCACGGCTGAAGAGTTGGTGACGCAGTCGGATGCAGCCAAGCTTGGCTCCATGCAACAGAAGATGGTCGTCCGTTTCGACCAACAGGCGTTTGAAGAAATGCTCTCTGAAGGAAGTGCCGGCCCGATCCAGAAGCGAACCCGCACAAAGAAAGCTCGCTGCGAGTGGAGGCCAAAATCGTTTGCTCATCTACAAGCTCTGGACGGGATACTCTCTGCTACCCAAGACGGCGAAGGTGACTCTCATACGGCTCCACTTCGAGTCGTAGAGCACTCTGTTGTCCCCAAGTCCGACAGAGAAAAGCACTACGATGCTGGACTTGCAGGGACAAAGAGCGAATCTATGCACCCCAAGAAGAAGCCAAGCACTCCTGTGGCCAAATCTGCCAACCATATGCAAGAGGCTCATGCGGGTGAATCTACCAGCCGCATGAAGAAAGTCTATGCGGCCAGATCATCCAGCCGCATAAAGAAAACTCATGCGGCTGAGACCCCCAGCCGCATGAAAAAAGCCTATGCGGCTACGTCTGCCAGCCGCATAAAGATTGTTGAGGACGACAGCATGACGCCTACCCCGCGTGGCTCTGTCTTCGACCGCCTGTCTTATGGTCCTGATCTCTTGTGCTCCCAAGAAGAAATGTCTGACTCTCTCCAGCATCACCTAGACACTTCCTACTATGTGCCTTTATGCACTAGAGCGAAGAATTCTAGGGCAGCGCGAGCTTGGCACGCTCGGTCCGTTGTTACTGTCTGTCACCCTCATTTCCCGTATTTCCCGTATTTCGTATTTATAAACATATCTGGATTTTGGCATGTATTTTTATTTTTTTCTTAACATGTGGAATTTTAGTGTTTCTCGTATTTCGGGTTTTGACATGGCTCGGTTTTAATTGGGATGGTTTGGTTTGGTTTGGTTTATTATGTATTAGAACACCTTAGCCTATGCTCCACCCTCAACACACCATATCCCACCCTCTTTAAAACTCTACCAACTTTTTCTCTCTCCTCATAAACCTCCATTAATTCTTCTTCTCCTTCCTCTACACAACACTCTTCTCCTTCCTCTACACAACACCAACCCTTAGGCAAGTGCACATTGCCACCACATGAGAACCCACTTTTATTTGTCCATTTGCTAGATTAGGACATGGTGATCAACATTAGAACTTAGCATTTTGTGATTTGGAGTCTCCATAGTTCTAGATCTAAGTTTTCCCTACTTTCGGTTTTGCATGGTTTTGATCTATTTAGGTTGGATTTTTATGGGTTTTGATGTTTCCATATAGAAGAGAGTTCAATTCCACCCCGGTTGGAACTTTGGAAATCCGAATTTGGAGTTCGGATGGCCAAGTTGTGATGCCTTGAAGTTTTGGGAGCCATGAGAGCTTCTTCTCAGCCATGGAGAAGAAGACCCTTTCCTCTGCGTGGGTGCTTTTGTGCGTACGCAGCCCCTCTGCGTGCGTGTTTTTACGCGTACGCAGCTCTCCTGCGTGTGTGACTTTTCTCGTACGCAGCTCTCCTGCGTGCGTGACTTTTCTCGTACGCAGCTCTCCTACGTGCGTGACTTTTCTCGTACGCAGCTCTCCTACGTGCGTGACTTTTCTCGTACGCAGCTCTCCTGCGTGAGTGACTTTTCTCGTATGCAGCTCTCCTGCATACGTGACTTTTCTCGTACGCAGCTCTCCTGCGTGCGTGACTTTTCGCGTATGCCGCTCTCCTGCGTGCGTGACTTTTTGCGTACGCAGCTCTCCTGCGTGCGTACTTTAGCTCTCCTGCGTGCGTGCTTTCGTGCGTACGCTGTGCGTGCCCTTGTGCGTACGCTGCACCCTGAACCCCCTTGCTTAACCCATTGGCTCTTGGAGTTTTGGTCTTATTTCTTTAAGCTTGGCTCTTCTATAGCCCTGTATATTGATATTTTATTAGATATTTTACGCCTATTTTATATCCTTACGCCTTTTGTCATGAACTTGATTTTACTTAATATGTTTGGAATGACTATTGTACATGGCATGGTATGACAAGGAACTAGCATAACACGACAGTGACCCGTAGTGGTGCACTCCTGACATGACCAACCTGACATGATAGTGGCCCGTCGTGGCGCACTCCCGACAAGTACCCTGACATGATTTATCTTAATGCTGTTGCGACGGCTAATTAACTTGACTTGCCTTGATACCGTGGGTAGTTCTTTCTTGCTTGCTTGTTAAATCCACTTGTCCTGTCTTGCATCAAGTCTAGGATGGGACTCCTGAGTACCTCGGTCAGGAGTACCTACTAAAATGGATTAAGGTTAATAACTAGAATAACACAGTAGTCATGAAGAGATGACACAGCTACAGGCAATCCCGTTACCTGGGCGCTCTTGGGATCTGTAGCCTGCCGTCGAGTAGGGCACATTTCCAGCACACCGTCGCGTGTTGCACCCTCTAAGTCACCTAAGGGTACATTTGTCTCCCGGGCGATGTACCCACCTGAATTCAACCCCTAATTTTTGACCTGGGTAACCTGGATGGTCTGCAGGGCTTGTGGCTGTGGAACAGTCTCACTGCATCTTGTTAGTAATTAGGCCTGTGATAACCCTAGTTAGTTAAAGTAGTAAGCCATAGCGTCTGCTTGGCCGTGATTGATTGAATGAGGTATAACCAGTTTAGCCATGTCTTGATCCAGTACAAGAATTGCTCCCTGCCTTGATTTCTTGCATTATTATCTTGCCAATAAATGGTGGGAAACCAAGTTCTGTTCAGACGAAGGGTTACAACCCCGGTCCTTGTTTGGTTTACGGGTTGTAACCTGGCTATCGGAATAGGTCCATGGTTATCTCGTCGTATATTAGCCTGCCATGTTTTCGTAAGTTTTAAATTTTAATATTAGATTTTCTTGTACTGATTGCTGGCTTTTGTTCTTATTTCGTGGCCCCCTTGTGGCACTTGCTCTTTCTGGGATTGACCCAGCTGGTTTTGTGTGGCAAGATTTCGGAGCAGCTCCCGAGGATCTACCAAGCTTCCAGCCCAATGGTGGCGACTAGAAGGAACCCGGGCTACGAGTGGGTTTTCTATTTTGTTTCGCTCACTCTACTGTAAAATTATTCTTTTGAGGCGTTTAGCCGACGAGCACCTGTTAGCTCGATGCACTTTTACTTACTGTCTGCCTACGGGCTGTAAACATGATTAACAAATCCTAGGGTTGATCATGTACGACTAAACTTTTGCTAGTCCTAACATTTTGTAACGACTAGCTTCATGATCAGCTGAATATGTAATATTTGGGACGCCTTATTATTGTATATTTAATGATCATACATCTTGCGACCTTACTTGCTTGCTTGTGATTGAGACATTAGGCTTGTTCATGACCATAAGAGACTGTTGGCTTGTAGTAAACCCTCATATATCTAGACAGCCGTGACCGTATATCGAGGTGGTTTCCATTTCAATATACGTAGCTGGCTATGTCTGCCCCCGCTCTCCAGTATTCTGGTTCTGGGGCGTGACATGGTTTAAGTGGTGGCCCATGCAGGTCTTGTCAATCAAGAAATATGAGGGTTTACCGAATAGATGTCTCAATCAGTATTCGCCCTTGATCTCCGCCCGTATTTTCAAATCCCTAAAATTCTTGCCCTGATTACATGCTTGTATCGTTGATCTGTCCTGGTCCTTCCTTATTGTTTCCCTGTGTCGTCTTCCTCAGCGGCACTGTACCTGACCCTGCCGATCAGCAAGGAGGAGCACCTCCCGTGGACCAGCAGTAACCCGGAGATCAAGCCCAGCATTCCGGGGTAGCCTCCAGAGTTGTACCTACTGGAGGAGAGTCACCAGTTCGGCCCGTCCAGCCCGTAGAGCCAGATGATGTTACCTTAGTAGGCCTCATCAGAACTTTGATAGCTTCCCAGGATCGTCGAAGAGACGCCCTACACCAGACAGTTCAAGATGTTTTGACCCGAGGCGGACATCCAGGGAACCAGGCGGTGAACAGCTTCAAGCGATTGAACCCTCCTTTCTTCGACGACACCGAGGATGCGATTGCCGCGGATGCATGGCTTCAGGATACCGAGGTGATTCTGGAAGCAGCTAGGACACCCGAGAATGAGAAGGTGGTGGTGGTACGCCTGCAGTTGTTGGACTTGGCTTGCAGTTGGTGGGCGGCGCAAGCCATGGGATTAGTGGCACCCATTGCTTGGGCAGTGTTTAGAGAGAGATTCCAGACAAAGTATTTCGATGCTGTGGCTCGGTACGACCTGCAGACCAGATTTACCAACTTGAAGCAAGGAGGCAGAACAGTCGACAGTTATACATCGGAGTTTTCTAGACTCAGTAGGTTTGCCTCCACCTTGGTGGCGACCGAGTTTGACAGGGCCCTGCGGTTCCAGCAGGGACTACATTTGGAGATATTGTTGGCGGTTGAGCAGTTCGAGCACCAGACGTTCGATACAGTCTTGAGAGCAGCTAGGAGGCATGAGTACACCTTCCAGAGGATCGTGGATAGGACCGGAGGTAGGAAGCGGTCCCACAGTCAGATGCACCAATCATCAGCTCCAGCCCCGGCAGCTAGGGGATTGACCATTGGAACTCTGAGGCAGGCGGCCTCAGCAACGTCGGTTCAGCATTCGACCCCGACGTACCCGCAGCAGCAGAAGCAGAAGCAGAAGCAGACTTCCACGATGGGATATTCTCATTACGGAAAGCCAGGGCATGTGGTGGCAGACTGTCGCAGGGCACAGAGATTGTGCCTGGCGTGTGGAGCAGCAGATCATAGGATAGGGGCTTGCCCGAATAGGGATGGTTCATCAGTATCTAACCCTTCTAGCTCTACGATGAGAGGACCGGCCCCAGTACCAGTTCTGCAGCAGCAGTATCAGTCTTCGAGGCCCTTGCCGCCTCAGTCTCAGGCATTCCAGCAATAACACCTCCAGCAGTATGCACAAGCCCAAGCTCAGACCCAGAATAGGCAGAGAGGTTTCCAGCAGAGGGGACCAGCAGCCAGAAGACAAGGTCAGGCCATGATGATGGCTATAGAAGAAGAAGTTGCACCAGATGAGGTTGTATCAGGTACTATTCTCGTCAACTCCTCTCCAGCGTCTGTATTATTTGATTCTGGTGTATCGCATTCATTCATGTCTGCACGATTTGCGACACGGATAGGATTGGAACCCGAGTCATTATCAGTGAGGCTCAATATTCTTACTGGTAATGGCCTTGTGGGAGTAGATCGAGTGTTTTCCTCGTGTCGGATCGTAGTTAGCGGTAGGGAGTTCCCCGCTAGATTTATAGAGTTTCCTATGGCAGACTATGATGTAGTCGTAGGCATGGATTGGTTGAGGAACCAGTATGCTAGGATAGACTGCCATATTGGCAGAGTTGTCTTTAGTATCCCCGGCGAGCCAGAGTTTTCATTTTCTAGAGGCGCAGTAGAGCCGTCTTCCCCAGCATTGCGGATGGCAGTAGCAGCAGTGCAGTTACCCCGAATAGTTGAAGAGTTTTCAGATGTTTTTCCAGAGGAGCTTCCAGGGATGCCGCCAGAGCGGAAGATTGAGTTCACTATAGACTTGATTCCCGGGATAGCACCAGTATCAGAGCGAGTCTACAGGATGGCGCCTTCAGAGTTGGAGATTTTATACAAGATGATTGAAGAACTGAGGACCAAGGGATTCATCCGTGCGAGTGGATCGCCTTGGGGAGCCCCGATGCTTCTTGTGAAAAAGAAGGATGGTATATCCAGGCTGTGTGTTGATTATCGTACCTTGAATTCGGTGACAATCAAGAACAGATACCCTCTTCCGAGGATAGATGACTTGTTTGATCAGCTCAGAGGGGCTTCAGTGTTCTCGAAGATCGATTTGCGGTCGGAATACCACCAGATCAGAGTCAGAGAGTAGGACACCCCGAAGACAGCATTCAGATCGAGGTATGGACATTGGAAGTTCCTTGTTATGCCCTTTGGAGCGACCAATGCGCCGGCCGTATTTATGGACCTCATGAATCACATTTTCATGCCTTACTTAGATCAATTTGTGATCGTGTTCCTAGATGACATCCTGGTCTACAGCAAGAGTGAAGCAGAGCATGAGCAGCATCTCAGAGTCGTCCTCCAGACGCTTAGGAAGCATCAGTTGTACACCAAGTTCAGTAAATGCGAGTTCTGGCTCGATCGCATATCATACTTGGGTCACATCATTACCCGAGGAGGAGTGGAAGTAGATCCCCAGAAGATTGTGGCTATCGAGTCATGGCCGGTACCCAGCTCAGTGGCAGAGGTTCGCAGCTTCCTTGGATTGGTCGGTTACTACCGGCGGTTCGTTTCAGATTTCGCAAGGATTTCAGTGCCGATGACCCAGTTGACCCACAAGGATGTGCCGTTTGTTTGGACAGCAGAGTGTCAGGAATCATTTGAGAAGTTAAAGCGAAGTTTGATAACGGCTCCCATTCTCACCCTTCCAGATGGGACCGGAGGATTCACAGTTTATTGCGACGCTTCAGGCAGAGGATTGGGGTGTGTCTTGATACAGTATGGAAAGGTAATATCTTATGCGTCACGTCAACTACGTGATCATGAGAAGAATTACCCGACCCACGACTTGGAATTGGCGGTGGTAGTGTTAGTTTTGAAGTTGTGGAGACACTACTTGTACGGAGATAGAGTGGAGATCTTTACTGATCATAAGAGCCTGAAGTATGTTTTTACCCAGAATGACCTTAATATGCGGCAGAGAAGATGGCTCGAGCTACTGGTGGACTATGATGTAAATTTGCAGTATCATCCCGGGAAGGCTAACGTTGTAGCAGATACATTGAGCAGGAGAGCCGGAGTTTATGTTTGCCATGAAATATAAAAGAACAGAACAATTATCGGAGGACCGGACTTTTACTTCACGTTACAAACTCGCTTGTACAAAGAAAGCCTAGGGACGAAAACCTAGGTACAGCAGTCTAAGTATAATTATTTATTTTAGATTCTGGAGGGTGACGATAGAGGCTCGGGAAGGCGACGGCAGTCCTGCCTTACTCCTTGGACGATCGGTATGCAGCCTTGGCTCCTGTGAAAAGATGGTTGGCGTTGATGAAGAAATGCTCTTCTTGCTTCTCTGTTGCTCTTCTGGCTTCTCTCTCTCTGTGTGTGTATTCTCTCTCTGACTATGGGGGGAAGTCTCTCTGTATATACGTATTTCTCTCTGTTGTTGTATCTATCTTTTTTTCACAAGGGAATGGCACCTTGCTATTTATAATAATAGGATGTGATCATTAGGGTTGCCAATGATTAGCTCTTGAAGATGGCGGCGGCCCATAGATTGGTCAATCCAGGCCGTTCAGTTTTGATTGTGATGAATCTGAGCCTTTAGGTGTAGATTACACCAAATCCCATTAGCAATTAATGCTGATTGGAATAAATCTTCCTTATAATGATCTTCTGACAATTAAATTTATTCTCCTGCCACGTGTCCCAGATTATTAGAATTTGACCCAATCTTTAATGGCAGCAAATCTGAGGAATTAATCGGTTTAGGACACGTGTCCTAGGAGCTGCTGGGGGGTCTGGACCGCATGACGAGTGAGCCGCATATGAATTTGAGCCGCATATGATTAAACCCACGTGTTAGGGCTGCCTGGGCAGTGGCCCTCACTTGAGCCCTCGAACCACAAGGGAGTAATCCTTGTGGGCCGCATAGGTACATATCCGCCTGAGCCGTATGGTCATGATCCTCTTGAACCGCATGAGAAGTCCTCGCTCGAACCGCATGAGGCTTTCTTGACCTGAGCCGCATAAGACAGATTCACTCTGAACCGCATGAGAAGTTCTTTGCTCGAGCCGCATGAGGCTTTCTTGACCTGAGCCGCATAAGACAAATTCACTCTGAACTGCATGAGAAGTTCTTTGCTCGAGCCGCATGAGGCTTTCTTGGCCTGAGCCGCATAGGACTCATTCTGAACCGCATGAGCCGTGAGCCACATACGAACGCCCACGTGGCAAGGCCACGTGGCATTTTTATGGCTCTCGGGGGATTTGTGTCAGAGATCTCTTTTCTCTTCCCTAGAGATTCATCATTATGACAGAGTCATAATTACCTGCTTTTGTGTCAGGGCTGTCAACTTTTCAGAGGGGTCAGCCGTCAAAGCAATTAATGCAGCATGGGTCGGAGGGGAGCACTGTCAGGCCACGTGTCTTCTGAGCCGTATGGAATGCCTCAGGCCGCATAGCTCCTTATGCCGTATGACTCCCTGAGCCGCATGAGTTTTTTGAGCCGCATGGGGTTTTCTGGCCGCATAGGTCATTTTCCATGCTTCTACAAGACCCCCTTCAAAGTTTTTAATTTATAAAATTGAAATACTTTGAATAAGAAGCATGGCCGTATATTCTTCTGGCCGTATATAAAGTCCTGGCCACGTGGATATCTTGGCCGCATGGAAAGTTCTGCCGCAAGGGCGTCTCAGCCACATGGATGGTCCAGCCACATAGATATTTCTGCCTCATGACTATCTGAGTCGCATAGTTGCTTTCAGTCGCATGGCCATTTGAACCGCATAGGTTCTTTGCCACGTCATTATGCCATGAGTGTAGATCTTTTTGGGACAGGATCCCAAGAGCTCAGTCTTTAAATGGCTGGTTTGGCTCGATAGCTGAAGAGTCGATCGCGTTTATACGAGGCGTCGGTCCATAGTTCTCTGTCTATAAATAGAAGGGCATTTGGACGGTCTTCTCTCTTAGACTATTCTTGACTGAGATTCTTGTCGTATTTTCTTCCTCTGATCATCAGACAACAATGGCACCCAGGGCTTCTAAGGCTGTAAAGAAGGCTGCAGCGAGGAGTAAGAAGCCGACTTTGTCCTCGACTGTCGCGCCCTCCGTTCGTCTTGACGTTCATATTGCCATCGAAGGTAAGGATTAGGTAGTCGATTTGAAACCCTAGCAGAGCCTGCTTGCATGCTTCATGTACACGACTTTGACGTGAATTTCTCAAACTACATGGTCTGCATACACGTCCCTTGACTGAGCCACATGAGGATATACCCCATGTCTGAGCCGCATGAGACTTGTCTAGAACGAGCCGCATGAACATTTCTGACTGTTTTCGTTTTCTTCGTTTTTGGTTCTCGCAGTATCTCCACCGAATGTTGAGACTGCGACGTCAGAGGAGCCGCAGCCTCTTGTCATCAGCCAGGGATCTCCCTCTGTTAAGGAGGAAGTGAAGAAAGAAGAACCTGCGCCTGAGGGGAACGACAGCCCTCCAAATATCGAGACTGTTGAGGGTGACAGCGCTGGGAACCCTTTTTCTCCTATTCTGGACGAGGACGCGCTTCACTTGCATCCTTCATATGTGAGATGGTTGAGGGAATGGTATATGCGCTCATGTAACTAGGATGTAGGGGCTTCTCGTGGATGTCTGTCTGTAGTCTTTGTTTTTGTTTCGCCTTTCTTCTTGTCTTCATGAAAAACTCTTTTGACTTGCTTGCAATCGTATGGATGTAACCGATTTCTGAATGAATGGAATATATATTTGCTTTACTCTTTTGCTTTGTAATAATCCTCTTATTGGGACATTTTACGTGGACCCATTGTCCCTAACGTACCCTGGTTTTGGATACGGACAACAAGTTTAAAAGAAAGGAACCAATCATACTGACTCAGAGGTACTGAGGACATGGTGAGCATGAGGGTTTCTTTGACGGGGGGTACATAGAATAACTCAGAGGTAATGAGGACATGGAAATTCTGTGTGAGGGGTGATTTATTTTTGGCGGAAGTGGAACGACTCAGAGGTAATGAGGACATGGCCGTTTTGGAAATTTGTGGATCAATTACCCTTTTTGTGCACTGGGGGTGCGGGTATTAGATCATGAGGGAGGATCTCCTTCAAGAAAAAAGTTCAGAGGTATGATCATACATAACTTTCTTTCTGAAAGAGTGACCGGGATGTGAGTTCAGAGGCACCAGCGGGTACATGACTCGATAATTTAGAATATTGTAGATGTGTGAGTTCAGCGGCACCAGCGGGTACATGACTCGATGATCGGGGATATGAAGGATGTGAGTTCAGCGGTACCAGCGGATACGTGACTCAAAAATCTGACAAACTATGAGGGTGAGTTCAGTGGTATCAGCGGATACATGACTCAAAAATCTGGAATGTTGTGATGGTGAGTGTGAGTTCAGCGGTACCAGCGGGTACGTGACTCGAAAATCTGGAGAATTGTGAGGGTGAGTTCAGCGGTACCAGCGGGTACGTGACTCAAAAATCTGGAGAATGTGAGGGTGAGTTCAGCGGTACCAGCGGGTACGTGACTCAAAAATCTGGAGAATATCGTTTAGACATAATATTTCTTCAGGAACTTGCCGTTGACGGGCAACATGAGCAAGTCTCTATTTTGCTTAGCGCGGCGGTAAGCACCATTGGAGAATACTGTCTCTATGATAAATGGGCCTTTCCATTTTGGCTGGAACTTGCCGGCGGTCTTGTGAGTCATGACCATTGGTCTCCGGACTGCCAGAACAAGATCGCCCACTTGGAATGTTCTGATTTTGACTTTCTTGTTGAAGGCTCCTGAGATGCGTGCTTGGTACAGCTCGATCCTTTGCTGAGCTAGGAGGCACTTTTCATCTAAGGCCTCTAACTCTTGCAGTCGACGTCGGTAGTTGTCATTCGCCGTTAATTGATAAGTGAGGGCGACGCGGAGTGAGGGTATTTGAGTCTCTAATGGGAGAACCGCCTCACTCCCGTATACTAGGAAGAATGGCGTATTCCCAGTGGCTGTTCGAACAGTGGTACGATAAGCCCATAAGCATTTGCCGAGTTTCTCGTTCCAGTCGCATTTGTTGGAGGAGACAAACTTCTTAAGGAGTTTGATGATTGTTTTGTTGAATGCCTCTGCTAACCCGTTTGCGGCCGGGTTGTACGGCGTCGAAGCGATATTCTGAATATGGTGTTTATCGCAAAACCGATAGAATGCGTGGCTTGTAAACTGTGGACCATTATCATGGATGATCCTTCGGGGCAGTCCAAAGCGGTAGATGACGTGATGCTTAAGGAAGCTGATCACATTCGAAGTCTTGACTTCTGCGAGTGGGACAGCTTCCGCCCATTTGGAGAAGTAATCAGTGATCGCAAGTATGAAGCGATGTCCTCTGGAGGAAGGTGGGGTGATTGGACCAATGATATCCATTCCCATGCTTCGAATGGCTAGGACGCCACCGTCGGATGTAGAAATTCGGATGGTTGGTGAATGAAGTCCGCGTGGACTTGGCAGGCTTTGCATTTTCTAGCATAATCTATCGCATCTGCCACCATCGTGGGCCAATAGTAGCCCATTCGGCGAAGGCGGTCTTGCAGTTTTGGGCCGGGCTGGTGGGTCCCGCAGACACCGTCGTGAGCTTCTCGTACGGCTTCTTTGGCTTCTGCATTTGACAGACACCGAAGCAGTAATCCATCGTAGGAGCAGCGATACAGCATTTTTGTCTCTGTATCGTAGAAGAATCTGAGAGAATGTCGTCTGATAGAATTGGCTTCCTTTGGGTTCTCGGGCAGGATGTCGTAGACGACGAAGTCGATGAATGGTTGTCTCCGGTCTGGGGCATCATCGATCGTCTGGGCGAAATAACTCGCCATGAATTGCACATTGTTCTTGGGACAGACAAGTTCGTGGCCTTTCACATCCACTAATTGGCGATCATAATTTAGGACTGCTAGGGAAGCGGCCAGACCGGCTAGGGCATCGGCTTCAATATTTCGGAGTCTGGGGACGTGCTCGATGAAGAACCCCTCAAACGACGAGATGATATCGATCGCTATTTGGTGATAAGGAATCATGTCTTCGTGGCAGACTTCGTACGAGCCTCGGATCTGATTGACGATTAGTTGGGAATCGCTGTATGCTTCAAGGTATTCTACCCCCAGCTCTCTTGCAAGTTAGAGGCCAATGACCAGAGCGTTGTACTAGGCCACATTGTTAGAGCAGGGCTCAGTGAGGGAATACGCGTAATTAATCACCAATCCGGAAGGGGAGATCAGCACTACCCCGACTCTGACGACGATATTGCCTTTAGGTCCGGTCCTTGAAGCACCGTCAAAGAACATTCGCCATATAGCCTCGTGAGAGGTTGCATGCGAGTCGGCGACCTCGTCTGAGATCTCTTCATATATTCTGGAGGACTCTGAGCCTGGGTGGGCTGCTAAAAAGTCTGCCAGGGCTTGACCTTTGACTGCCTTTTGGGGGACGAAGATCATATGATAAGGGGACAGCAATATTGCCCATGTGGCGAGTCGAGAGCTGAGTGCCCCTGGTTTAGTCATGAGGACCCTGAGAGGGTTGACTCGTCAGATCACATGTATCGTTTGTCCGGTGACATAATGCCGCATTTTCTGAATGGCGAACACCAGGGCGAGGCATTCCTTCTCCACAGCGGTATATCGGTGCTCTGGCCCAATCATCATTCGGCTGAGGTAATATATGGCCTGCTCATGGCCTGCGTCGTTGTTCTGTACCAGCAGAGCCCCAAGTGAGTGTTCCATTGCTCGTACATAGAGCAGGAATAGTTTTCCAGAAACCGGGGCCACCAAAACTGGAGGATTTGACCAATATTCTTTGATGCTGTCGAAAGCCTGCTGGCATTCCTCGTCCTATACGAATGAGACTCCTTTCTTCATGAGGTGCGTGAATGGTCGGCATCGCCCGGAGAGGTTGGAAATGAATCTTCTGATATAAGCTAGCCTCCCTTGAAGGCCTCTGAGTTCGCGGAGATTTCTCGGGGGACCCATCTCCATGATTGTTTTTGTCTTCTCAGGGTCTACATGGATACCCTTTGCAGTGATGATGAAGCCCAAGAACTTCCCGCTGGATACGCCCAGAAAGGACTTCGTAGGGTTCATTTTCAAATTGTGCGCTCGCATTAGGTCGAACACCGTCCTTAGATCCTGCAGATGGTCTCCTTTGCTACGGCTCTTAACGGCTATATCGTCAACATAGCACTCCACCGTCTTGCGTAAGTGGTCTCTGAAGATGATGCTCATGGCTCTTTGATATGTGGTGCCAGCATTCTTTAAACCGAAAGGCATGACTGTGTAGCAGTACGTGCCAATCGGTGTTCGGAATGATGTATGCTTTTCGTCGTCAGGAGACATTTTGATTTGATTGTACCCCGAGAAGCCATCCATAAATGACATACGTTCGAAGCCGCGGGTATTGTCGATCATGATGTCTATGATAGGAAGGGGGAATTCATCTTTGGGGCACGCCTCATTCAGGTTGCGGAAGTCGATGCAGATTCGAATCTTCCCATTCTTCTTGAGGACGGGTACTATATTGGCGACCCAGTCTGGATGCTGCTCCTCACGAATGAAGCCGCTGGCTATCAGTTTGTTGACTTCGGCTTCAATTGCATCCATGATGCCTGGACGGAAGCGTCGCTGTTGTTGCTTGACTGGCTTCGCATCTGGTCGAATGTTGAGTTTGTGAAGGGCGATGTCGGGATTTAACTCTGGCATGTCTTCATAGCTCCAGGCGAACACATCAATGTACTCTCTGACAAGTTCTAGCAGCGACTCCCGTTCTTCATCTGTTAGGCTTTTACTGATAAAAATTGGTTTCGGAGAAGTTCGCTGCCGAGATCCACTTATATGACCTCATCTTCAGTAGGAGGTTCTCTCAGTTCAAACCGCTTTTCCCATTGTGCGTCTAATTGCTGGGCCCATGGCTCTAGCTCGAGGATTTCGGGGATATTTTCGTCTTCCTCGTAAGCGTCGGCGAATACCATGTTGACTGACATGACTTGTCTGAACACATCTCCGATGCTGGTATCTGAGTCGGAAGTTGGTGATCCGGTTGAATGTGACTGCCAGTCGCATTCTTTATCTAAACTTTTAGGGGTCGTAGTAGGCGTTACATACCTTAACCCGCATCGAGTTTTGTTATAGTAGTTCCGTGGTTTGCCCGTCGGGACTGGCGGCTTCAAAGGCAATCGTCGTCCAGCACCGTAGTTCAATCCTGGCATCGTCTCCAGATCATACCCCTGTTTCTGCATGAGATATTTGGATTGAGGGCTATAGAGATACAGAGGCAGTCTTCCGGCATCTGACCCGAGGTCGGCTTCTTCTATGGTGAGGGGATGCGGGTTGTTCGTCCGGCCGAAGATGATCGGATGATCTCCTCCCTCGAATATTCGGTAAGCGTCTTCTACTGGAGTAAGCTGGATCGCGGTGTACACATTTGTCACTTGTGTGTGTAGGTGAGTGCCTATACCGTGTTCCATAGCGTACATGGTACATAGCTTATTAAGCTCGGTGTAGTTCAAAGATAACCTTTTATTGATGAAGTAAGGTATCTTTTCTAGGGGGATTACATTATCAGCGGAGGGGACATCAGTGTGGACAGCCACGTACTTGGCTAGCTCCGGTTCCTCTTCGGCTACCCCCTGTGTGAACGAAGACTGAGAGGATGACCTGGGAAGCTTGATTGTCAGTGGTTCAGTTGATGGAGCAGAGCATGGAGTTGTTGGCAGACTAGCGACCCCCAGTTTGGCATTTGATGTGGGGCAAGGAGTGGTTGGTTCGCTAGAAGTGTCAGACCTTACATCGGGGTGATGACCCTTCCTGGGAAGGCGTATCGTCAGCGGCTTTTCAGAGGGATTGAGCTTCCCTGTTTGGGGTTGACTGACTCTCAGCAGTCTGATTGTAAGTGGCCCCGTTGTGGGTCTCGGCACTTGGCTGGACCTTGGTAGCCGGATTATCATCTGCTTCTCTTGCGCCGAGAGGCTGATTGCTTCCTTCTGCAGAGTGGCAGTAAGGGGTACAAACTTGCCCGGTTTGCGAGCTTGGAGGTGGATCGTTAGGGGTCCTTCTGATCCCGTAGCTGTCTCGGTATGAGCTTGTGCATCTCCTTCATCAAGGTGCCTCTTCAACTTTTCGTACTGGCAAGAGTCTGAGTAGTAGGATTCGACCCCTTTGAAGGGATCGATATCAGCAAATTCTGTCTTCACGAAGCCGTATTTGTCGACATATTTGAAGCACTGGTGTAGCGTTGAAGGCACGATTATATAATCGTGAATCCATGGACGCCTCCAGAGGATGTTGTAAGAAGTGTCTGCATCTATGACGTAGCAGGTGACTTCGGATTGGAGGTCGCCAATTTGACACTTCAGACGAATCTTCCCAATAGGGTAGCTCCTGCCCGAATTGAAACCGCTGATGGCGGTGCTTGTAGGTGTTAGGCGATGTATTGGGATGCAGTGATGATGTAGCAGGCCCTTCGGGATAATGCTTATGGAAGAGCCAGGATCAATGTGCATCCGATCCACCTTCACGTCGCCGATATATCCCGTGTAGTATAGCGGGCGGTCATGTAGGTTGGTTTTAATGAGCATGTCCTGCGAAGTGAAGACGATATTGGGCATTGCTCCCGTGCAGGCACTGTCTTAGAGATCCACGGGTGAGTCCTCCCCGGTGAGGTTGGATTGAGCCAGATAGGCATCGGCATTTTGGAGTGCTTCGCTCAATGCAATACGAACGTCCTTGGAGAGCCTTAGGAGTTCGTATAGTGACAATTTGGCCGGTGTGTTAGCCAATTGTGCTAAGATGTCAAAGTTGTAGGGCCTCTCTAGCCCTTGGGCTGCATCTTTTCAGAGAGATTTGTCGAAGCGAGTCTCCTTCGGCCTAGGCTTGTCGGTCGTCGAAGGCTGAGCCGGTCCCGGAGCATCAGTTTAGTGGGTTGATGATTTTCAGCTGGATTGTCAACCACAGGTTGGGATTGCGCTCCGGACCGTTGTCGGTTGTCGACGACGGCTGTAGCTTCCTCGTTGTCTGCTGAGATTGTTTGGCAGGTCCTGATTTTTCCACTCTTCTTTCTGTTGGTGGGAGATGGTGTGGGCTGAGTTACTTCTGACACCAAGTCTGGATGGACCCACATGACCTCTCCTCATGAGGTGGTGAGAGGTACTAGACCAGCAGCCTGTTCTCGGGGAGGTGGAAGAGTGGTAATCTCCATCGTTGCCAGAGGGACAGGGATTACCCCGTCTTGAGTCTCCGTCGGAAGGAAGCTGCCGAATTGTACGGACACCATATTGGCTGCTACGGTTACCTCTTCGAAGTCGATGGCCAGAGCGTTCGAATCGATGAGGCTTTGGATGTACCGTTTTAGTTGGTAGCAGTCGTGTGTAGCGTGGTGTACATAACAGTGGTAATGGCAGAACTTTGGGTTCTCCAGATCAGCCGGCCGAGGCTCCCGTCTTGGTGGAGGAAGCTGAATTCTATCTCCTTGTATGAGCATGTCCAAGATAGGCTTGACGTGGCCGTCTTTGAAAGAGTCAGTGATTTGAGGCCATTGTTTGTCTGCTGGTTGTGACTCGGGCTTCTGGGACGTGTCGGCCACCATAGCCTGCTTTTCCTTGCTGTTCCGGTTGTTGGAGGGGTTATCCCCATTGTCGTTGTTGGGACGCTTGCCCTTGTTTTCTCCTTCTGAGATGTGCAATCCCAGTTGGCGAGCCTTCTTCAGTCGTTCTTCGGCGCTTGTGGCGCTGATGATGAACGCCTTCCAATCTTTGAATTGACTTTCGCCCATCCAGAGACTGATCGTTGGAAGCAGTCTTTTTTGGCAAATTTCAATCAAAGAGGAATCTAGATTTCCGGAAGGCAGCTTCATGGCGGT
Source organism: Iris pallida (assembly GCA_029216955.1). NCBI lineage: Eukaryota > Viridiplantae > Streptophyta > Magnoliopsida > Asparagales > Iridaceae > Iris > Iris pallida. The sequence continues at coordinate 33,829,262 of JANAVB010021798.1, forward strand.
CTGGCGAAACCGCTCGATGTAGTTTCTTATCAACTCCTTCTCCCCTTGGACGACGTCCATGAGAGTGGACATTGTGACATCCTGCCCTACCTCATAGAATCTCTCCAAGAACAAGCGTTTGAAGCCAACGAAGGAGTGGATGCAGTTGTCCGGTAGATTACGGTACCAATCGAAGGCGACTCCTTCCAACGCCCCAATGAATAACCGTGTGAGGATAGCATCATCATGGGGTAGATGGTTGGTGGTGACCTCGAAGTAAGTGATGTACCGACTTGCTGAGGTTTTGCCATCATACGGGTTGATATTGAACGGCTTATATCTTGGTGGGAATGGAACATCCCTCCATTCAGCAGGGTATGGTTGCCGTATTCTGAGAGCTTGAGCATTTTCTCGGGTATAAAACATGGCTAGGAGCTCCTGGACCTCTCTCCTTACTTCTCGGGTCACATCTGTCGCGGTAGGGGCTGTTATTTCGGGAGGATTATTGCCCGGGTTTGGTGCCGCTGAGTTCGAATCCACATTGACCGCAGGGCTCGTGCTTGTTTGACCAGGCGTTCCTCCTTGTAGAGTTGGCAGGGCCGCTTTAATCTCGTCTACAGACTTGACCAAAGCAAGTAATATGGCTTCGAGATTGTCGTTGTGCTGGCGATCATTGGAACCACCTTGATTGCTGTCCGTCATGAAAACCGTCCTTACATGAGGAGTGATGGAAGGAACGGTGGAGGATGTGCCCTCCGAGTCATACCCATGCACCGAGAAGTCATCGGGGTAGGTGGGAATGTTCTCTTCGGGTTCGGACTCGGAGAGAACGGTATCCCCAGCCTCGGAGCTTGCCTCGTCTTGAGAGCCATGGATATCCTCGGGGACATCAGCGTCTGTTATACCTGATGGGAGAGTGGTTTCCCCGGGCTCAGCTTCTTGAAACATCGGGTTATTATGCATATTCGGAGGAGTGCTACCCCCAGTTCCCACGACCCCCAGCGATGTGGATGATGAATTTCCCATCGTGGCAGGTTTCGTCTTTGAACGGGTGTGTTGGAATACACCGGTAGAGGACAACCGTTTAGAAGATAGTTTCTTAGCTGTAGTGGTTGATATCTTGGGACTGGAGATACTTGTCTTTTTCCCTCTCCCTTCGGCGGGGACCTTCTGAGCGGAATTGCAGGAGACAACAAGAGGTACCTCATCTTCTGAGCTCGGATGCTGTAGCCTTTGGAAGACGGACGGCCGATCTTCCGTCACTGTCGTGTTGTTGCAGCAGCAGTTGACGATGATTTGGGTGCAGCGATGTTCAAGCGAGGACTCTTTGCACGCCGAGGCTCCTTCTCTTTCCTTGCGCTTGTGGAGGATTGCCTCACGCAGGACAGAGGAACCGCTTTGTCCTTTTGCCGCTGGGGGCTGGACTCGAGCGGTTTTATACAACTTCCCATCAGAGGCCCGTGTGATAATCAACGGGACGCCCCGATAGTTAGAGGTTGGGACAGCTGACTGGGCTTGGTGAGCCCGCGCTGCCCTAGACTTCCTCCTTTTAGCACTTGCGGGTGCGTAATAGGAGGAGTCCAAGTTTAATATCACAGAGTCTGGCTTATCATCCAGAGAACCATCAGAGTCAGGACCGCATGAGAGACGGTCAAAGGCTGATCGAGAGAAGCGTGGAACGTACGCTATGCGGCTCGAATTGGGCACCGTGCAGGCTGTCTACATGCGGTTGTCTTCTGCCGTTGGATGAGTTATTTTTATGCGGCTAGGATTCACGACCGTGCAGGCTGGCCGCATGCGGTTGGCAATTATGGTCGCATGGGTTTTCTGCAAGCGATTGACTTTCTTAGCCGCCTGAGTTTCATCCATGTGGTCGACAACTGTAGCCGCATAAGCTATCCGGCTGACAGGTTTGGCCGTATGAGTTTTCTCCATGCGACTGGCGGATATAGCCGCATGAGCTTTCTCCCTCCGGCTAATACCCTTATGCGGCTCGGATCTCATAGAGTTCCTCTTTGCCCCTACAAGTCCAGCATCATAGTGTTTTCTTCTGCCGGACTTGGGGACAGCAGAGTTGTCTATGGTCTGAAGTGGGGCCGCAGGAGAGTCCTTCTCGCCGTCTTGAGCAACAGAGGATATCCCATCGAGGGCTTGGGGAGGAGTAAATGATTTTGGCCTCCACTCTTTGCGAGCCTTCGTGCTGCGGGTGCGTTCCTGGACCGGGCCAGCGCTTCCTTTGGAGAGCATCTCTTCAAACGCCTGTTGGTCGAAGCGGACAACCATCTTTTGTTGCGTGGAGCCAAGTTTGGCTGTATCCGATTGCGTCACCAACTCCTCAGCCGTGGAGAAGTTAGTCTCCAGCAGAGTCACCATCGTGTTTGCCATGAAATATAAAAGAACAAAACAATTATCGGAGGACCGGACTTTTACTTCACGTTACAAACTCGCTTATACAAAGAAAGCCTAGGGACGAAAACCTAGGTACAGCAGTCTAAGTACAATTGTTTATTTTAGATTCTGGGGGGTGACGATAGAGGCTCGGAAAGGCGACGGCAGCCCTGCCTTACTCCTTGGACGATCGATATGCAGCCTTGGCTCCTGTGAAAAGATGGTTGGCGTTGATGAAGAAATGCTCTTCTTGCTTCTCTGTTGCTCTTATGGCTTCTCTCTCTCTCTCTGTGTGTATTCTCTCTCTGACTATGGGGGGAAGTCTCTCTGTATATACGTATTTTTCTCTGTTGTTGTATCTATCTTTTTTTCACAAGGGAATGGCACCTTGCTATTTATAATAGTGGGATGTGATCATTAGGGTTGCTAATGATTAGCTCTTGGAGATGGCTGCGGCCCATAGATTGGTCAATCCAGGCCGTTCAGTTTTGATTGTGACAAATCCGAGCCTTTAGGTGTAGATTACACCAAATCCCATTAGCAATTAATGCTGATTGGAATAAATCTTCCTTATAATGATCTTCTGACAATTAAATTTATTCTCCTGCCACGTGTCCCAGATTATTGGGATTTGACCCAATCTTTAATGGCAGCAAATCTGAGAAATTAATCGGTTTAGGATACGTGTCCTAGGAGCTGCTGGGGGGTCTGGACCGCATGACGAGTGAGCCGCATATGATTAAACCTACGTGTTAGGGCTGCCTGGGCAGTGGCCCTCACTTGAGCCCTCGAACCACAAGGGAGTAATCCTTGTGGGCCGCATAGGTACATATCCGCCTGAGCCGTATGGTCATGATCCTCTTGAACCGCATGAGAAGTCCTCGCTCGAACCGCATGAGGCTTTCTTGACCTGAGTCGCATAAGACAGATTCACTCTGAACCGCATGAGAAGTTCTTTGCTCGAGCCGCATGAGGCTTTCTTGACCTGAGCCGCATAAGACAGATTCACTCTGAACCGCATGAGAAGTTCTTTGCTCGAGCCGTATGAGGCTTTCTTTGCCTGAGCCGTATAGGACTCATTCTGAACCGCATGAGTCGTGAGCCACATACGAACGCCCACGTGGCAAGGCCGCGTGGCATTTTTATGGCTCTCGGGGGATTTGTGTCAGAGATCTCTTTTCTCTTCCCTAGAGATTCATCATTATGACAGAGTTATAATTACCTGCTTTTGTGTCAGGGCTGTCAACTTTTCAGAGGGGTCAGCCGTCAAAGCAATTAATGCAGCATGGGTCGGAGGGAAGCACTGTCAGGCCACGTGTCTTCTGAGCCGCATGGAATACCTCATGCCGCATAGCTCCTTATGTCGTATGACTCCCTGAGCCGCATGAGTTTTCTGAGCCGCATGGGGTTTTCTGGCCGCATAGGTCATTTTCCATGCTTCTACGGTTTATCTCCTGACGGCGCAACCAGAATTATTGGCAGATCTTCAGAAGATGGGAATTGAAGTGGTTCTTCCAACCAGCGTGGCATTGATGGCCAGTCTACAGGTTCAGTCTAGCATAGTTGAGAGAATCCGGGTGGCGCAGTCAACAGATTCCAAGATCCAATGACTCAGAGCAGAGTGTGAAGCAGAAAGAAGGCCAGAGTTATGTATCCATGAAGATGGTACACTTCGGCACGGCACTCGTCTTTGTGTACCCAGTGGAGATATCAGACGGGAAGTCATGGCAGAAGCCCACAGTTCTCAATATTCTATTCATCCGGGTGGTACGAAGATGTACCGTGATATTCGTCAGCATTTCTGGTGGAATGGCATGAAGAGGGAGATAGCCCGGTTTGTCTCTCGGTGTTTGGTTTGCCAACAGGTTAAAGCTGAACATCAGAGGCCCGCTGGACTTCTTCAACCCTTACCGATCCTAGAATGGAAATGGGAACATATAACCATGGATTTCGTGACCGGATTGCCCAGATCTCCGGCCGGCAGAGATGCTATTTGGGTAATTGTGGACAGGCTTACCAAGGTGGCACACTTTCTCCCATTCAAAGTTGGACAGTCGACGGCGCAGTTAGCAGAGATATATCTCAGGCAGATCGTCAGGCTTCACGGTGTGCCAGTCAGCATCACCTTGGACAGGGATTCAAGATTCACATCACACTTTTGGTGCAGCTTGCAGAAGAGTTTGGGGACTCGCCTTCAATTCAGCTCAGCATATCACCCGCAGACGGATGGTCAATCAGAGCGCACAATCCAGACTCTTGAAGATATGTTGAGATCCTGTACCCTTGACTTCGGTGGGTCATGGGAGAATCATCTGCACCTGGTGGAATTCTCGTACAACAACAGTTATCAGCCAGTATCCAGATGGCACCCTTCGAGGCTCTTTATGGCAGGAAGTGCAGATCCCCGCTAGCATGGGACGATGTCGGGGAGAGGCATATGCTCGGACCCGAATTGATTTCCCAGACGGTTGAAGTGGTCAGGAAGGTCAGAGATCACCTCCGAGTTGCCCAGGACCGCCAGCGCCATTGGGTCGATGCTCATCGGCGTCCCTTAGAATTTGCTATCGGCGACCATGTATTCCTTAGGATCTCGCCTAACCGCGGCGTCATTCGCTTCGGCGTGCGGGGAAAGCTTAGTCCTAGGTATATAGGGCCGTTCGATATTCTAGAGCGAGTAGGAGATGTATCCTATCGTCTCGCTCTTCTGCCGTCGCTAAGTGAGGTACATGATGTATTCCATGTGTCCCAATTACGACGGTATATTCCGGACCCGAACCACATCCTAGACCATTCGGAATTGGTTGTTGGTACCAACCTTTCGTATGAGGAGAGGCCCGTGTCTATATTGGACCGGAGGGAACAGATACTCAAGAACAAGACTATTAAATTAGTCCGTGTTGCTTGGGGTTATCACCCTCTAGGTGAGTCAACGTGGGAGCGTGAGGACGACATCCGATCGCGATATCCCTATCTGTTTGACTCGTGAGGTATAATGTCTTTCTTATGCCTTACGTTTTCCCTTCCTTGCTTGCATTGTATGATTGTATGATTGAACTGCTTAGTGTAGCTTGCCTGTGCTTAGTATAACTTGTCGTGACAATCTCTAGCTCCTTGATTAAATTTCGAGGACGGAATTCTTTTAAGGTGGGTAGAGTTATCACCCTCATTTCCCGTATTTCCCTTATTTCGTATTTATACTCGTATCTGGATTTTGGCATATATTTTTATTTTTTTCTTAACTTGTGGAATTTCGGTGTTTCTCGTATTTCGGGTTTTGACATGGCTCGGTTTTAATTGGGATGGTTTGGTTTAGTTTGGTTTGGTTTATTATGTATTGGAACACCTTAGCCTATGCTCCACCCTCAACACACCACACCCTCTTTAAAACTCCACCAACTTTTTCTCTCTTCTCATAAACCTCCATTAATTCTTCTTCTCCTTCCTCTATACAACACTCTTCTCCTTCCTCTACACAACACAAATCCTTAGGCAAGTGCACCTTGCCACCACATGAGAACCCTCTTTTATTTGTCCATTTGCTAGATTAGGACATGGTGATCAACATTAGAACTTAGCATTTTGTGATTTGGAGTCTCCATAGTTCTAGATCTAAGTTTTTCCAATTTTCGGTTTTGCATGGTTTTGATCTATTTAGGTTGGATTTTTATGGGTTTTGATGTTTCCATGTGGAAGAGAGTTCAATTCCACCCCGGTTGGAACTTTGGAAATCCGGATTTGGAGTTCGGATGGCCAAGTTGTGATGCCTTGAAGTTTTTGGAGCCATGAGAGCTTCTTCTCAGCCATGGAGAAGAAGACCCTTTCCTCTGCGTGCGTGCTTTTGTGCGTACGCAGCCCCTCTGCGAGCATGTTTTTACGCGTACGCAGCTCTCCTGCGTGCGTGACTTTTCTCGTACGCAGCTCTCCTGCGTGCGTGTTTTTACGCGTACGCAGCTCTCCTGCGTGCGTGACTTTTCTCGTACGCAGCTCTTCTGCGTGCGTGACTTTTCTCGTACGCAGCTCTCCTGCGTGCGTGACTTTTCTCGTACGCAGCTCTCCTGCGTGAGTGACTTTTCTCGTACGCATCTCTCCTGCGTACGTGACTTTTCTCGTACGCAGCTCTCCTGCGTGCGTGACTTTTCGCGTACGCCGCTCTCCTGCGTGCGTGACTTTTCGCGTACGTAGCTCTCCTGCGTGCGTACTTTAGCTCTCCTGCGTGCGTGCTTTCGTGCGTACGCTGTGCGTGCCCTTGTGCGTACGCTGCACCCTGAACCCCCTTGCTTAACCCATTGGCTCTTGGAGTTTTGGTCTTATTTCTTTAAGCTTGGCTATTCTATAGCCCTGTATATTGATATTTTATTAGATATTTTACGCCCAAGGAACTAGCATAACACGACAGTGACCCGTAGTGGTGCACTCCTGACATGACCAACTTGACATGATAGTGGCCCGTCGTGGCGCACTCCCGACAAGTACCCTGACATGATTTATCTTAATGCTGTTGCGACGGCTAATTAACTTGACTTGCCTTGACACCGTGGGTAGTTCTTTCTTGCTTGCTTGTTAAATCCACTTCTCCTGTCTTGCATCATGTCTAGGATAGGACTCCTGAGTACCACGGTCAGGAGTACCTACTAAAATGGATTAAGGTTAATAACTAGAATAACACAGTAGTCATGAAGAGATGACACAGCTACAGGCAATCCCGTTACCTGGGCGCTCTTGGGATCTGTAGCCTGCCGTCGAGTAGGGCACATTTCCAGCACACCGTCGCGTGTTGCACCCTCTAAGTCACCTAAGGGTACATTTGTCTCCCGGGCGATGTACCCACCTGAATTCAACCCCTAATTTTCGACCTGGGTAACCTGGATGGTCTGCAGGGCTTGTGGCTGTGGAATAATCTCACTGCATCTTGTTAGTAATTAGGCCTGTGATAACCCTAGTTAGTTAAATTAGTAAGACGTAGCGTTTGCTTGGCCGTGATTGATTGAATGAGGTATAACCAGTTTAGCCATGTCTTGATCCAGTACAAGAATTGCTCCCTGCCTTGATTTCTTGCATTATTATCTTGCCGATAAATGGTGGGAAACCAAGTTCTGTTCAGACGAAGGGTTACAACCCCGGTCCTTGTTTGGTTTACGGGTTGTAACCTGGCTATCGGAATAGTTCCATGGTTATCTCGTCGTATATCACCCTGCCATGTTTTCGTAAGTTTTAAATTTTAATATTAGATTTTCTTGTGCTGATTGCTGGCTTTTGTTCTTATTTCGTGGCCCCCTTGTGGCACTTGCTCTTTCTGGGATTGACCCAGCTGGTTTTGTGTGGCCAGATTTCGGAGTAGCTCCCGAGGATCTACCAAGCTTCCAACCCAATGGTGGCGACTAGAAGGAACCTATGCTACGAGTGGGTTTTCTATTTTGTTTCGCTTACTCTACTGTAAAATTATTCTTTTGAAGCGTTTAGCCGACGAGCATATGTTAGCTCGATGCACTTTTACTTACTGTCTGCCTACGGGCTGTAAACATGATTAACAAATCCTAGGGTTGATCATGTACGACTAAACTCTTGCTAGTCCTAACATTTTGTAACGACTAGCTTCATGATCAGCTGAATATGTAATATTTGGGACGCCTTATTATTGCATATTTAATGATCATACATCTTGCCGACCTTACTTATTTGCTTGTGATTGAGACATTAGGCTTGTTCATGACCATAAAAGACTGTTGGCTTGTAGTAAACCCTCATATATCTAGACAGCCGTGACCGTATATCGAGGTGGTTTCCATTTCAATATACGTAGCTGGCTATGTCTGCCCCCGCTCTCCAGTATTCTGGTTCTGGGGCGTGACACTGTCTCTGATCATCTGAGCGTCCCGCATACCGTTATGCGGGCCTCAGATGGGAAGTTGTACAGAACCACTCGAGTGCAGCCGCCGGCGGCAAACGGACAGAGAGGTTCGCAAAAGTCTCCCAAAATCCGGGGAGCAAACATGGTCCATCCAGACCCATCTGACTTGTGTGAGGCCATCCTCCACAAATGCAAGGAAAGAAAAGACGCATCGGGGTGCAAAGAGTCCTCCCACGGATGCCACTGCACCCAAGTCATCGTCAACTGCTGCTGCAATAACGCGACGGTACGAGAAGACTGGCAGTCCGTCTTTCAAAGATTGCAACAGCCGTCTTCAGGAGACGAGGCACTTCCCGTCGTCTCCTGCAACTCTGCTCATAAAGTCCCCGCTAATGGAAGAGGGAAGAAGACAAATGTTCCTATCCCGAAGATTTCAACCACTTCGACTAAAAGACTGTCGTGCAAGCGGGCGCCCACCCCCGGAGTTTTCCAAGGTACTCGCTCTAAGACGAAATCCGCTATAGTGGGAGATTCGTCGTCCGCAACACAGGGGATTGCTGGGACTGGGGGTAGCACTCCTCCGAACCTCCACAACAATCCGATGTTCCAAGAAGACGAGCCGGGGGAGACAACTCTCCCATCAGATGCAGCAAACCCCGGCGACATCCACAACTCCCAAGACGAGGCGAACTCGGAGACTGGGAGTACTGTTCCTTCCGAGTCTGAACCAGAAGAGAACATACCCACATACCCCGATGACTTCTCACTACAGGGGTATGATTCGGAGGGCGCTTCCTCCACCGCTCCGTCTATCTCTCCTCATATGAAAACGGTATTCATGACAGACAGCAGCCAAGGTTTTTCCAGCGATCGCCAACGCATCGACACTCTCGAAGCCATATTGCTTGCCTTGGTCAAGTCTGTGGACGAGATCAAAGCGGCCCTTCCAACTCTGCAAGGAGGGACGCCTGGCCAAACAAGCGCAGGACCTGCGGTCAATACGGACTCGAATTCGGCGGCACCGAACCCGGGCAACGATCCTCCTGAAACAACGGCCCCCACCGCCGTGGACGAAGCCCGCGAAGCGAGAAGAGAGGTCCAAGACCTCCGAGCCATGTTTCACGCTCGAGAAAATTCTCAAGACCTCAGAATACGGCAACCATACCCTGCTGCATGGAGGGATGTCCCCTTCCCGCCAAGATATAAGCCGTTCAATATCAATCCTTATGGTGGCAAAACCTCAGCAAGTCGGTACATCACTTACTTCGAGGTTACCACCGACTATCTGCCCCATGACGATGCCATTCTCACACGATTATTCATCGGGGTATTGGAAGGGGTCGCCTTCGATTGGTATCGCAACCTGCCAGACAACTGTATCCACTCCTTCGCTGGCTTCAAGCGCATGTTCTTGGAGAGATTCTACGAAGTAGGACAGGACATCACAATGTCCACCCTCATGGACGTCGTCCAAGGGGAGAAAGAGCTGACAAGAAACTATATCGAGCGGTTTCGCCAAACCGCGATAAAGCTGCCATCTGGAAATCCGGATTCCTCCCTGATCGAAATTTGCCAAAAGAGATTGCTTCCAACAATCAGTCTCTGGATGGGCGAAAGTCAATTCAAGGACTGGAAGACGTTCATCATCAGCGCCACAAGCGCCGAAGAATGATTGAAGAAGGCTCACCAATTGGGACTGTACATCTCGGACGGAGAGAACAAGGGCAAGCGTCCTAACAACGACAATGGGGGTAGCCCCTCCAACAATCGGGACAGCAGGGGTAAGCAGGCTATGGTGGCCGACACAGCACAGAAACATGAGCCAAAGCCTGCAGACAAACAATGGCCGCAAATCACTTACTCCTTCGAAGATGGTCACGTCAAGCCCATCTTGGACATGCTCATACAAGGAGACAGAATTTAGCTTCCTCCACCAAGACGGGAACCGCGGCAGACAGACATGGAGAACCCAAAGTACTGCCATTCCCACCGCTACGTCCACCATGCCACACACGACTGCTACTAACTAAAACGGTACATCTAAAACCTCATCGATTCGAACGCTCTGGCCATCGATTTTGAAGAGGTAACTGTGGCAGCCAATATGGTGTCAGTACAATTCGGCAGCTTCCCTCCGACGAAAACTCAAGACGGGGTGGTCCCCATCCCTCTGGCGACAATGGAGATTGCTAATCTTCCACCTCTCCGAGATCAGGCTGCTGGTCTAGTACCCCTCACCACATAATGAGGGGAGGTCATGTGGGTCCATCCAGACTTGGTATCAGAAGTGACTCAGCCTACACCATCTTCCATTTGCAAGAAGAAGAGTGGAAAAGTCAGGTCCTGCCGCACAATCTCGGCAGATATCGAAGAAGCTACAGCCGTAGTCACGCGGTCTGGGGAACAATCCTAACCTGTGGCTGACAATTCGGCTGAATATCATCAGCCTGCTACAATGGACGCTCCGGGACCGGCTCAGCCTCCGACGACCGACAAGCCTAGGCCGAGGGAGACTCGCTTTGACAAATCCCTCCGAAAAGAGGCATCACAAGGGCTGGAGAAGCCCTACAACTTCGACATCTTAGCGCAGTTGGACAACACACCGGCCAAGTTGTCATTATACAAGCTTCTGAGACTCTCCAAGGATGTTCGTACGGCTTTGAGCGATGCACTCCAAAATGCCGACGCATACCTGGCTCAGGTCAACCTCACGGGAGAAAACCCGCCTACAGATCTCCAAGACAGCACCTGCACGGGAGCGATGCCCAACATTGTCTTTACTCCGCAGGACATGCTCATCAAAACCAACCTGCATGATCGCCCGCTATACTATACTGGATACATCGGCGACGTAAAGGTGGATCGGATGCACATTGATCCTGGCTCTTCCATAAGCATTATCCCGAAGGGTCTGCTACATCATCTCTGCATCCCAATGCATCGCCTGACGCCTACAAGCACCGCCATCAGCGGTTTAAATTCGGGCAGGAGCTACCCAATTGGAAAGATCCGTCTGAAGTGTCAAATTGGCGATCTCCAATCAGAAGTCACCTGCTACGTCATAGATGCAGACACTTCTTACAACATCCTCTTGGGGCACCCGTGGATACACAATTATATGATCGTGCCTTCCATGCTGCACCAGTGCTTCAAATATGTCGACAAATATGGCTTCGTGAAGACAGAATTTGCTGATATCGATCCCTTCAAGGGGGTCGAATCCTACTACTCAGACTCATGTCTGTATGAAAAATCGAAGAAGCATCTTGGTGAAGGAGATGTGCAAGCTCGTACCGAGACAGCCACAGGATCAGAAAAACCTCTGACGATCCACCTCCAAGCTCGCAAACCTGGCAAGTCTGCACCCCTTACCGCCACTCTGCGTAAGGACGCAATCAGCCTCTCGGCACAAGAAGAGCAAATGATAATCCGGCTGCCAAGGTCCGGCCAAATACCAAGACCATCAACGGAGCCACTGACAATCAGGCTGCCGAGAGTCGGCCAACCGCAAACGGAGAAGCTCAATCCCTCCGACAAGCCAATGACGATACGCCTTCCCAAGAAGGGTCGTCACCCCGACGCAAGGCCTGGAACTTCTAGCGAACCAACCACTCCCCGCCCAGCATCGAGTACTAGACTAGGAGTCGCTAGTCTGCCAACAACTCCATGCTCTGCTCCACCAGCTGAACCTCTGACAATCAAGCTGCCCAGGTCATCCTCTCAGTCTTCAATTACGCAGGGGATTGCCGAAGAGGAACCGGAGCTAGCCAAGTATGTGGCTGCCCACACTGATGTTCCCTCCACAGATGATGCACTCACCTACACACACAGGTGACAAATGTGTACACCGCGATCCAGCTTACCACAGTAGAAGACGCTTACCGCATAATCGAGGAAGGGGACCATCCAATCATCTTCGGCCGGAAGGACGATCCGCATCCCTTCACCATAGAAGAAGTCGACCTTGGGCCAGATATCGGGAGACTGCCTCTGTATCTCTATAGTCCCCAATCCAAATATCTTATACAGAAACAGGGGTATGGTCTGGAGACGATGCCAGGCTTGAACTACGGTACTGGACGACGATTACCTTTGAAGCCACCGGTCCCGGCAGGCAAACCACGGGACTACTATAGCAAGACTCGATGTGGATTAGGGTATGTAACATCCACGACGACCCCTGAGAGTTCAGATGAAGAATATGACTGGCATTCACGTTCAACCGGGTCACCAACTTCTGACTCGGATACCAGCATCGGAGACCTATTCAGGCAAGTCTTGTCTGTCAACATGGCATTCGTCGACGCTTATGAAGAAGATGAAGACATCTCTGAAATCCTCGAGCTAGAGCCGTGGGCCCAACAGCTGGATGCACAATAGGAAAAGCGGTTCGAACAGAGAGAACCTCCTACTGAAGATGAGGTCATACAAGTAGATCTCGGCAGCGAATCTTCTCCAAAACCGATCTTCGTCAGTAAAAGCCTAAAAAATGAAGAGCGAGAATCGCTGCTGGAACTTGTCAAAGAATATATTGATGTGTTCGCTTGGAGCTATGAAGACATGCCGGGGTTAAATCTCGATATTGCTCTTCATAAACTCAACATTCGGCCGGACGCAAAGCCAGTCAAGCAACAACAGCGACGCTTCCGCCCAGGCATCATGGATGCGATCGAAGCCGAAGTCAACAAGCTGATAGCCAGCGGCTTCATTCGTGAGGAACAACACCCTGACTGGGTCGCCAATATAGTACCCGTCCTCAAGAAGAATGGGAAGATTCGAATTTGCATCGACTTCCGCAATCTGAACGAGGCATGCCCCAAATATGAATTCCCCCTCCCTATCACAGACATCATGATTGACAACACCTGCAGTTTCGAACGTATGTCATTCATGGATGGTTTCTCGGGGTACAACCAAATCAAGATGTCTCCTGACGATGAAAAGCATACGTCATTCCGAACACCGATTGGCACATACTGCTACACAGTCATGCCTTTTGGTTTGAAGAATGCCGGCGCCACATATCAAAGAGCCATGAGCATCATCTTCAGAGACCACTTACGCAAGATGGTAGAGTGCTATGCTGATGACATCGCCGTCAAGAGTCGCTGTAAAGGAGACCATCTGCAGGATCTGAGGGCGGTATTCGACCTGATACGAGCGCACAATTTGAAAATGAACCCTACGAAGTCCTTTATGGGCGTATCCAGCGGGAAGTTCTTGGGTCTCATCATCACCGTCCAGGGTATCCATGTAGACCCTGAGAAGACAAAGGCAATCATGGAGATGGGTCCCCCGAGAAATCTCCGCGAACTCAGAGGCCTTCAAGGGAGGCTATCTTACATTAGGAGGTTCATTTCTAACCTCTCCGGGCGATGTCGACCATTCACCCACCTCATGAAGACAGGCGTCTCGTTCGTATGGGATGAAGAATGTCAGCGGGCCTTCGACAGCGTCAAAGAATATTTGTCGAACCCTCCAGTCCTGGTGGCCCCAGTTGCTGGAAAACCATTCCTGCTCTACGTACGAGCAATGCAGCATTCCCTCGGAGCCCTGCTGGCACAAAACAACGATGCAGGCCATGAGCAAGCCATATATTACCTCAGTCGAATGATGATTGGGCCAGAGCACCGATACACTGCTGTAGAGAAGGAGTGCCTTGCCCTGGTGTTCGTCATTCAGAAGACGCGGCACTATGTCTCTGGACAAACAATACATGTGATCTCACGAGTCAACCCTCTCAGGGTCCTCATGACTAAACCAGGGGCATTCAACTCTCGCCTCGCTACATGGGCTATATTGATGTCACGCCCCAGTACCGAAATACGGAGACGGACTAGGCCAGCTACTCTATATGAGGTACGTAATGTCATACGGCGATCGTGGCTGTCGAAAGACTAGGGGGTACATGCTACAATCAAGTCTCCTATGGTCCCACAGAGTTCTATGTCTCAATCAATCAAGTCACATCAGCAATTAAATGAACATTAAAGATAAAGCAGTAAGGCGTCCCCGACGCTTCATCAAAATGATCATGAGAGACTAGCTTTATAATTTAGCTATCTCAGAGAGTCAGGAGTACAAAATTATACACAGCTGCAGTCTGTTTATTTACAATTCTGTACTGACACAAAATATCAAGTAATCCGGCTAACAGGTGCCGGTGGCTAAATGTCGCACAAAATATAAGCAGGAGTGTTCGAGAAGAAACCCACTCGAGTCCCCGAACCGCCATGCTCCTAGTATGCACCATGGATGTCAGGAAGGAAGATCGTGTCCTCTGGCTCTGCTACGAGATCTGGCCAAACAAAACCAGCGGGGTCAGCCCCGAATAGCAAGTACCGCCAAAAGGGCACAAGAGTTAAGATCAAAACCCAGTTAATAGAATGATTGATATAGTAATACTTATGCTACTATTATAGAGTAGCGCCACATCCTCGAACCCATATGGCACCCTTACAACCAAACAAGGACAAAAGGTGCCGCATGGAGTCGGGACGTGTCGTACTCCATAACTTTCACATAAGTTCAAAGATATAAACAATAAAATCTCCTGATCGTGACTTCGGTCGATAGCCTATCGCAGCACAATAAGCAACCCAACAATCAAACAAGAACATGGGTTGGATCATGTACCATGATAGACCATGTTCCTCAGTTATTCACAGAAGTAGCACTTCACAACCAGAATAAGTCTTCCGTTCATAACTTCGGTCCACAGCCTGTCATAGTACGATAACCAACCCAACAATCAAACAAGAACATGGGTTGGATCACGTACCATGACAGTCCGCTTCCCTCAGTTATTCACGGAAGGTAAATAGGATACAAGCAAGTCGTTTTCACGGCCAATCAAGTCTACGAGTTTCTAGTGGGACGAGGTTATCCTCGCGTCATGTTATTTCAAAATCCTCAGATCGTATCTTTCCAGCAAGGCTAGCCAACCCAGGGGTTCGCGTAGACAGGTATCATTGAGCACAGGTCCCTCGTAAGGCCACCTTGCCAAGACATATAATATATAGCATGAATTAATCGGATACAGTCATCCACTCGTTGCAGATGATACAGTATCCGTGGAGACCAACCGGCACATCGAGATAATATCTCAAGGCGGCTGGTATAACACGATCTCGGGATTCTGCCCTCCCCATGCATCTAGTATATTTAGTTGCCTAGTTTAACCCTAGGTGAAATCTTGGACTCACATGCTGTGGCCTGCATGATTATCCTCCTAAAAGTCGTACTCAAGTACGAGTACCCCAAGAGAGGATCCATGTCAATCAGTATGTCAACATGTTCTACCCTCCTTGGTGTAATACATCATTGCAAATATGCCACGTGGAGTTACGAGTCATTTGTCGAGCATGAACGAGAACTGGGATATTCAGGTACAAATATCAGGTAGGAACACTTTGTTCACCGGGGTCACATTAGTGCTCATATCATGCTCAGGACAAAAGGCGTAAGGATATATAGCATACTCAAACATTTACATATATATATGCAATATAATATATACATATAAAAATATAAGGTAAGTCAGGCTACGCTCAGGTCAGGCTACGCTCAGGTCAGGCTACGCTCAGGTCAGCGTATGCTCTCCATACGACTCCTCATCAAGGCAGCGTATGAGGTCCATACGACTCCTTGTCAAGGCAGCGTATGAGGTCCATACGACTCCTCATCAAGGCAGCGTATGAGGTCCATACGACTCCTCATCAAGGCAGCGTATGAGCCAGACTGCGCTGCGCTAAAGAGCGCGCGCAGCTCAGTGGCGCAAGCTAGAAAGCTCGTGCACACTGCTCACTGTCTTCTCCAAAACAGCGAGAACTCCATGGTTTGAACCCAAAGCTTCAAAAGTCCATAACTTGGTCAAAATAAATCTAAATCCAACTTTTCAAAGGTCAAAATTGGGTAGAATAAAATTCTCTACAACATGAAACCATCAAAACTTGAAAATAATGAAGTTTACTAGATCAAAACCAAGAAGATCCGAAAATGGTTAAAACTTAGATCTACAAAAATTAAAGCTTCAAAATGGAAAATTTTAAGTTCTAAACTAGTATAGAATGAGGAGAAGAACATATTTTGACAAATAATTTTATAAGAAAACATCAATATTTATGGATCCATCTCTTGAGCAAGTTGGCACTTGCCTTGGTTGGTGGAGGAAAATAAATGAGAGGAAATAAAATGAGAAGAGAGAGAATGAGATGAGTTATTATATAGAATCTTGAACCCAAGGGTTCATGATGAACCATTGGTGAACCAAAAATGGGTTACCCAAATGAGCCAAGACTGTAGGCCCAAATGCAGAAAATAAATTACGAAATAATATTTTGTCGAATATTTTTGGAAAATGCATGAAGAAATACAGCATATAAATATCGTATAAATACAAGGTAAATACAATTTATCGGTTTACGTATTAAAATATGTATTTTTGGATCGGGGAGTGACATCTCTACCCTTCTTAGAAAAATTCTGTCCTCGGAATTCCAGCCAAGACAGGATAGTGAAATCAGGGCAAGCAAGGCACAATCATATACAAGTTAACTATCATAGCAGTTACTATCATACATCACAAAGTGCAAAACAAGCAGGTGCAGATAAGCATGAAATCGTGTCAATAAGGCGTAAAAAAATATACCTCATTAGTCAAACAAATGCGGATACCGAGATCTGATCTCGTCCTCGTGCTCCCAGGTTGACTCTTCCGAAGAGTGATGGTTCCAAGAAACACGGACAAGGCTTATCGTCCGATTCTTGAGTACCTTCTCTCACCGGTCCAAAATAGACACGGGTTGTTCCTCGTAAGTTAGGTCGGTACCAACGACTAACTCAGAATGATCGAGGACATGACTCGGATCCGGGACATACCTACGTAATTGGGACACATGAAACACATCATGTATGCCAGTTAACGAAGACGGAAGGGAAAATCGATAAGCCACATCGCCTACCCGAGCGAGAATCTTAAAAGGACCAACGTATCTTGGACTAAGCTTTCCTCGGGTTCCAAATCTGATGATACCCCGAGTAGGCGAAATCCGCAGAAACACTTGGTCGCCAACTCTAAACTCTAGAGGCCTACGATGCTGATCAGCCCAATGACGATGTCGGTCCTGTGCAACTCGAAGGCGCTCTCTGACTAACTTAACTATCTCCACAGTATGTGTGATCATCTCTGGCCCCAACAACTTCCGTTCTCCGACGTCGTCCCACGCCAAAGGGGACCTGCACTTCCTTCCGTACAATGCTTCGAACGGGGCCATCTGAAAGCTAGCCTGATAGATGTTGTTATAGGAAAACTCCACTAGATGAAGGTGATCCTTCCAAGATCTGCCAAAATCCAAGGTACACGCCCGTAGCATATCTTCTAATGTCTGAATGGTTCTTTCTGATTGCCCGTCAGTTTGTGGATGATAAGCAGTACTGAATCTTAACTTGGTTCCCAAACTTTGGTGTAAGCTCCGCCAAAAATGGGAAGTAAACCGCGTATCCCGATCTGATACTATACTAACTGGAACACCGTGCTGCCTTACTATCTGCTTCATGTACATTTCTGCTAGCTGCTCAGTAGTCTGTCCAACTCAGAAGGGAAAGAAATGAGCGACCTTCGTGAGTCGATCTACTATTACCCAGACTGCATTCTTGCCAGCCGGAGATCTAGGTAAACCGGTCACAAAATCTATCATGATGTGCTCCCATTTCCATTCTGGGATAGGAAGTGGCTGTAGCAATCCTGTTGGTCTCTGTTGCTCGGCTTTCACCTGCTGACATACCAGACACTTGGACACAAATTTCGATATCTCTCTTTTCATGCCATTCCACCAAAAGTACTGCCTGATATCTCGATACATCTTCGTTCCTCCTGGATGAATGGAGTAAATAGAACTATGAGCTTCGGACATAACTTCTTGCCGAAGGTCTCCACTCGGTACACAGAGTCTGTTTCCAAACCTGAGCGTACCATCTTCATGAATCACTAACTCCTTCCTACGGCCTGATTCACACTCCGATCGCAACTTCTGAATCTGTGGATCTCCTGCTTGTGCTGCCCTTATCCTCTCTACAAAGGTTGACTGAATCTGCATACTGGTCATTCTTCCTATATCCCTTGGCAAAACTACTTCAATTCCCATACTCTGAAGGTCTTCTAGAATATGCTTCTGCGAGGTCAAGAATAAGGTACCGTCTCTCCTACTCAGTGCATCTGCAACTATATTCGCCTTGCCTGGATGATACTGAAGATCTAAATCAAAATCCTTCAGCAGTTCTAACCATCTTCTTTGCCTCATGTTCAAATCTCGCTGCGTGAACACATATTTTAAACTCTTATGATCAGTATAGATCTCTACCCGATCTCCGTATAAATAATGCCTCCATAACTTGAGTGAAAACACCACAGCTGCTAACTCCAAATCGTGAGTCGGGTAATTCTTCTCATGGTCTCAAAGCTGCCGAGATGCATATGCTATCACCTTTCCATGCTGCATCAATACACATCCAAGACCCTTCCCTAATGCGTCACAATATATTGTAAAGCCTTCCGCTCCTACTGGAAGCGTCAAGATCGGGGCTGAGATCAATCTCTTCTTCAATTCTTCAAACGATGCCTGACAGCTAGCTGACCAAACAAACTCTACGTCCTTGTGCGTCAAACGCGTTAAGGGCACAGAGATCCTGGCAAAGTCCGCCACGAACCTTCTGTAGTAACCAGCTAATCCTAAGAAACTTTGCACTTCTGCAACCGTTCTCGGGACCGGCCAATGCTCTACGGCCTCAATCTTCTTCGGATCCACTGACACTCCTGCTCCAGAAATTATATGTCCCAAGAACGAAATGTGGTCTAACCAGAATTCACACTTGTCGAGCTTCGCATATAGTTGATGCTCCCTCAATGTCTGCAAGACAGTCCTAAGATGTTTTTCATGCTCCTCTTCACTGCTGGAATAGACAAGGATATCATCTATGAACACCACCACAAATTTATCCAAATACGACAGAAAGATGTGGTTCATTAAATCCATGAATACTGCAGGGGCGTTGGTTAGTCCAAAGGGCATTACTAAAAACTCATAATGCCCATATCTAGATCTGAATGCTGTCTTCGGTATGTCTTGCTCCTGGACTCTTACTTGATAGTATCCCGACCGAAGATCGATCTTGGAAAAGACTCTGGCCTTGCTCAACTGGTCAAATAGGTCATCAATCCTTGGTAGCGGGTACTTATTCTTCACTGTTACTGCATTCAGGTTGCGGTAGTCGATGCACATCCTCGTCGACCCATCCTTCTTGGGAACTAGAATCACTGGCGCTGCCCAGGGCGATTTACTGTCTCGGATGAATCTCTTAGACTTCAACTCTTCCTCATGTTGACACAACTTATCCTGTTCTGACGGCGACATTCTGTAAACTCTGTCTGCAATAGGCCTCGTTCCAGGGTTCAACTCAATGCTAAATTCTACCTCTCTGGCTGGGGGTATCCCTGGGAGCTCATCAGGGAAGACGTCGAGAAAATCTTCGACCACTCTCGGAATCTGTCCTGGCTCTGACACTGCTGCTGAGAGGACGCCTCCGGCCTGATTCTTCAAGGTTCGAGTAAAGACGAACTGTTCCATCCCAGGAACGCTGAATATGACCCTACCTCCTCTACAATCAATGGTCGCATGACTGTCTCTCAACCAGTCCATGCCAAGAACAACATCAAAATTCTCCATAGGGAATTCAATCAATGATGCGGGCAGTAAATGCCCACACACCTCTACCGGACATGAAAAACGCACTCTGCTCACTTCTACGAGCCCATTGTCGGTGAGTATATCCATCCTCTCCGGCAATGCCTCAAACACTAGTCCAATCCGTGTAGCATATTATGCAGAGATGAATGAATGAGTAGCGCCTGAATCAAATAATGCTACAGCGGTAAATGAGGTGACAAGAATTTTACCTGCCACCACGTCACTAGACGCTAGAGCCTCTCCCAAAGATAATGTGAGAGCCTGGCCCTGGCCCCGCGGAGCCCCTTGTTGCGGCCTTCCTCGACCATGTTGTTGCTGCCTCTGAGGGCCTCCGGCTTCCTGTGCTTGGCGAAACATCTGAGCCTGCGTTGGTAGATGTTGGGCTAGGGGCCTCACTGCTAATACTGGCCCTCCACTCGGGGTTGCCACCGGAGCTGGCAATGCTGGAAACTGCTGAGCTGGCCCTCCTGGCCTCTACATCACAGGACAAGTGGAGATACGGTGGTCTGAACTACCACACCTCAAGCATAAGCCATTCGCTGACCGGCACACCTCCCTCGTGTGCCCTGCCTTACTATAGAATGTACAGCCCTGGGGTGCTCCCTGACGCTGCTGTTGGTTCCTCGGCTGCTGATGCCGAACTGGCGCTGAATTAGTTGACACGGCCGTCCTCCGCGGCGCTCCTGCATCATGAATACGTACACCGGGTACTGGTGCCGATGTTCCCTGCATTACTCCTCCTCCAACCTGGGAATGAGATCTCTTCTGACCTCCTGTCCTCGATGCCAACCTCTGCTGGGTAAGCTCGTGCCTCCGAGCGGCCGTCAAAACAGCGTCAAACGTCTGGTAGTCATGTCCCTCAACAAGCTGTAATAGTTCCAAATGAAGTCCCTGCTGGAACCTCATAGCTTTCTCTGGCTCTGTTGCCACCATTGCTGGGGCAAAATGGCACAATCTGCAGAACTCTGCTGCATACCCATCTACGGTCTTGCCTGCTTGCTTGAGACTAATAAACTTCTGCTGGAGCTCATATCGAGCTACTACACCAAAATACTTGGCATTGAATCTTTCACTGAAGGTGGTCCAACGAACAGGGCGTCTTATACCAACTTCTTCTGATGCCCACCAGTCGCGGACAAGATCCTGAAGTACTAATTTGACCTGATCAACCTTCTCATCATCTGGAACCTTGGCTGCCACAAGAATGGCTTCAATGTCTTGAATCCATGCATCCGCAGTGATGGCATCCTCCGTGCCATCAAAATACCTCAGGTTCAAGCGACGGAACCTTCCTGATGCTCCCGAGTCAACCCCGGCACTCCTCTCAAGAGCTAACTGAATCCCTTGGTTCAGCAACACGTTCTGCTCCTGTTGCTGAGTCAGTTGCTGTTGGTGAGTGATAAGAATCCCCCGGATGATCTCCAGGAGTGCTACGGCATCTTGTACTGTCGTCGCTGCTGGTACTGCAGGAGTTTCAATAACCTGCGGCTGCACTGCCTCTGGTTCCATTTCTTCTCGTGTCCGCCCTGGGGAAGGTTCTCTCCCCTGCTGGTGCCCAATCGAGCCATGCTCTCACTGCTCTTCCTCTTGGGCCTCACCCGCTACTGAGAATGAAGCACCCCTATGGAGAAAGATATAAGATTATCAAGTCCGAATGAGGAAGATTTCGAGGATGCAAGTCAGGTTAGAGATCAAGACAAGGACAGAGAATTCGAAACAGAATTTCAAGGGGAACAAGTTTTGATTGAGACTCCTAATAATTTGCAATATCCCACAAGTCTGAAAAACAGACCTGTATGGGCCACCACTAAAACCTTGTCACGCCCCAGTACCGAAATACGGAGACGGACTAGGCAAGCTATTCCATATGAGGTACGTAACGTCATACGGCGATCGTGGCTGTCGAAAGACTAGGGGTACATGCTACAATCAAGTCTTCTATGGTCCCACAGAGTTCTATGTCTCAATCAATCAAGTCACATCAGCAATTAAATGAACATTAAAGATAAAGCAGTAAGGCGTCCCCGACGCTTCATCAAAATGATCATGAGAGACTAGCTTTATAATTTAGCTATCTCAGAGAGTCAGGAGTACAAAATTATACACAGCTGCAGTCTGTTTATTTACAATTCTGTACTGACACAAAATATAAAGTAATCCGGCTAACAGGTGCCGGTGGCTAAATGCTGCACAAAATATAAGCAGGAGTGGTGGAGAAGAAACCCACTTGAGTCCCTGAACCGCCATGCTCCTAGTATGCACCATGGATGTCAGGGAGGAAGATCGTGTCCTCTGGCTCTGCTACGAGATCTGGCCAAACAAAACCAGCGGGGTCAGCCCCGAATAGCAAGTACCGCCAAAAGGGCACAAGAGTTAGATCAAAACCCAGTTAATAGAATGATTGATATAGTAATACTTATGCTACTATTATAGAGTAGCGCCACATCCTCGAACCCATATGGCACCCTTACAACCAAACAAGGACAAAAGGTGCCGCATGGAGTCGGGACGTGTCGTACTCCATAACTTTCACATAAGTTCAAACATATAAACAATAAAATCTTCTGATCGTAACTTCGGTCGATAGCCTATCGCAGCACAAAAACCAACACAACAATCAAACAAGAACATGGGTTGGATCATGTACCATGATAGACCATGTTCCTCAGTCATTCACAGAAGTAGCACTTCACAACCAGAATAAGTCTTCCGTTCATAACTTCGGTCCACAGCCTGTCATAGTACGATAACCAACCCAACAATCAAACAAGAACATGGGTTGGATCACGTACCATGACAGTCCGCTTCCCTTAGTTATTCATGGAAGGTAAATAGGATACAAGCAAGTCATTTTTACGGCCAATCAAGTCTACGAGTTTCTAGTGGGACGAGGTTATCCTCGCGTCATGTTATTTCAAAATCCTCAGATTGTATCTTTCCAGCAAGGCTAGCCAACCCAGGGGTTCGCGTAGACAGGTATCATTGCCAAGACATGTAATATATAGCAGAAATTAATCGGATACAGTCATCCACTCGTTGCAGATGACACAGTATCCGTGGAGACCAGCCGGCGCGTCGAGATAATATCTCAAGGCGGCTGGTATAACACGATCTCGGGATTCTGCCCTCCCCATGCATCTAGTATATTTAGTTGCCTAGTTTAACCCTAGGTGAAATCTTGGACTCACATGCTGTGGCCTGCATGATTATCCTCCTAAAAGTCGTACTCAAGTACGAGTACCCCAAGAGAGGATCCATGTCAATCAGTATGTCAACATGTTCTACCCACCTTGGTGTAATGCATCATTGCAAATATGCCACGTGGAGTTACGAGTCATTTGTCGAGCATGAACGAGAACAGGGACATTCAGGTACAAATATCAGGTAGGAACACTTTGTTCACCGGGGTCACATTAGTGCTCATATCATGCTCAGGACAAAAGACGTAAGGATATATAGCATACTCAAACATTTACATATATATATGCAATATAGTATATACATATAAAAATATAAGGTAAGTCAGGCTACGCTCAAGTCAGGCTACGCTCAGGTCAGGCTACGTTCAGGTCAGGCTACGCTCAGGTCAGGCTACGCTCAGGTCAGCGTATGCTCTCCATACGACTCCTCATCAAGGCAGCGTATGAGGTCCATACGACTCCTTGTCAAGGCAGCATATGAGGTCCATACGACTCCTCATCAAGGCAGCGTATGAGGTCCATACGACTCCTCATCAAGGCAGCGTATGAGCCAGACTGCGCTGCGCTAAAGAGCACGCGCAGCTCAGTGGCGCAAGCTAGAAAGCTCGTGCACATTGCTCACTGTCTTCTCCAAAACAGCGAGAACTCCATGGTTTGAACCCAAAGCTTCAAAAGTCCATAACTTGGTCAAAATAAATCCAAATCCAACTTTTCAAAGGTCAAAATTGGGTAGAATAAAATTCTCTACAACATGGAACCATCAAAACTTGAAAATAATAAAGTTTACTAGATCAAAACCAAGAAGATCCGAAAATGGTTAAAACTTAGATCTACAAAAATTAAAGCTTCAAAATGGAAAATTTTAAGTTCTAAACTAGTATAGAATGAGGAGAAGAACATATTTTGACAAATAATTTTGTAAGAAAACATCAACATTTATGGATCCATCTCTTGAGCAAGTTGGCACTTGCCTTGGTTGGTGGAGGAAAATAAATGAGAGGAAATAAAATGAGAAGATAGAGAATGAGATGAGTTATTATATAGAATCTTGAACCCAAGGGTTTATGATGAACCATTGGTGAACCAAAAATGGGTTACCCAAATGAGCCAAGACTGTAGGCCCAAATGCAGAAAATAAATTACGAAATAATATTTTGTCGAATATTTTTGGAAAATGCATGAAGAAATACAGCATATAAATATCGTATAAATACAAGGTAAATACAATTTATCGGTTTACGTATTAAAATACGTATTCCTGGATCGGGGAGTGACATCTCTACCCTTCTTAGAAAAATTTTGTCCTCGAAATTTCAGCCAAGACAGGATAGTGAAATCAGGACAAGCAAGGCACAATCATATATAAGTTAACTATCATAGCAGTTACTATCATACATCACAAAGTGCAAAACAAGCAGGTGCAGATAAGCATGGAATCGTGTCAATAAGGCGTAAAAAAATATACCTCATTAGTCAAACAAATGCGGATACCGAGATCTGATCTCGTCCTCGCGCTCCCAGGTTGACTCTTCCGAAGAGTGATGGTTCCAAGAAACACGGACAAGGCTTATCGTCCGATTCTTGAGTACCTTCTCTCGCCGGTCCAAAATAGACACGGGTTGTTCCTCGTAAGTTAGGTCGATACCAACGACTAACTCAGAATGATCGAGGACATGACTCGGATCTGGGACATACCCACGTAATTGGGACACATGAAACATATCATGTATGCCAGTTAACGAAGGTGGAAGGGAAAATCGATAAGCCACATCGCCTACCCGAGCGAGAATCTTAAAAGGACCAACGTATCTTGGACTAGGCTTTCCTCGGGTTCCAAATCTGATGATACCCCGAGTAGGCGAAATCCGCAGAAACACTTGGTCGCCAACTCTAAACTCTAGAGGCCTACGATGCTGATCTGCCTAATGACGATGTTGGTCCTGTGCAACTCGAAGGCGCTCTCTGACTAACTTAACTATCTCCACAGTCTGCGTGATCATCTCTGGCCCCAACAACTTCCGTTCTCCGACGTCGTCCCATGCCAAAGGGGACCTGCACTTCCTTCCGTACAATACTTCGAACGGGGCCATCTGAATGCTGGCCTGATAGCTGTTGTTATAGGAGAACTCCACTAGATGAAGGTGATCCTCCCAAGATCTGCCAAAATCCAAGGTACACGCCCGTAGCATATCTTCTAATGTCTGAATGGTTCTTTCTGATTGTCCATCAGTTTGTGGATGATAAGCAGTACTGAATCTTAACTTGGTTCCCAAACTTTGGTGTAAGCTCCGCTAAAAATGGGAAGTAAACCGCGTATCCCGATCTGATACTATACTAACTGGAACACCGTGCTGCCTTACTATCTGCTTCATGTATATTTCTGCTAGCTGCTCAGTAGTCTGTCCAACTCAGAAGGAAAGGAAATGAGCGACCTTCGTGAGTCGATCTACTATTACCCAGACTGCATTCTTGCCAGCCGGAGATCTAGGTAAACCGGTCACAAAACCTATCGTGATGTGCTCCCATTTCCATTCTGGGATAGGAAGTGGCTGTAGCAATCCTGCTGGTCTCTGTTGCTCGGCTTTCACCTGCTGACATACCAGACACTTGGACACAAATCTCGCTATCTCTCTTTTCATGCCATTCCACCAAAAGTACTGCCTGATATCTCGATACATCTTCGTTCCTCCTGGATGAATGGAGTAAATAGAACTATGAGCTTCGGACATAACTTCTTGCCGAAGGTCTCCACTCGGTACACAGAGTCTGTTTCCAAACCTGAGCGTACCATCTTCATGAATCACTAACTCCTTCCTACGGCCTGATTCACACTCCGATCGCAACTTCTGAATCTGTGGATCTCCTGCTTGTGCTGCCCTTATCCTCTCTACAAAGGTTGACTGAATCTGCATACTGGTCATTCTTCCTATATCCCTTGGCAAAACTACTTCAATTCCCATACTCTGAAGGTCTTCTAGAATATGCTTCTGCGAGGTCAAGAATAAGGTACCGTCTCTCCTACTCAGTGCATCTGCAACTATATTCGCCTTGCCTGGATGATACTGAAGATCTAAATCAAAATCCTTCAGCAGTTCTAACCATCTTCTTTGCCTCATATTCAAATCTCGCTGCATGAACACGTATTTCAAACTCTTATGATCAGTATAGATCTCTACCCGATCCCCGTATAAATAATGCCTCCATAACTTGAGTGAAAACACCACAGCTGCTAACTCCAAATCGTGAGTCGGGTAATTCTTCTCATGGTCTCGAAGCTGCCGAGATGCATATGCTATCACCTTTCCATGCTGCATCAATACACATCCAAGACCCTTCCCTGATGCGTCACAATATACTGTAAAGCCTCCCGCTCCTACTGAAAGCGTCAAGATCGGGGCTGAGATCAATCTCTTCTTCAATTCTTCAAACGATGCCTGACAGCTAGCTGACCAAACAAACTCTACGTCCTTGTGCGTCAAACGCGTTAAGGGCGCAGAGATCCTGGCAAAGTCTGCCACGAACCTTCTGTAGTAACCAGCTAATCCTAAGAAACTTCGCACTTCTGCAACCGTTCTCGGGACCGGCCAATGCTCTACGGCCTCAATCTTCTTCGGATCCACTGACACTCCTGCTCCAGAAATTACATGTCCCAGGAACGAAATATGGTCTAACCAGAATTCACACTTGTCGAGCTTCGTATATAGTTGATGCTCCCTCAATGTCTGCAAGACAGTCCTAAGATGTTTCTCATGCTCCTCTTCACTGCTGGAATAGACAAGGATATCATCTATGAACACCACCACAAATTTATCCAAATACGGCAGAAAGATGCGGTTCATTAAATCCATGAATACTACAGGGGCGTTGGTTAGTCCAAAGGGCATTACTAAAAACTCATAATGTCCATATCTAGATCAGAATGCTGTCTTCGATATGTCTTGCTCCCGAACTCTTACTTGATAGTATCCCGACCGAAGATTGATCTTGGAAAAGACGCTGGCCTTGCTCAACTGGTCAAACAGGTCATCAATCCTTGGTAGCGGGTACTTATTCTTCACTGTTACTGCATTCAGCTTGCGGTAGTCGATGCACATCCTCGTCAACCCATCCTTCTTGGGAACTAGAATCACTGGCGCGGCCCAGGGCGATTTACTATCTCGGATGAATCTCTTAGACTTCAACTCTTCCTCATGTTGACACAACTTATCCTGTTCTGACGGCGACATTCTATAAACTCTGTCTGCAATAGGCCTCGTTCCAGGGTTTAACTCAATGCTAAATTCTACCTCTCTGGCTGGGGGTATCCCTGGAAGCTCATCAGGGAAGACGTCGAGAAAATCTTCGACCACTCTCGGAATCTGTCCTGGCTCTGACACTGCTGCTGAGAGGACACCTCCGGCCTGATTCTTCAAGGTTCGAGTAAAGACGAACTGTTCCATCCCAGGAACGCTGAATATGACCCTACCTCCTCTACAATCAATGGTCGCATGACTGTCTCTCAACCAGTCCATGCCAAGAACAACATCAAAATTCCCCATAGGGAATTCAATCAATGATGCGGGCAGTAAATGCCCACACACCTCTACCGGACATGAAAAACGCACTCTGCTCACTTCTACGAGCCCATTGTCGGTGAGTATATCCATCCTCTCCGGTAATGCCTCAAACACTAGTCCAATCCGTGTAGCATATTATGCAGAGATGAATGAATGAGTAGCGCCTGAATCAAATAATGCTACAGCGGGAAATAAGGTGACGAGAATTTTACCTGCCACCACGTCACTAGACGCTAGAGCCTCTCCCAAAGATAATGTGAGAGCCTGGCCCTGGCCCCGCGGAGCCCCTTGTTGCGGCCTTCCTCGACCATGTTGTTGCTGCCTCTGAGGGCCTCCGGCTTCCTGTGCTTGGCGAAACATCTGAGCCTGCGTTGGTAGATGCTGGGCTAGGGGCCTCACTGCTAATACTGGCCCTCCACTCGGGGTTGCCACCGGAGCTGGCAATGCTGGAAACTGCTGAGCTGGCCCTCCTGGCCTCTACATCACAGGACAAGTGGAGATACGGTGGTCTGAACTACCACACCTCAAGCATAAGCCATTCGCTGACCGGCACACCTCCCTCGTGTGCCCTGCCTTACTACAGAATATACAGCCCTGGGGTGCTCCCTGACGCTGCTGTTGGTTCCTCGGCTGCTGATGCCGAACTGGCGCTGAATTAGTTGACACGGCCGTCCTCCGCGGCGCTCCTGCATCATGAATACGTACACCGGGTGCTGGTGCCGATGTTCGCTGCATTACTCCTCCTCCAACCTGGGAATGAGATCTCTTCTGTCCTCCTGTCCTCGATGCCAACCTCTGCTGGGTAAGCTCGTGCCTCCGAGCGGCCGTCAAAACAGCGTCAAACGTCTGGTAGTCGTGTCCCTCAATAAGCTGTAATAGTTCCAAATGAAGTCCCTGCTGGAACCTCATAGCTTTCTCTGGCTCTGTTGCCACCATTGCTGGGGCAAAACGGCACAATCTGCAGAACTCTGCTGCATACCCATCTACGGTCTTGCCTGCTTGCTTGAGACTAATAAACTTCTACTGGAGCTCATATCGAGCTACTACGCCAAAATACTTGGCCTTGAATCTTTCACTGAAGGTGGTCCAACGAACAGGGCGTCTTATACCAACTTCTTCTGATGCCCACCAGTCGTGGGCAAGATCCTGAAGTACTAATTTGACCTGATCAACCTTCTCATCATCTGGAACCTTGGCTGCCACAAGAATGGCTTCAATGTCTTAAATCCATGCATCTGCAGTGATGGCATCCTCCGTGCCATCAAAATACCTCGGGTTCAAGCGACGGAACCTTCCTGATGCTCCCGAATCAACCCCGGCACTCCTCTCAAGAGCTAACTGAATCCCTTGGTTCAGCAACACGTTCTGCTCCTGTTGCTGAGTCTGTTGCTGTTGGTGAGTGACAAGAATCCCCCGGATGATCTCCAGGAGTGCTACAGCATCTTGTACAATCGTCGCTGCTGGTACTGCAGGAGTTTTAATAACCTGCGGCTGCACTGCCTCTGGTTCCATTTCTTCTCGTGTCCGCCCTGGGAAAGGTTCTCTCCCCTGCTGGTGCCCAATCGAGCCATGCTCTCGCTGCTCTTCCTCTTGGGCCTCACCCGCTACTGAGAATGAAGCACCCCTATAGAGAAAGATATAAGATTATCAAGTCCGAATGAGGAAGATTTCGAGGATGCAAGTCAGGTTAGAGATCAAGACAAGGACAGAGAATTCGAAACAGAATTTCAAGGGAAACAAGTTTTGATTGAGACTCCTAATAATTCACAATACCCCACAAGTCTGAAAAACAGACCTGTATGGGCCACCACTAAAACCTTGTCACGCCCCAGTACCGAAATACGGAGACGGACTAGGCCAGCTATTCCATATGAGGTACATAACGTCATACGGCGATCGTGGCTGTCGAAAGACTAGGGGGTACATGCTACAATCAAGTCTCCTATGGTTCCACAGAGTTCTATGTCTCAATCAATCAAGTCACATCAGCAATTAAATGAATATTAAAGATAAAGCAGTAAGGCGTCCCCGACGCTTCATCAAAATGATCATTAGAGACTAGCTTTATAATTTAGCTATCTCAGAGAGTCAGGAGTACAAAATTATACACAGCTGTAGTCTGTTTATTTATAATTCTGTACTGACACAAAATATCAAGTAATCCGGCTAACAGGTGCCGGTGGCTAAATGCTGCACAAAATATAAGCAGGAGTGGTGGAGAAGAAACCCACTTGAGTCCCTGAACCGCCATGATCCTAGTATGCACCATGGATGTCAGGGAGGAAGATCGTGTCCTCTGGCTCTGCTACGAGATCTGGCCAAACAAAACCAGCGGGGTCAGCCCCGAATAGCAAGTACCGCCAAAAGGGCACAAGAGTTAGATCAAAACCCAGTTAATAGAATGATTGATATAGTAATACTTATGCTACTATTATAGAGTAGCGCCACATCCTCGAACCCATATGGCACCCTTACAACCAAACAAGGACAAAAGGTGCCGCATGGAGTCGGGACGTGTCGTACTCCATAACTTTCACATAAGTTCAAACATATAAACAATAAAATCTCCTGATCGTGACTTCGGTCGATAGCCTATCGCAGCACAATAACCAACCCAACAATCAAACAAGAACATGGGTTGGATCATGTACCATGATAGACCATGTTCCTCAGTCATTTACAGAAGTAGCACTTCACAACCAGAATAAGTCTTCCGTTCATAACTTCGGTCCACAGCCTGTCATAGTACGATAACCAACCCAATAATCAAACAAGAACATGGGTTGGATCACGTACCATGACAGTCCGCTTCCCTCAGTTATTCACGGAAGGTAAATAGGATACAAGCAAGTCATTTTCACGGCCAATCAAGTCTACGAGTTTCTAGTGGGACGAGGTTATCCTCGCGTTATGTTATTTCAAAATCCTCAGATTGTATCTTTCCAGCAAGGCTAGCCAACCCAGGGGTTCGCGTAGACAGGTATCATTGAGCACAGGTCCCTCGTAAGGCCACCTTGCCAAGACATATAATATATAGCAGGAATTAATCGGATACAGTCATCCACTCGTTGCAGATGACACAGTATCCGTGGAGACCAGTCGGCGCGTCGGGATAATATCTCAAGGCGGCTGGTATAACACGATCTCGGGATTCTGCCCTCCCCATGCATCTAGTATATTTAGTTGCCTAGTTTAACCCTAGGTGGAATCTTGGACTCACATGCTGTGGCCTGCATGATTATCCTCCTAAAAGTCGTACTCAAGTACGAGTACCCCAAGATAGGATCCATGTCAATCAGTATGTCAACATGTTCTACCCTCCTTGGTGTAATGCATCATTGCAAATATGCCACGTGGAGTTACGAGTCATTTGTCGAGCATGTACAAGAACTGGGACATTCAGGTACAAGTATCAGGTAGGAACACTTTGTTCACCGGGTCACATTAGTGCTCATATTATGCTCAGGACAAAAGGCGTAAGGATATATAGCATACTCAAACATTTACATATATATATGCAATATAATATATACATATAAAAATATAAGGTAAGTCAGGCTACGCTCAAGTCAGGCTACGCTCTGGTCAGGCTACGCTCAGGTCAGGCTACGCTCAGGTCAGCGTATGCTCTCCATACGACTCCTCATCAAGGCAGCGTATGAGGTCCATACGACTCCTTGTCAAGGCAGCGTATGAGGTCCATACGACTCCTCATCAAGACTGCGTATGAGGTCCAGACGACTCCTCATCAAGGCAGCGTATGAGGTCCATACGACTCCTCATCAAGGCAGCGTATGAGCCAGACTGTGCTGCGCTAAAGAGCGCGCACAGCTCAGTGGCACAAGCTAGAAAGCTCGCGCACACTGCTCACTGTCTTCTCCAAAATAGCGAGAACTCCATGGTTTGAACCCAAAGCTTCAAAAGTCCATAACTTGGTCAAAATAAATCCAAATCCAACTTTTTAAAGGTCAAAATTGGGTAGAATAAAATTCTCTACAACATAGAACCATCAAAACTTAAAAATAATGAAGTTTGCTAGATCAAAACCAAGAAGATCCGAAAATGGTTAAAACTTAGATCTACAAAAATTAAAGCTTCAAAATGGAAAATTTCAAGTTCTAAACTAGTATAGAATGAGGAGAAGAACATATTTTGATAAATAATTTTGTAAGAAAACATCAACATTTATGGATCCATCTCTTGAGCAAGTTGGCACTTGCCTTGGTTGGTGGAGGAAAATAAATGAGAGGAAATAAAATGAGAAGAGAGAGAATGAGATGAGTTATTATATAGAATCTTGAACCCAAGGGTTCATGATGAACCATTGGTGAACCAAAAATGGGTTACCCAAATGAGCCAAGACTGTAGGCCCAAATGCAGAAAATAAATTACGAAATAATATTTTGTCGAATATTTTTGGGAAATGCATGAAGAAATACAGTATATAAATATCGTATAAATACAAGGTAAATACAATTTATTGGTTTACGTATTAAAATACATATTCCTGGATCGGAGAGTGACAATTGATGTCCCCTTATCATATGATCTTCGTCCCGCAAAAGGCTGTCAAGGGTCAAGCCCTGGCAGACTTTTTGGCAGCCCACCCCGGCTCGGAGCTGTCCAGAATATATGAAGAGATCCCAGATGAGGTCGCCGACTCGCATGCAACCTCTTACAATAATATATGGCGAATGTTCTTCGACGGTGCTTCAAGAACGGGACCCAAGGGCAACATCATCGTCGGAGTCGGGGTGGTGCTAGTCTCCCCTTCCAGATTGGTGATTAACCGCGCTTATTCTCTCACAGAACCCTGCTCCAATAATGTGGCCGAGTACAACGCTTTGGTCATTGGCCTCCAACTTACAAGGGAGCTGGGGGTAGAATATCTTGAAGCATACGGCGATTCTCAGTTAATCGTCAATCAAATCCGGGGCTCATACGAAGTCCGCCACGAAGACATGATCCCCTATCACCAAATAGCGATCGACATCATCTCGTCGTTCGAGGGGTTCTTCATCGAGCATGTTTCCAGACTCCGAAATATCGAAGCCGATGCCTTAGCAGGTCTGGCCGCTTCCCTAGCAGTGCCAAATCATACTCATCAATCGGTAGATGTGATAGGCTACGAACTGGTCTGCCCCAAAAATAACGTTCAATTCGTGGCGAGCTATTCTGCTCGAATGATCGACGACGTCCCAGACTGGAGACAACCATTTATTGACTTCGTCATCTACGATATCCTGCCCGAGAACCCGAAGGAAGCCACCTCCATCAGACGGCGTTCTTTCAGATTCTTCTACGATACAGAGACGAAAATGTTGTATCGACGATCCTATGATGGATTATTGCTTCGATGTCTGTCAAACGCGGAAGCCAAAGAAGCCATATGAGAAGCTCATGACGGTGTTTGCGGGGCCCATCAGCCTGGCCCTAAATTGCAAGATCGTCTTCGCCGAATGGGCTACTACTGGCACACGATGGTAGAAGATGCGATAGACTATGCTAGAAAGTACAAAGCCTGCCAAGTCCACGTGGACTTCATCCATCGACCATCTGAATTTCTACATCCGACAGTGGCGTCCTGGCCATTCGAAGCATGGGGGATGGATATCATTGTCCCAATCACTTTACCTTCCTCCTGAGGACATCGCTTCATACTCGCAATCACAGATTACTTCTCCAAATGGGCGGAAGCTGTCCCGCTCGCAGAAGTAAAAACTTCAAACGTGATCAGCTTCCTTAAGCATCACGTCATTTATCGCTTTGGACTGTCCCGAAGGATCATCCATGATAATGGTCCGCAGTTTGCAAGCCATGTCTTCTATCAGTTCTATGACAAGCATCGTATCCAGAATATTGCTTCGACATCGTACAACCCGGCAGCAAACGGGTTGGCAGAGGCATTCAACAAAACCATCATCAAGTTACTCAAGAAGTTCGTATCGTCCAACAAACGCGACTGGAATGAGAAGCTTGGTGAATGCTTATGGGCGTACCGTACCACAGTTCGAACGGCCACAGGGAACACACCATTCTCCCTGGTGTACAGGAGTGAGGCAGTTCTCCCATTGGAGACTCAAATACCCTCACTCCGCGTCGCCCTCACTTATCAATTGACGACGGATGATAACTATCGACGCCAACTACAAGAGTTAGAGTCCTTAGACGAAAAGCGCCTCCTGGCTCAGCAAAAAATCGAGCTATACCAAGTACGTATATCTGGAGCCTTCAACAAGAAGGTCAAAATCAGAACTTTCCGAGTGGGCGATCTCGTTATGGCAGTCCGGAGGCCGATGGTCATGACTCACAAGACCGCCGGCAAATTCCAGCCAAAATGGGAAGGTCCATTTATCATCGAGGCTGTATTCTCCAACGGTGCTTACCGCCTCGCCAAGCAAAACGGAGACTTGCTCATATTGCCCGTCAACGGCAAGTTTCTGAAGAAATATTATGTCCAAACGACACATTCCAGATTATCGAGTCATGTACCTGCTGGTGCCGCTGAACTCACACCCACAATATTCTAGATTACCGAGTCATGTACCCGCTGGTGCCGCTGAACTCACATCTCAACATTCCAAATTATCGAGTCATGTACCCGCTGGAGCCGCTGAACTCGTATTTCAACATTCCGGATTATCGAGTTATGTACCCGCTGGTGCCTCTGAACTTACATTTTGGTCACTCTCTCAGATAGCAAGTCATGTATGATCATACCCCTGAACTTTCTTCCTGGAAGAGATCCTCCCTCATGATCCACTACCCGCACTCCCAGTGCACAAAAAGGGTAACCGATCCACAAATTTCCAAAACGGCCATGTCCTCATTACCTCTGAGTCGTTTCACTTCCGCCAGAAACAAATTACCCCTTTACATAGAACTTCTATGTCCTCATTACCTCTGAGTCGTTCTATGTACCCTCCTTCATTGAGCCCACTCCTGCCATGTCCTCATTACCTCTGAGTGGGAAGGCTCCGTCGAAGAAACCTTCATGCTTGTCATGTCCTCATTACCTCTGAGTAAGTATGATGATTCCCTTTCGACTTATTATCTATACCCACAACCGGAGTACGCCAAGGATAATAGGTCCACAAATATCATCCGCTGAGTCCACTCCTGCCATGTCCTCATTACCTCTGAGTAGGAAGACTCCACGGTAAAACCTCCGTACTTACCATGTCCTCATTACCTCTGAGTAAGTATGTTGGTCCTCTCTCGTCTTATTATCCGTACCCTGAACCAGGGTACGCCAAGGGTAACAGGTCCACAAATGTCCTCTGTTGACCACAAATGTCCTCTGTTGACCACAAAAGTCCTCTGTTGACCACAAATATCATCCGTTGAGTCCACTCCTGCCATGTCCTTATTACCTCTGAGTAGGAAGACTCCACGGTAAAACCCTCGTACTTGCCATGTCCTCATAACCTCTGAGTAAGTATGTTGGTTCCCCTTCATCCTATTATCCGTATCCTAAGTCGTGGCACGCCAAGGATAATAGGCCCACAAATGTCCTTTGCTAAGTCTCTTAGTACAGGCCCACTATTCTTCATCATGCCCCGGGAGCCCAGCTGCTCCATGGCATTCTATATCCCGATACTGGAAACGTCCACGACCACCTTGCCGTGAAACTGTTCTAAGTATCCCCAGTCAAACTTGTTACCTGTACCTAAAACCAAGGTATACCATGGGTAACAGGTCCACAAATGAGTCTCCCATGTGAGGCAAACATCACCACAATATCACAGGTACAACAAGCAATGCAAATGAAGGGTAGGATGGAAAGTACTCTTTATTTGAAAGACGAAAAAAGCATTACATCTTTTGGGACCACGTCCCTCTCAAAAAAGAAAAAGAAAAAGGAAACAAAAGAAGAAAAGGCCGACTATAGTTCGCCATTACACAACTCCAAGAGGCAGTTTTTCACCAATGCAGTCCCCCGCTCAACCCTCTGTTTAGCTCGGTGCTCAGCCTCTTGAGATAACTGCTCCCCATTATCCAGGTCCATGAGTGCCCGACAGTCGTCATCCAACTTCCTCAGAGCCGCTTCCAAGTCAGCCGAAGCTTTATTGACATTATCAGCTTCCTGGACAATCAGCCCTCTGTCGATCCGGGCAGCCTCGAGCTCAGACTCAAAGAAAGTTAACTTCCTCTGAAGCTCAAGGATCTTTTCCCGCGTATCAGCAATCCCGCGAGAGGCAGTTGCTTTCCGAGCCGTAACGACTTCACTCTCATGCTCAATTGATCATAACGATCAGACAAGGTGCGAATATCCTTTAGTATGGCTGGCCTACTTTTATCCTGAGCAGCCTTCGCCTTCTCTATAGCAACTGCGAGGGAGCCGTAAGGGCCCCTCTCACCTCCTACGAGTCGTCCGGCAGAAAACTGCAGCTGTCAACGGCTTCTGTGATCGAATGAAACTAGACAGAATTTCTCAATATGAGAGAGCCATTCTACATCTCGATTCTCCTCCAGCATTGAAGTGCCTGGAAGCTTTCTCCCCTCTCCCTTACCTAATGAGCTGCTCCTGATCAATAGCAGCAGACAGGTCAACTTGCCGCAACACCTGAAGCCGGGCCACCAGTTGATCAGTCTCCAGCAATTTTGATTCTAGAAGTGCAGCCACCCCTGCCCCACTAGGAAGGGCTTTAAGGATATCAATTTGACCCTGGGCGCATTGTCGGACCAAGACGAAAGAGGTCCCTCTGTCCATGGCAGCTTCTATCCCCCTTTTCAGGTGACGATGAAAGCTATCGACCACGTCCTGTAAAGATTCGTCCAGGACCTCTGTCGAGGACGGCGTCAGAGGGAGCATGGCCGGCAGCATCAAAGTAGTGGTGCTAGAACTGGCCACCAGGGGGGCAATTTTCGAATAGAACAATGCACGGATAGCGGCCAACTCTTCCTCTGCCACCCGAAGAGCCTGGACGCTTGGCAGGGCGGAAAGGTCGACTCTCTGGGCCGCCCTAGCAGAGGAAGACACAAGAACCATTGTCCCCTGCCCCGATTGTCCCATCACCAGACTGGCCGAACTCGAGCCCGCAAGAGAATCATCAAGATAAGTCGGAGGGAGAGGAGGTACGCCCCTCTCCGCCAGTACCCCTTCGACAGAGCTTGTCTCTACAAGGTCCGTCCTCGACATGGGAGGGGCAGGACCTGCATGTCCACGACAATAATCAATCGATGTGACCCGAAGGATGTGATCATAGAGCAGATAGGCCTCCTCGTAAGTTAATATTCGGCTTATCTTACCAAGAGAGGAGCATTGAGGCTGCAGCTCGTTCACAGCTGGCAGGGTCCCCTCACCCGTGATCTCCAAATTAAATCTGGCCAGCTCCCCTGACCCGGCCACCTCAGAGAGAGAGACAACCTGATCAGCATCATCTGGACGAAATTCAGCAATCTCAGGAATAGGCTCACCGGAGCCCCCGTCATCACAAGTCACGATCTCGGCCACTCGAGAGTCCTCTTCTTCTGACGCCTACAAGAGGGAAGGAAGGTGATTAAAGTCAAAGCTAAAAGAAAGGAAGGACCGGTAGTAACTCATTTACCTCTGAGGCGGCGTCGATTTCTTTGCCTCTTTCCGTTATAGTTAGCCCGCGGTGTCTGGTTGCAGCCAGTTTCCGAGAGAGAGGAATGCTACCGACAGGAGAAAGCACCTGCTACGCTTTCGTACAAGATCGGGTGCAACAGATGACTGATTAACCACTATCTCATCTGGCAAAACAGGTGGCTGATCCGTCCCTACATCTGCCGCCGGAAGGGAAAGGTCATCTCCGTCAGGCTCGTCGTCTTCGTCATCTGCAGCATCAGAGTCCGAATCCGGCACCTCGACTCTGTTCTTCCTCTTCCTTGTCTTGGCCCCCTGGGAACCCTCATCCAGGCCGGTACCAACGATGAAACTGGTATATGGGTTAAAACCGACAGGGGGCTTGTTCGCCATGACGTGGTACAAAGCCGCCATATACAAGATATCTACTGACGCCTTGATAGCGGAAACTGAAAAAACGGTACGGGTGTGAAATGTGTCATAGTAATGCCAGGCCCGGATGCCGTCTAGAAGGGTACCTTCAAAGTCCAGACAAGAGCTGGGGCTGTCTAGAAAAAGTTGACTATACCCAAATTGCCGGGCGAACCTGGTAGGCAGATATGGTTCCAGAAAGACAGTATTACGGTTGCGATACACCAAATGAGCGGGGCGGATATTTCGCAGCCACAGAAGCATCTGGCCGTCCAGAAGTTGAGGGGGGCCAATACCGTCAAGATGGACAGTCGCTACTTCCTCATCAGTAAAACGAGGGACAGATACAAAAATGTTGTACATGTTTGCCCTCGCCAGTGCCATCCGACAAGCACGTATGGTCTCAAACTCCCAAGACTCATTACGATAGCGGAAGATAAAAGCGTAGTCATCAGTTACGCCGTCTTCAGAGCCCGGTCTCATCAAAGACGAATAATGCATCAACAGCCACCCCATCAAATAATGGTAAGACAGCTCGGTCCGTTCAAAATCTTTCGTCATATCGCGAGCAATAACCTTGGATGTGAAAGTACGAAGGCCGCGGTGTATGCTGCACACCATAGCCGGGAGGAGAGCTAGCCGGACCCGCAAAACTAACTTTAATGCCGGAAGGATAAAATTGTGACTGATCCTCTTGATGGAACCTGCTCCGCCCGAGACTATACAGTTTTACAGCCATATCATTAAGAATCCCGCCAGGAGCGCCTTCTCCGACAACTCTTGAGTATCATGATAAAAATAGCCAAAAGAGTAGGTCTTGCACCCGAATGTATCACTAGTGGTGGTCGTCCTCTTAGCTGACGACACTAAGGCTTTGACCGCCTCTAGGGACCGAGGACGTCGGGAAGTAATTTGACCGGAGGCATCTGTCGGGAAGAGATAGCACACCCAGTCCTTTGTATGGGGAGTATGCCCTTCCGAGCTGCTTTCCTTTTTGGCTATCTGATGACATGTGCTATAGTGGCACAATATCTCTTGGTAAAGAGCCACGAAGCCTGGATACTGTCTTTCCAAATCTTCAAAGTCCTCGTTCGTAGGAGTATACGCCTCAAAAGCTTCGTCCCCCCAAGGAAGCTTGGAGACCGCGTGCATTTTGTGGAGCGCAAGTCCCATCTCCCCCACGGGTGTATAAAAGGTCCCCGTCCGACGATTATACATCTCCAGCAGAGATATAAATAATCTTTTGTTTATGGACAAGCCATGACTGGTGCCCCGAATAGCATGGTAAAGACCAATCTCGCACAGAAAGGCCTCATACTTTTGCAAAATCCACGCAGACAGATTGGTCCACGAGGGAATCGGATGTATCCAGCTGGGAAGCATCAACCGACCAATGGGATAAGATTCCTTCCGAGCAAGTTGGTTCTTAAAAGTGTCGGCTGTAGAAAATATGAAATTGGGACCCGGCACATTCAAGAACGTACCCGGGGCCAACCCCACTACAGAACAGCTGGTGTGCACCTTGCCCGCACACACCGATTTCAGACTGTTGTTATAATGGATGTCCCCCATGAATATCCCACTTCGGGTAGGAGTTAAAGATTCTTCCATCTTTCGGTCCAGTGGGAGCATATTGAACCAAGATAATGGGAAGTGACGCTCCATTTGGGGAATGTGGATCGCCATCCCGTTATAAACAAAGCTCCAGTTCTCTGACACCTCTAGAACCTGACTGTTCTTTACAGTCAAGGCATTTCCAAAGAAGAACGCAGGCTTCAGGTACTCCCCTTCGAGCTTCCCCGAGGTCATCATAGCATTGAGAAAATAGAAAGGCTGGTTCTTGATGGCCTTCAATCTCGTCGGAGGCTTGTCATTAGAAAACTGGTCTGCCACACGCCTAACTATATGGTCGTACCTATAGCGCAGAGCAGATTGGGCACGACCCACCAAGCGTTCCCCAACAGCATTAACTGGCAAATTCACTGAGAAGAAGACAGAAAGAGATAAAATAAAAAAGATGGACAAAAGAGCTGATAAGGTATTATCAAGCTTATGCGGCTCCAACTTAACAGAGCCTCATGCGGCTCCAATTTAATGAAGCCTTATGCAGCTTAATCTCAGAGGAACAATTATGCGACTCTATTCAATAACAATTCATGCGGCAGTGACCTCATAAGGCCCTCAAGATTCGGAAAAAATTCGCACTGACCGCGTGATAGACAAAATTATTTGTGTGAATCCATACGGCTCAGCATAGCTCATACGGCTGCGTTGGCAAAGCGCGTATACGGTCACAGCAGTTATTCTTATGCGGCTCGCAGCTCGGCCATAGGCCGAACATGCGGCTCACAAAGACTCGTGCATAAAGCATGCGACGTAGCCATAGCAGTTAGGGTTCTTTAACCCGTGCAATGTCCTTACCAGCAATGGGGGGATGAACGTCAGGATGAGCCGCAGGGACGACGATCGGTGGAGGAGCGGCCGCAGTCAAAGTAGAAGCAGTCCTGTCCTTCGCCGTCGCGGTCGACGAAGACGCTGCCTTCTTCGCTGCAACGGTCTTCTTGGGAGCCATTATCAATCAAGAAGAAGATGAAGAGCTGGATAGGGGAGGATTCGAAGTAAAAGAGGAAGTAAAGAAGTCATCTCTCTTCCAAACTCCTCTTATTTATAGGAGGACAAGAGGGAGAAGACACATGAAGTAATAAACCGCCTCGTATAAAGACAAAACCGACTCCTCGGATTTTGCTCCCTCTCCCATAAAGGAGATTCACCCAGGGCATAAAATCTAGAGATTTAATGAACCAACCCTCGGGATTCCCCCTAAAGACGGCGCTAAAGGCAAATTTGAGGTAATTAAAGATACGCACATGTGGTAAGGAGCTATGCGGCTGAAACATCTATACGGCTGAAACTTCCATGCGGCCAAGACATCTATGCGGCTAGGACCTCATATGCGGCTAGAAGAACTTGCACACAGCCATGCTTCTTATTCAAAGCATTTCAATTTTGCAAATTGAAAACTTTGAAGGGGGTCTTGTAGAAGCATAGAAAATAATAAAGAAAGAGCCATGCGGCCAGGAAAACCCATGTGGCTCAGAAAGCCTATGCGGCTCAGAGATTCATACGGCTCAATGCGTCTATGCGGCTCTGTGATCTCCATGCAGCTCAGAGAGGTGCCATGTAGCATACAAACAACTCTTCCCTTACTGCATTAATTGCCTTGACGGCTGACAGCTCTGACAAGACAACAGCCCTGACACAAAGATGTAATTATGACTCTGTCATAATGACAGACTCCTAGGAAAACGAAGGAAATATCTGACATAATCCCCCGAGATCCAGAAAATGCTACGCAGCCTAGGCACGTGGACAATCATATGCGGCTCGAGCGGAGACCCCCATGCGGCTCAGGCCGAAGTTGCCCTATGCGGCCCAGATCGAAACAGCCCTATGCGGCTCAAGCGGAGGCTCCCCCATGCGGCTCACGAGGACCATCTCCATGCGGCTCACAAAGGGGCTACCCGTTATGCGGCCACCTACGTCCATGCGGTCCAGATTATCATGTGATTCGAAGGTTCGGGGGCCACTCCCCAACAGCCTTGACACGTGGCCGAGCTTATACGGCTCAATCCTCATGCGGCTCAGATCCTTCAGTGGCTTCCAGGACACGTGTCACAAAGCCTATCAATTTCCCAGATTTACTGCAATCAAAGATTAGGTCAAATCCCAATAATCTGGGACACGTGGCAGGAGAATGAATTAAACTTATTCATTCAGATTCGCAGACATCAGCAGATTATCATAAGGAAGATTTATTCCAATCAGCATTAATTACTGAGAGGATTTGGCACAATCTACATTAATGGTCCAGATTTATTACACTCAAAACTAATGGCCCAGATTGATCAATCAACAGGCCGCTGCCACTTTAAGGGACAATCATTATAAACCCTAATGATAGCATTTCCTTCTTATAAATAGCAAGGTGCCATTCCCTTGCGAAGAGGACCCTTTTTCGAGATCAGAGAGCACCAGAATACTTGCAGAGAAAAAGCAGAGAGAGTAAAAGAGAGCATTTCTTCAATGCCAAGCAATCTTCTGGAGCCAAGGCTGCATACCGATCGTCCAAGGAGTAAGGCAGAGCTGCCGTAGCTTTCCCGAGCCTCTATCGTCACCTCCAGAATCTAAAATAAACAATTGTACTAAGACTGATGTACCTAGGTTTTCGTCCCTAGGCTTTCTTTGTACAAGCGAGTTTGTAACGTGAAGTAAAAGTCTAGTCCTCCGATAATTGTTCTGCTCTTTTATATTTTATGGCAAACAACTGGCAAGAAGTACAGCAATTTGGCTCTTGAAAATGCTCTCTGTTCTCTTATTTTGAAAAGTGGTGAGACCCCCCTTTATAGATGTTCTCCAGATGCACCCACATGAGGAAACACACTGGTTCTTATGTGGGTGCATAGTCCTGCTTTGGGTGCATAGAATGTAGGCGCATACAGGCTACGAGATCGTAGGTTGGTCGTGGTGTTGACGTGGCCGCATGCTTCGGTGCACGACTGCTTATGGAGACTGACGTGGCCATGCACTTCGGTGCATGTTTTAATCATGGCTTTGACTAAGTCAGGCTTGGGTGCATAGCCATGTCTCAGGATTATGCGCCCTTCTTTCGGAAGAGCTAGTCTTGGGCGCATGAAGCTTCACTGACTGGGCGCATGGAGCTACACTTGACTGGGCGCATGGAGCTTCATTAAGTGGGCGCATGGAGTTAAACTGTCTGGGCGCATGGAGCTGCACTTGACTTGGGCGCATGGAGCTATATTTGCTAAAAAAAATTCATGCTTCTATAGGACCCCCTTCAAAGTTTTCGATACTTGAACAAGTTTAAAATACTTTGAAAGAAGCATGGATCGTCTTCTCGCGAGGCAATGGGCACATAGCACGGCCCTCTCCTTGGGCGCATTGTATTTGGCCAGCCTGTCAGGGAGATACGACTGTTGAGATTTTCCTTGAAATCTGAACCGACAGATTTATCAGAACAGAATTTGAAGTGGTCAATCCTTTATACGTCATCCACGTCAGCAAGGGACAGTCGCATAGTATGCAGAGAGCTGATCCTTCATATGGGCGCATAGGCTATAGTGGGCGCATATAATGGGCGCATACAGCAGTCAGGCGCATAAGAAGTGGCCCATGCCTATAAATAGACCCTGGAGAAGAGAGAAATTTCATTATTTCTTTCTCTTTTAATTTTTCAGAAAACTCTTTGTCTTCTTTCTTTGAGAACCATGTCTCCCAAGGTCGCCAAGAGATCCACGAAGGGCAAGGGGGCTACGTCAAGTGACTCTCCTCCTGCGACAGCGTCCTCGGCAGTCCAGGACCCGATTCTGGGTAAGGGCATACTTCAAAAAACGAAGTCTCGAGCGTTAATTTGCGACGCTCGGACTTCTCTT
The DNA here is from genome assembly GCA_029216955.1 of Iris pallida. NCBI lineage: Eukaryota > Viridiplantae > Streptophyta > Magnoliopsida > Asparagales > Iridaceae > Iris > Iris pallida. The sequence continues at coordinate 33,872,388 of JANAVB010021798.1, forward strand.
CTGCCTGGGTGCTTGCATCTAGGGCAACATACTTTTGTGAGCGTTACTATGTGCCCACAGAAGTTATGCGCCAACACTGTGGTGTGATATACGCCCACGTGTTGCCATATTATGTGCCCCTTTAAGCTGTCGCATGTTATGCACCCGTGTACTGTCCGAGAGTCATGCGCCCGCATGTCTTATTTTGGGCTCATATCCCTTTGGGCACATAGCCCCTTTGGGCACATAGGACTCTTCAGGACTTAGTTTTTCCCTATATTTTACTAAGTCTGACTGTCTTTCTGCCCCTTTTCATATTCTGTAGGGATCGGGCTAGCAAATTTCTCCAAGACCGGTATTGGCGATTCTGGGCATGGTGAAGATGCAGCACTTGAAACCAACATAAGAGAGCTCAGGACTCTTCATGTTTTGGAAGGGTTTTCCTTAGATGGTAGGAAGAACCTTTATACATCGAAGAGTCTGACGAAAGTTGGGCATTACCATGAAAGTTATGCTTTCATAGTTCTTTAAGTAGGCAAAAGCAATACTAGGGATGTTGTTTTGAAGGTATGGTCTCTTAAAGAAATGGGCCCACGACGTCCGCCATATGGAGGAGAGAAGATCACCATTTGTAGATGTTTTAGCATGCTATATTTGCCCTCCTCCATGTAGCTTCTCGAAGGTTCAATAGCCTTGTTTGCTTGCTCAACAGTAAAACATGACCTCCTTCGACGAAAGCATGGTGCTGCCAAACTGACCAAGCTATGTGTTGCTGATGAGTAGCGGATTCTCCCTTCTTTTGGACATCAATGTAACCTTTTACTTTTTATCCAGATGAAGAGATAAAGAACCTTCTGTTTCGCTCATGAGGTGTAGTCCTGTGAATGTAACTGATTTTGAAGAAACATAATACATTCGCTCCATTCTTTGCTTGTGGTACCTGTGGTGCTTGTATTAGAGAGCCAAATACCGTATTTGTGTAAAGGATATCCTGCTGGGGGATCCCTCTCTCTCTTTTTTTGGACCTATTGCCCTTTTCGGCATCTAGAAATACGAGCAAATAGATTGGAATGATACTTTCGTGAACCTATTACCCTTTGGCACGCTAGCGGTACGGGTAATAGATTTGAAATAAAACCTAACAGAGGTAACATGGTCGTGATAGGTTTTGTGATCTTGACACCATATCTTTTATCCCGGATTGGGTATAGGTGTCGAGTAGAAAGACTACCGGTATCAGATGAAATATGGACGTGACACACGATAATCAGGAGCATTTTTGTCCTCGAGAGCATAGCCGGGTATGAGGAGCGGGCCAACACTCTGCGGAAAGTTCTAAACGACCTGGAGGGTCAAGTGGCCAGGTTTCGGGATGCCAAACAGCGGAGCCCGACGTCACTATTCTGTACAGAGGACGAGGCTTTGATGATAGCTCTTACAGAGGAGAAGGCTACCTTTCAGGCAAGGAAGGACACCCTTATTCAGGAGATTGGCGAGCTGGCTGACCAGTCCAGCCAATTCAACGCTGCAAGTGAGGCACGTGCTGCCTCGAAGAATAGGCTGGCTATGCAGATCACTGAGAAGCATAATCAAATTGTGCAGATTAGGAACGAGATCGTCCAGTTGGAAGCTGACTTGAGGGCGACGTCATCTGAACAAGAGGATTATCTATCCCAGGCTGCCATGACTGCCACCGCTTCTGCCCGTTTAGAAGAGCAGCTGGCGAGGTTGGAGGGGGAGCATCTTGATCTGGTCCTCTTTGAAGATGAAGCCGCTCGCCAAGAAGAAGCACAGCGCCGAGCTGCTGTAAAATCTGAAGCCGAGATTGTTGCTCTAAGGGACAGCATAAACCGCCTGTGTATCCCGTTGATTTTTGTAATTCTTTTTCTTCTTCTTTTTTTTTGGCCGTCACGACTCTTGTACCCTTTTCCCGTCTTTTGATAGACGTTTAAGTACAAAATAAAGAATCTTTTCGAAAATGGATGTAGTTTTATGAAATATCGATGCTAGAGGTAATGTGGACGTAGCAAGGATATTTCTGGTGGGTATTCTGCTGGAAAATTTTGATGTGGACCTATTATCTGTTTTATATTCAAGTTATTTGAATATAGATAATAAGTTGAATGAAGCTGCTAGTAGAGGTAATGTGGACGTAATAGCAGAGGATGTTCTATATCTGACCAGAGGTAATATGGACGTGGAAAGATGTATAACATTTTTAGGGGGGGAGTAGATAGTTCAGAGGTAGTATGGACATGACTATCTATGATGAATGCTTTGCTCAGAGGTTATGTGGACGTGGCAAAACTTTTAATCATTCCGCTGGAAAAATAATTATCGAAAAATAATTCAGAGGTAATAGGGACGTGATTTATTTTCGTCAAACCGAGTTTGGACGGAGTCAAAAAAGAAAATAAATCTACTGGGGAAATATTTAGAGGGCCTATTATCAAGGACGTATTCAAGACTCTTGAAATACGGATAATAGTTAGATTTTTTTTTGAATCATATAAACATCGCACTGTACATTTACATAACTGAACATATATGAACGAAAAGAGGTTACACATAGTATTTCTTTAGGAACTTGCCATTGATAGGCATCATGAGCAAGTCACCGTCAGGTTTGGTCAGCCGGTACGCACCGTTAGAATACACCGATTCTATGACGAAAGGACCTTCCCATTTAGGCTGGAATTTCCCTTTTGTTTTGTGCGTCATGACCATCGATCTTCTAACCGCTAGGACCAGATCGCCGACTTGGAAGATCCTTTCCTTCACATTTTTATTGAAAGCTCTGGAAAGGCATGCTTGGTATAGCTAAATACGTATTGAGCTAATAAGCATTTTTCGTCTAGCGCTTCGAGCTCTTGGAGTCGCAAACGGTAGCTCTCTTCAGTAGTCAGCTCGTTGGCTAGGGCTACCCGAAGAGAAAGAATTTGGATTTCCAGGAGAAGAACTACATCGCTCCAATAAACCAGAGAGAATGGCGTACTGCCTGTTGGAGTCCAGACTGTTGTGCGGTAGGCCCATAGACATTCACCGAACTTCTCGTTCCAATCGTGCTTATTTGAAGACACGAACTTCTTGAGAAGTTTTATGAAGGTTTTGTTGAAGGCTTCTGCTAGCCCATTAGCCGCTAGATTGTAGGCAGTAGAGGCTACGTTCTGGATTCGATTCTTATTGCAGAACCAATAGAATGCATGGCTTGCGAACTGTGGACCATTGTCATGGATGATCCTATAAGGTAAGCCAAAATGGTAGATGGCGTGATGTTTGATGAAACTGATCACGTTTGATGTCTTTACTTCGGTGAGCGGTATAGCTTCCGCCCTTTTGGAGAAGTAATCGGTTATAGCTAGGATGAACCGATGTCCTTTAGAGGATGGCGGGCTGATTGGTCCTATGACGTCCATGCCCTAGGCTTCAAATGGTCAAGATGCTGCCGTCGGGTGTGGAAACTTCGAAGGTTGATGAATGAAGTCGACATGGAACTGGCAAGCTCTACACTTCTTTAAATATTCAACAGCATCTGCTATCATTGTAGGCCAGTAATAACCCATTCGTTTGAGGTAATCTTGTAATTTGGGGCCTGGTTGATGTGCACCACAAACTCCATCGTGAGCCTCCCGGAGTGCATGCTTGGCTTCTGTGTCTGATAAGCATCGTAACAGTAGCCCGTCGTAACAGCGTCGGTACAACATCTTGGTAGCTGTGTCATAGTAAAATCTGAGGGATCGCCTTTGGATGGATATTGCTTCCTTCGGGTCCTCGAGGAGGATTCCATAGACAGCGTAGTCTATGAAGGAAAATCTCCAGTCTTTAGCATCGACGTTTGTTTTCGCTGCGTAACTGTGATGAACATGCAAGGCATCTTTCACACAGAATAATTCTCGACCAGACACTGTGATCGACTGCTATGTATCGGTAGGAACGATCAAGGAAGCAGCGAGACCGGCTAGAGCATCTACTTCTATATTCTGTAGTCGAGGCACGTGCTCGATGAAAAATCCAACGAAAGTAGATGCCAGCTCGATTGTTGATCTGTGGTAGGGGATGAGATCTTCGTGGCAAACTTCATAATCCCCTCGGACCTGACTAACTATTAGCTTGGAATCGCCGTAAGCCTCTAGATAGTCAACTCCCAGTTGTTTTGCCAGTTATAGGCCGATTAATAGGGTATTATATTCGGCCATGTTGTTGATGCATGGTTTCACGAGAGAATATGCACGGTGTATAACCAGATGGTCAGGTGACACGAGAATAACACCTACTCCAGCCACGATATTCCCTTTGGGTCCTGTTCTTGATGTGCCGTCGAAGAACATTCGCCAAAAGGGGATTTCTTCAGTTGCAGTGTTAGACTCCACCAGTTCGTCGGGGATTTCATCGTAGAGTTTGGACGACTCTGGTACCGGGTGAGCTGCTAGGAAATCAGCTAATGCTTGGCCTTTTACTGCCTTCTGAGGAACGAAGATCATATCGTACAGAGTCAACAACAATTTCCATGTAGCTAAACGGGAATTGAGAGAGCCCAGTTTAGTCATGAGTATTCTGAGAGGGTTGACTTTAGATATAATGTGGATAGTCTTCCCAGACACATAGTGGCGCATCCTGTAACGCCCCAGTCCCAAAATACGTAGGACTAAGTACGTAGACATGCCAGCTGTATACATACGAAGTATATGGACCTTGTATATATACATAAGCTGTAAAATGTAGTAAACCATAACTAACTAATCTCATCCATAAAATAAGGGAATAAAAGATATCATATAATGAATTGTTTTGGTACAATATGTTGGGTGGAGACACATCCACTACCAACCAAAATAAAATAAAGAAGTACATGATATATAAAAGGCTAAGTGGAAGTAGCAAGGGGGAACCAAGTCACGTCATCTTCGAATAAATGAAGAAGACCACGATCCCGGCTAGGATACCTGTAGTGAATCATGAAAGCACACACCTGGGGAAGAACCAGGTCCTCAGACGGACGTAGCAAGATACAGGAAGAACATGCTAATATGAACTGTCAGAATAATAAAATAATATATAAAAGACTATTCTAGACACAAATATGTAAAGGAGATTCTAACCGCCTAATGTGTAATTTAGAGGACAACTTTTATGCGCATGGGTTGGATTTTAGGCTATGTGCACGTAACTGGCGTCCAGTAATCCGTATCCGTCCGTAACGTCTAAAACGTCAGAGGGCATCTGCAAATAAATCGCCACAGTTCCATCCGGAGACTGTGGTTTACCTGTTTGGATTCCCATACGCACTAACGACTGTCCTCCCCCAATATATCCCACACTGTTCAAGTCATGTCCATGGCTCGTCCAGTTTTGTAACTGCTTGAGTCTCTAAAACCCTAGTCATAGCAGTTACGATCATCTATCCGTCACACGACTTTAGAGAGGGCCAGTCCATAAGTCGTGCCCCTAGCAACATGTCTCCAACCGTGTAGTGTGTATGTCATGGCCAAAGGAGATATAAGGATATCGCCCAACAAGAAGGTAGTCCGCTAAAACTAAGTTAACATGCATATAGTAAAACGACCAATAGATTCGCTTGCACCCAAGTACGGCTTGGACGCGCAGTTTATAACAAAGGAAACTAACAATATGAAACAAAATAAATAATACAGAAAATAAATAATTTGACAGTTAATTAGCAAGGTATACTTGCCTGGGTCCTGAGCACTGTGGTGGCGAAGATCAGACAGGAAAGTAGGTGGAACAACGGCTGCTGAGGAACTAAGGTCCAAACAACATCTACGGATGCTGAAAATAGTATATTATCTAATTATAATTAATACTGTACCTATTAGATTTATTTAATAAATTCTTAGGTTAGAATATGGCATAGGTTTTCGTATCAGCTTTTCGAAAAACTAAACGGATCGCATTTTCGTTCCGGAATCTCCCAAAATCACGAAAATATCGAAATATGTTTGTTTTTCGGATATCTAATACTCAAACAGTTTTACAAAAATATACAGAATGAATTTTGTCTACTAAAATATGTTTTTGGAAACCTTACCTCGATACGCTTCTTTTAAAAAAAACTGGAGGCGAAACGGAGTTCGGAGCTAGGAGATATCGTCGTTCCAAGTTGCTCTTGCTGCTAAAAAGCGGGGCTGAATTCTAATGACAAATTTTAGAGTTTTTATTAGACTAAAAATAATTTTGAATTATGGCTGATAGAAGGGGGATGTATTGGGTTTATATAGATATTTATTTCAGATTTTATCTCCTAAATTAGATAGGATTTGATTTAAATAAATTGGAGTTTGATTTGTTAGGATAGGATATAGATGGAGATGTTTTCCTAGTAGAAGTAGGATTAGTATTTATTTAAAACCCCCTTTAATTAATCTTCCTTTTAATTTAAATTATTTTAAAACCGATTCAATCCAAATCCAATCCAAATCCAACTCAATTAAATCTAGATAATTTCAAATCCAAATTAAATATAGATGATTCCCATATTTAAATCAAACTTATTTAAATTAAATCAATAAAATCTAATCAAAGTTTAAATTACCACAATAAGTTCAAAATATCTTTTCTAAAAATAATAATAATAAATAATATCAAAAATCCAAAAAAATATATGAATAAAAATTTGTACATCCATGCAAATAAGGTATTTACATAAAATGTAGTTTTCTAAATTAATTTGAACTAGAAATAAAATAATCTTTTGTAAAAGTAAAAGATAAAGGTTTTGGCAAATATCGTGAAATGTTCTTCTGATATGAAAATATTTGTTTATACTATGTATTGAAACAACATATTTATTCTATATTCATAAGAAAAACAATAATAAAATATTTGTATATGAATGAACAAATATCTCATATTTACATCTTTACGCATTCGCACTCGAGGTACGATACCAAAATAAAAATCAATACCAAAATAAATTAATAAAAAAATATAGTAAAAATTTAGGAGGTTTACATCCTACCCAACTTACAAGAATTTTGTCTTCGAAATTAAAAATAAGTAGGGGGTTCGAGAAGGTACAAAGTTATATCGATCAAATCACGACGTTCAACACAAACATGCATTAGAAAATCGTGACCTCGATAACTATGGAAATAAATTACAAATTTAATTTAGGGAGTGAATAATGGTCACGATAGTGAATCTAGGGTCAAGGGAAAGGACTAGTAACTCGAGATGGGGATATAGTTCCATTGGTTGGTCGGTGGCTAACTATCTTGGCAATAGATGGTGGGACAACTAAGGGGATATCAAGTACGAGCATTTTGTCATTCCAAAATAAGTGAAAGACAAAGATTATTAAGAGTGTGAAGAAGATATTATCGAATACGAATACGTGGTCCAAAGGCGACATGAATAGTTCAAAAGAGAATTGTCAAGACAATCGTGGATGAGACTCTAGAGGCCAAGTTTAACTATGTCTCCATCCATGTTAGAACGATATGTAAAAAGCGAACCAAAGTGCACTCGGTTGATCAGACCATCATGCACCGGTTCTAATTAGACAATATGTTAGTGAGCGCGCGCTCAATAGCATAAGTCATGAACAAGCTCGATAGATGGATAAGCTTGCAAAACTAGTTTATGGTAGCAACATTAGTCAAGATGGTAAAAATATAGGCACATGAGATTATTATTGAAAGAGAGTAGAATTATTTTGAACTTCTTAAGGATCTAGGTACCTATGTAGTCATCCTACGGTCTACTTGTCTAAGACTTGGTTAAGGTCATAAGGATAGTTAGGTCGTAAGGCATTCTACCCAACTTACAAGAGTTAAACTAATAGTGTGATGGGACAATAGGTCAAGCAATCAAGATAAAGCACAAAGTTAAGCATTTAAGGAATTAAGTAGAACAAAATCACATATCGGATCGAAAGATTTGAGTCGAGGTTGAGTCCCTATCCTTGGTCGAAAAATATATCGGTATCATGGAAAAGGTTATAGTCTAGTTTTTATGACCCGAAAGTCATATCATAAAAATAGAGTACCAATGGACGTGTTTGAGTGGGACATAATATACCTACATGAAGGTGAGCTCGTCTAGGTCTTACATATAAAATTTGTTGGAAGGTAACAGCTGGTCTCATGCTCCGAATATCAATGTCATGATAGGGGACACCAAATGATCAAAAATAGAAAGTGGCTGTTCATGAGGTGCTAATTAATGCAAACAAAATAAAAAGGATCAAGTTAAAGCACGAAATAAAGATAATTAAGAAATCTAGTAGATCAAAGTAAAATAAGTTAGGGACAAGGTTTCTAGAGAGAAGATAGTCTCCTAGATGGGGTATGATCAAGATACAGTTCTAATTATTTTTGAAATTCTCAAGCGATTAGACGGTCACGGTAAAAGGTCTAGACTGAGGGAAGGACAGGTAAGTCAAGATTGAGATAAAGTCACAAGGTTTGGTAGATAGCCAACTACACTTGAGTATATACAACTATCATGGTCATAAGTGATATGGCAATTAATGTAGACTACTCTATCTCATTAGGGCTATCTTGGTTGTCTACCATTATAAGTCTAACTTCTTGACCTCGAGCTTTCACAAAGTTTCTTAATAAGAATTTCTCGAAAAATAATCTACCAAATTTCTATTCATTCTACCTCGTCCAATCATAATCATAACTTAAAATGTAAATTCATTTAATCAATAATTTTTCATCACATCATTAGTAACTTTTCCCAAAAGTTGTAATAAAACTCAATATTCGAATAATCCTATCAGTCATCAAATCCCTTTTTTTAAACTAAATTTCACAGCATATCATAACTTTTAAAAAAAAATTCAAATAATCCTCGAGATAACTCTTATCATACAAGTCCAAATCTAAACTCAACAAAAAAAAATTTAATACACTTATCAACCATAATCCTACGTATGATTTTTATCAAATTGATTTCATAAATCATACATACTTCCAAAAATCAAAATTTATTTTTCCCTTCTTTTTTTACCACGATATATTTTTTTTTGATATCCAATATCGAAACCTTCAACTCAAAATCAAAATAAATTTGTAATCCTCAGTCATACAACACAAGTTAAAATCTAAAAATTTACCAAATTTTATCACTCGTCCTCAAAGTTTGGTCAATCGTAAAGTATACTGCAACATAAACATATTTAAGACCCCTTTCAATTCAAATTTATATCCCTCCAAAGATGTGTAGCTATAACTCAATTTAAATCATAAATATTTTCAAAAGATCTTCAATTTCAGAAATCAAAAATCAATTCAATTTGTTTTCTCAATTCTACTATCCTCTTGGGTATACCACTTAGTAGTAAAAAATTTAACAATCTTTTGAAGATGATAATATTGCTACTACCCAACTTGAAATTAACTATTCCTTAAGGTTAAAAATGCCTTTATAACTCAAATAAGACCTCAATGCATATCAATTGTCCATGTAATCCATGTGTTTGACCTATGAGCATATACCAGTGTAGTCATCTTCCTAACCGACATTAAAGGATAAGATTACGATAGGAGGAGTTCTAGCAAGAGACGAATCAAGAAAGTTGCCTGAGAGATCGAAATGGAGTCAAGGGAGGAGATCAAGTAGGTGGATGAGATGCTAGACTCTAATCCTATATTGCAGGCCCGTTCGGTACAGTCATGTAACCGAAACGGCAAACTTGACCTGTATGGGCCACAACAAAAATATGTAACGCCCCAGTCCCAAAATACGTAGGACTAAGTACGTAGACATGCCAGCTGTATACATACGAAGTATATGGGTCTTGTATGTATACATAAGCTGTAAAATGTAGTAAACCATAACAAACTAATCTCATCCACAAAATAAGGGAATAAAAGATATCATATAATGAATTGTTTTGGTACAATATGTTGGGTGGAGACACATACACTACCAACCAAAATAAAAGAAAGAAGTACATGATATATAAAAGGCTAAGTAGAAGTAGCAAGGGGGAACTAAGTCACGTCATCTTCGAATAAATGGAGAAGACCACGATCCCAGCTAGGATACCTGCAGTGAATCATGAAAGTACACACTTGGGGAAGAACCAGGTCCTCAGACGGACGTAGCAAGATACAAGAAAAACATGCTAATATGAACTGTCAGAATAATAAAATAATATATAAAAGACTATTCTAGACACAAATATGCAAAGGAGATTCCAACCGCCTAATGTGTAATTTAGAGGACAACTTTCATGCGCATGAGTGGGATTTTAGGCTATGTGTACGTAACTGGCGTCCAGTAATCCGTATCCGTCCGTAACGTCTAAAACCTCAGAGGGCATCTGTAAATAAATCGCCACAGTTCCATCCGGAGACTGTGGTTTACCTGTTTGGATTCCCATACGCACTAACGACTGTCCTCCCCCAATATATCCCACACTGTTCAAGTCATGTCCATGGCTCGTCCAGTTTTGTAACTGCTTGAGTCTCTAAAACCCTAGTCATAGCAGTTACGATCATCTATCCGTCACACGACTTTAGAGAGGGCCAGTCCATAAGTCGTGCCCCTAGCAACATGTCTCCAACCGTGTAGTGTGTGTATTATGGCCAAAAGAGATATAAGGATATCCCCCAACAAGAAGGTAGTCCACTAAAACTAAGTTAACATGCATACAGTAAAACGACCAATAGAGTCGCTTGCACCCAAGTACAGCTTGGAAGCGCAGTTTATAACAAAGGAAACTAACAATATGAAACAAAATAAATAATATAGAAAATAAATAATTTGACAGTTAATTAGCAAGGTATACTTGCCTGGGTCCTGAGCACTGTGGTGGCGAAGATCAGACAGGAAAGTAGGTAGAACAACGACTGCTGAGGAACTAAGGTCCAAACAACATCTCCGGATGCTGAAAATAGTCTATTATCTAATTATAATTAATACTGTACCTATTAGATTTATTTAATAAATTCTTAAGTTAGAATATGGCATAGGTTTTCGTATCAGCTTTCCGAAAAACTAAACGGATCGCATTTTCGTTCCGGAATCTCCCGAAATCACGAAAATATCGAAATATGTTTGTTTTTCGGACATCTAATACTCAAACAGTTTTATAAAAATATACAGAATGAATTTTGTCTACTAAAATATGTTTTTGAAAACCTTACCTCGATATGCTTCTTTTAAAAAAAACTGGAGGCAAAACGGAGTTCGGAGCTAGGAGATATCGTCGTTCCAAGTTGCTCTTGCTGCTAAAAAGCGGGGCTGAATTCTAATGACGAATTTTAGAGTTTTTATTAGACTAAACATAATTTCGAATTATGGCTGATAGAAGGGGGATGTATTGGGTTTACATAGATATTTATTTCAGATTTATCTCCTAAATTAGATAGGATTTGATTTAAATAAATTGGAGTTTGCTTTGTTAGAATAGGATATAGATAGAGATGTTTTCCTAGTAGAAGTAGGATTAGTATTTATTTAAAACCCCCTTTAATTAATCTTCCTTTTAATTTAAATTATTTTAAAACCGATTCAATCCAAATCCAACTCAATTAAATCTAGATAATTTCAAATCCAAATTAAATATAGATGATTCCCATATTTAAATCAAACTTATTTAAATTAAATCAATAAAATCTAATCAAAGTTTAAATTACCACAATAAGTTCAAAATATCTTTTCTAAAAATAATAATAATAAATAATTTCAAAAATCCAAAAAAATATATGAATAAAAATTTGTACATGCAAATAAGGTATTTACATAAAATATAGTTTTCTAAATTAATTTAAACTAGAAATAAAATAATCTTTTGTAAAAGTAAAAGATAAAGGTTTTCGTATCAGCTTTCTTAAGTTAGAAATATGGCATAGGTTTTCGTATCAGCTTTCCGAAAAACTAAACGGATCGCATTTTCGTTCCGGAATCTCCCGAAATCACGAAAATATCAAAATATGTTTATTTTTCGGACATCTAATACTCAAACAGTTTTACAAAAATATACAGAATGAATTTTGTCTACTAAAATATGTTTTTGGAAACCTTACCTCGATACGCTTCTTTTAAAAAAAACTGGAGGCGAAACGGAGTTCGGAGCTAGGAGATATCGTCGTTCCAAGTTGCTCTTGCTGCTAAAAAGCGGGGCTGAATTCTAATGACGAATTTTAGAGTTTTTATTAGACTAAACATAATTTCGAATTATGGCTGATAGAAGGGGGATGTATTGGATTTATATAGATATTTATTTCAGATTTATCTCCTAAATTAGATAGGATTTGATTTAAATAAATTGGAGTTTGCTTTGTTAGAATAGGATATAGATAGAGATGTTTTCCTAGTAGAAGTAGGATTAGTATTTATTTAAAACCCCCTTTAATTAATCTTCCTTTTAATTTAAATTATTTTAAAACCGATTCAATCCAAATCCAATCCAAATCCAACTCAATTAAATCTAGATAATTTCAAATCCAAATTAAATATAGATGATTCCCATATTTAAATCAAACTTATTTAAATTAAATCAATAAAATCTAATCAAAGTTTAAATTACCACAATAAGTTCAAAATATCTTTTCTAAAAATAATAATAATAAATAATTTCGAAAATCCAAAAAAATATATGAATAAAAATTTGTACATGCAAATAAGGTATTTACATAAAATATAGTTTTCTAAATTAATTTGAACTAGAAATAAAATAATCTTTTGCAAAAGTAAAAGATAAAGGTTTTGGCAAATATCGTGAAATGTTCTTCTGATATAAAAATATTTGTTTATACTATGTATTGAAACAACATATTTATTCTATATTCATAAGAAAAACAATAATAAAATATTTGTATATGAATGAACAAATATCTCATATTTACGTCTTTACGCATTCGCACTCGAGGTACGATACCAAAATAAAAATCAATACCAAAATAAATTAATAAAAAAATATAGTAAAAATTTAGGAGGTTTACACGTCTTCTGGATGGCAAATACTAGTGTGAGGTATTCCTTCACCACCGGTGTGTATCTGTGCTCGACACCCACCATTATGCGGCTGAGGTAGTAAATTGCATGTTCATGGCCTCCTTCGTTCTTCTGAGCTAAGAGGGCGCCAAGAGAATGATTCATAGCACGGACATGTAGTAAGAAGGGCTTCCCCATTATTAGAGCAACCAATACTGGAGGGCTTGTAAGATACGCCTTGATGTCGTCGAATGTGCATTGATACTGTTCAGTCCAGACAAAAGATACGCCTTTCTTTATGAGCTGAGTGAATGGTTGACACCTTCCAGAGAGGTTCGAAATGAATCGTCTGATGTAGGCTAGCCTTTCTTGTAGTCTGTGTAGCTCTTTGAGATTTCTTGGAGGATGCATGTCGAGAATAGCCTTCACTTTCTTCGGGTCCAGATGTATACCCTTTGAAGTGATGACGAAACTAAGGAACTTGCCGCTGGAGACTCCCAGAAAAGACTTGGTTGGATTCATCTTGAGTTGGTATGCACGCATTAGTTCGAACACCGTTCTCAAGTCTTGGAGGTGGTTGCCCTTGAGACGACTTTTGACTGCGATATCATCTACGTAGCACTCCACGGTTTTGCACAAATGATCGTAAAAAATTATGTTCATGGTTCGCTGGTATGTTGCCCCTGCATTCTTCAATCAGAAGGGCATCACCGTATAGCAGTATACCCCCAACGGTGTTCGAAAAGATGTGTGCTTCTCGTCGTCGGGGAACATCTTGATCTGGTTCTAGCCTGAGAACCCATCCATGAAGGACATCCGCTCGAAGCTGCAAGTATTGTCGATCATTACGTCAGTGATCGGTAGGGGAAACTCGTCTTTCGGACATACAAAATTCAAATCACGATAGTCGATACAGACTCGAACTTTATCATTCTTTTTCATGACCGGAACGATGTTAGCAACCTAGTTCGGGTGTTGTTCCTCACGAATGAATCCACTGGCAATGAGCTTCTTGACTTCATTCTCGATGGCTTCCATGACGTCTGGTCGAAATCGTCGTTGTTGCTGCTTTACTGGCTTAGCTTTAGACGAGATGTTCAGGCGATGCATAGCAATTTTAGGGTCCAAGTCTGGCATGTCTTCATAGCTCCATGCGAAGATGTCGATGTATTCTCTTATAAGCTGTATAAGAGATTGGCGTTCATCGTCAGATAGGCTTTTGCTGATGAAGATTGGTTTGAAGGACGCTTTATCTCCTATTTTGACTTAAATGACCTCGTCTTCAGTAGGTGGTTCCCGTTGTTCGAAGCGTAGCTCCCACCTGGTGTCCATCTTTTGAGCCCATTGTTCGATTTCAATTGATTGGACATCGTCTATAATTTGGTCGGCAGAAACCATATTGACGGACAGAGTTGCTTTGAACATGTCGTCGATGCTAGAGTCTGAGTCCCAGAGGGAGGAATCAGAAGAATGAGAACAACGATCTGCTTCATCATCTGATCTTTCGGGAGTTGTTGGAGAAGGGACATAGCCCAAACCAACACCGCTTCGTTGATAGTAGTTCTCGGGTTTGTCGGGAGGAGCAAAGTGTCGTGTTAGCAACCATCGTCCTCGGTCGTAATTTAGTCCTTTGTCGCTTTTGATGTCATATCCCATGTTCTGGATGATATTCTTGGCCTGCCAACTATATCAAAAAATTTGCATTTTCCCTGAGTCATAGTCAGCTTCTGTGTTGTGCTTGGGAGAAGTAGAGTCTGGAATAAACTTTCTCTCGCCAATTATATGACCGAAGATGATTATCTCTTCATCTTTATTTCTGGCTGGAACGATGAAGTAGAGGATATCTTCAGGGTAAACCTTTTCCCGCAGATGAGGTATTGTGACCGGCATGCAGATGTGCTGTCCTATGTCGTTCTCTAGAGCGTATATCGTATCTATGTAGTAGTTTACAGATTGATAGACATCGGAGTAATTCAAAGATAAACCTTTACTAAGGAAATACGCAAGTTCTTCTTCAGGGATAACATCATCCACCGAAGGTACATTATTATGAGTATTGATATACTTATTGAGAGGGTCATCATCTGGAAGAGGAGCTACAGTCTTGGCCGAGTTCACCACGTAGGATAATTCTTCAGGATTGGGGGGACGGGCGTCAGTAGGTTCCTCCCGGGGTGTCTTGTTGATAGTTATGGTCAGTGGCTTGACCTTGTTAGGGTTCTTCTTTTTCACCCAGATTATGAGAGGCTTCGGAGTACTTTTTAGAGTAGTACATCCTTTGACTCGGATAATCAGGGGACCATCGTTGGAGGATGGACTAGCTTCAGCTTCATTATCAGCTTTATTGCCATCATCCTTGGGGGGTTGAGACTGGTAAAGTACCGAATCTCTATAGTATGCTTCGATGCCCTTGAAAGGATCAACATCAGCAAACTCCGTCTTTACGACACCGTCACTGTTGACGTACTTGAAGCACTGATGGAGTGAGGAAGGAACGATCATATTCTCGTGTATCCATGGACATCCCAATAAGACGTTGTAGGATACATTGACATCGATCACACAGCAGGAAACCTCGGTTCGGAGATCATCGATCTGACATTTGAGACAGATCTTGCCCAGCAGATGGCTTCGACCAACATTGAAAGCCATGATAGTTGTGTTGGTTACGGATAGCTTGTGCAGAGGGATTCCCAGAATTTGAAACAAATTTCTTAGAATGATGTTGAGGGAGGATCCTGGATCGATGTGCATGTGGTCCACCTTGATCGCCCCGATATACCCTGTATAGTACAGGGGTCTATCATGACGATTATTCTTGAGTAGCATGTCCTCCTGTGAGAAGGTAATATTGGGCACCACTTCCATAGTACTGTGGCAGTGGGGACAGGAGACAGGATCTTCAGCGGGGGCTTTGACTTCAGTGAGGTAAGAGTCGACGTGTAGTAATGCCTCACTTAAGGCCTTCCGCGTTTCTTTGGAGAGTCACAACAGATCGAACAGAGACAATCTGGTAGGTGTATTGGCTAGCTGAGCCAGTATGTCAAAGTTGTAGGGCCGATCCATGCCTTCGGGAGCTGGCATCTTTAAAGATTTGTCAAACTGCGTCTCCTTCTGCTTAGATTTGTCCGTGGTTTGAGGCCTAGACGGGCTGGCTTCTGAGCTTGTGGAGGCAACAGGAGCTTGAGGAGGTACTATTTCTTCTTATACGGGATCATACGTCCGAAGATAAGTCTTCCCCGATCGCGTCTCGCCAGATAGAACCTCGTAGATGGGGGAGGATACCATATGGCATGGCTTGAATTTCTTGTCCTTTCTTGCTTTGGGAGGTTCTACCCCCTGCGTCACTTCTTGGACAAGGTCCTGGTGGACCCACATGATCTCACCACGTTCAGTTGTGAGTGGGACCAAGGTCGAGTTGCGAGCTGGTGGTAGGTTGACCACTTCCATCATCGCCTTGGGGATCGGAACCACGCCGTCTGGGACTTCTGTAGGAGAAAAGTCGCCAAATTGAAGAGAGATCATATTAGCAGATACGACCTTGTCTTCCGCTTTGATATTGATCACTTGACTGTCGATAAGCTGTTGTATCTTCTTCTTCAGGACAATACAGTCCTTAGCGGAATGGTGTACGTACTGATGATAGAGACAGTACTTGGGATCATTGAGTTGGCTCGCCTCTGCAGGACGTCGTGGTGGAGGCAGTGTCAGCTTATTCCCTTTTGTCAATGTGTGGAAGATGGTGATGACATCGTCTTCGTCGAAGGAGAAGGTCTCCTTAGGCTTATCGGAGGCGCCCTGAGAATTGGAGGCTTCTTTGGATGTGTCGACTTTCAGGACTTCTTTTCTTTTACCCCCACGAACAGGGATAGTTTGAGGATGCTTGCCCTTGTCTTCGGATTTGGGTGTCTTCAACCCTAGTAGTTCCAGGTTAGGAATGTTATTTTCAGCAGCATCAGCGGCCCCAATGAAAGCGGGCCATGTATCATACTTATGTATACCCAGACAAAACTTCACTATAGGAAGGAAGTTGTGTCGACAAGTATCCATAAGTTCTGAGTCTGGTATGCCGAAGGACATCTTCAGTGCTAGTCGCCTGAAGCGTTCGATGAAGGCGATGACCGACTCAGTCCTCCTTTGCTTAGTCTCGATGACGATGGACATACTAACATGCATGCCACTCTCGGAAAACCTGTTGAGGAACAACCTCTCGAAGTCTTTGAATGAATTGATACACCCGTCAGGCAGACTATAGAACCATTCGAAGGCTACCCCTGCAAGGTGCTAATAAACAACTTCAACAGGAACGGATCGTCTCTGGGCAAGTGCAGAGTCTGCGTGTTGAAGTACGTCATGTGCTGACGAGGAGAAGTCAAACCGTCAAATGAGTTCAGCGTCAGCGGCTTGTAGTTAGGAGGGCAAGTAGCGTTCTCCCATTTAGGAGGATACGGTTGAGATATCCCCATCTTCTGAAGCTCGTCTTTGTGTGAGATGGTGTCGAGGCGAGCGACCAAGGAATCAATTACATCCTGTTGATTGAGCAGGTGTTAGGAAACGGCTGCTGAATGGTTGTCAGGCATTGTTGGCGAAGGACCACCCCCGACATTCATGAGATTTGGAGGAGGCATAGCGGAATGATACTCCTTTTGTAGTGAAGGAGGGTTGTTGCTGTGAGCCGGACTAGCGTGGGCCGAGGCATTTTGTTGAGGTGGAGGAACAACCCCCGTAGCTTGCACTGCCATGATACTGGTAAGCATATCAGTGATCTTGGCGAATACTGTTTCGAGACCCTCCAGCCGTTTGCGAGTCTGATCACTGGCTTCTTCAGGTCTTTCTCCGTCTGCCATGTATGTAGATAGCATGCGAGGATGAATAGAGGAAGCAGTACAACTGGTGCTGATACAGTCTGTCTCCGTGTGGATAAGTCCTTCATCTTCAGGTAGAAGAGGTAGGTAGTCGCCATCGGATTCAGAGGGATTATCGTCCTCTGGAAGGCTACCCCCAGTGTGGTGGTCATCTGCTTCAGATTCTGAGGGAATGCTACCCCCGGCTTGGGAATCTTCATCGTCCATACGGAATCTCGCCTTTGATTGAGTGCCCATATAGACTCCTTCGGATACGACAGCCTGTTGTCCATCTGTTGGTAGGCTTTTCCTTCTTCTTCTTGTAGAGCTAAGAGAGAAAATTGGGTTCATAGTCCACCGTCTTTGATTGGGGCTTCCGTAAGGGGGACCCCACGAAGCCATGTTGGATGAAACACATAGTGGCTCCTAGTGGTCAGAGAAGTGTAGCCGTCGAAATATGGACTTTCTCTAAGGCGCTCTTATTGCTTTGGAGCAACAATAGTTGATAACAATACTGGTGCACGGAAGCACACTATGAATTGTCATATTCTTCCTTGCTTTACGCTTATGACTTATCATGTTGCGCAAGTCAGCGGAAGAAAGTTTTGCCTTACAACCCATGTTGCATGCATCGCTGGGGTTTGCATACGGGTTCGTAAGGAGAGTAGGCGCATCCAGACTTAGTTCGTGTGTAGGGGCAACCCCCATACCTAAGTTCTTTGATGTCCTTAAAGACAGCCCTGTGCTATACGTGTTGGGGCCTGTCTTTTTGTTGTGGGCGCATAGGCCTTGGCGACTGGCCTTGAACGCATGCTCCTTGACAGCATGTCTGAACTTCCTTGATATAGGCGCATAGTATGAATCTAGAGAGCCTGGGCGTATAGCCTTGGGCGCATGTCTCTGGGTGCCCAGCCTGTTGAAGACAGAAGTGTTCTGGTTGGGGCTATGCGCCCAAACACTCATTTGGGCGCATGGCCTTTGGCGCATGCCTGGTGGAGCAGCGTTGTTTTCTCCCGTTTTGGCCTCCTTCGTTTGTGAGCCTCACCGGGTCCGGCTAGAGTGTCGCACACCCCGATTCTTGGCATCGTAGTGTTTTCTTTTGCCAAGTCTCGGGTGTTGAACACCCTGTTGTTGGTTGTGCAGGGAAGAAGTCACTGACTAGTAGAGCCCGAAACGGTGTGAGCCTTCTCCATTTGGGGAACTTCTGTGGCAGAGTCCTCCAGCTTCATATCTGCTATGATTGTCACGACCCGCACCCGCTTTTCGGGACGCGAGAGCGTGAGCAAGCCAGCTACGTATCAAGCGGACTCCAACCCGACTTGAGTACGTATAAGCTGTCAAGGTCATGGTATACTGCCAAATCATGGCAAACAAATCTATATCTCAATCCACAATAAATATACGAAACACGAATGAACAATTATGGGTCATGGTCTGCAGCCCATTAGCATATTGTCCGATTAGACTCTAAGAATGATATGAGTCCATAAAGTAAGCAGAATATATCATGGTACTGAATGTAAAGCACGAGAGGATAATAAAGAAATAACACCAGCAATACCTGTATCATACATCGCAATCCTCTACCATCTCGCCCTGCTAACTAACTCCATACAGTCGCTAAACCTGAAGAGATCATCAGGTCCTCAGAGGACTAGCAAGATACATAATATACAAGCCAACATGTAACAGTAAAAAGAAGCAAGAAACAATCAAGGGTATCCAATAAGACAAAATGAACCAAGACACAAGATCTAAACACGAGGATCCTAAGACACTGGCATGCCATACTAGAAATGGTTGGCTATAAACTGCAGTCAAGGCAAGTACTCACAATCTATAATGTCTCAATCGCAGTCAAGGCAAGTACTCACAACCAAGACAGTAGCCAATCCTAGTATAAAATCCTATAGACCATAGTCAAGGTAAGTACTCATAATCTATAGAATGTCAAAGTCAAATCCCACTCAAGTCATGTCAAGTCAAGTCAAGTTATAATCAAGTTGAGGAAATCGTGGTATGGGACTAGACGACTCTATCAAGCAACACGTATGAGACTAACACAGTGTAACAGGTAGAAAAATATCATAACAGAAAATGAACAAGAAACTAGAAACATGTAAAGTAAAACCATAACAGGATGAGTGTACTAGACATGGAATCAAGCAATTACGAATGTAAGGAGAAGAACCACATCGAGATGATGAACATGCATATAAATTATACTGTACAAGTTGGCAAGGTATACTTGCCTGGAGGTTGCACGAAGAACCAACAGTGTATCGCCAATCAGTAAGTCAGAACGTCCAAGTCATCACAACTGTCTCCGAAAGCTGAAATAAACGTTACCAACATTCTCAGTATAGTCAAATTAGCTAGGATTGCCTATCCTTAAGCCCAATTCTGGACACAGGGGCAAAACGATAATTTCGGAGAAAAATGATGTCTGTCGTTGGACCCGCTTTGCACCGAAAAGCGTACCAAAGTCAATGGTCTCTAAAGTCGTCAAACTACATGTCTACGGATCCAGTTTTCCGATACAAACCCAACCGTATGTCCAAAGTTGGATTCCAGCGGGCCGTGCACAAAATCGCCTATTGAGTGGGACCATAGGGCCCGCAAACGGTGATTTTATCAACAGTCTCAGAATCGGACCAAACTTGGCATACAGGACCAGAAAAATGATACAGTACTGTTGGCGCAAGTTTCGTCTCGATCTGAGGAGCGTGCACAAAGTGATTGAGGTTTCACTGAATATGTGCAACTAAAATTATCTAAAGAGAAAATATTCTCTTTCTTATTAAAATTTGTAAGTATATATTTATTTACTATTTAAATAGTATACTTTATATATTCATATTTACTATGATTCTAGATCTCTTATTTATTACTACAATTATATACGTACTCAACTTTATACTTAATCCATGTTTACATAATATTATAACTTAACATATACTTATACTAAATAGTCATACTTGTAATTATTGAAGTGGAGGGGTCTTAAATGTAAAACTTACTAACACATTTAAAGAACAGCGTGCATGACTTCTTCTCCACCATCTCATCCATAACATAATTTATCATTATATAAGTTTTAGTTGTAATATCAAAAGAGTTGAGGGCTTAAAAGATATATATTACCTATTCTTTGGAAGAGAGCAGCCATCATATCGTGGGACCCACCTATCCTAAAGTTACTCACTTTGGCTTCTCCTCCCAAAGTAGCATAATTCTCTCTCTACTTGATGGCTTCTTTTCCATAGCAAAAGGAAAGAAGCAAGCTTCTTCCTCACTCTCATTGTTATCATCACTCATACGAGCAGTGCCTTGTGCGCAGGCGGGAGTTTTCTGAACGACTTCTCGTATCGTCGGACGTCCTCCTTCGCCGCCTCCGCGTAGTTCAAGTAGGCGCTGATGATTCTGCGGAGGGATTTGATCTCGAGGGCTTCTTCCATTCTGCTGCTGAAGCAACTCTTCTCCTCCTCCATCGTTTTTCTTAGATGGATGGATAGATTGACCGATCCTCCTCCGCTTCCTCTCCCGCTTTCACTACGACGGCAGCAGGATCCGCGACATCCGCATCTTCGACCGGAGGAGGAGGAGTCGATTGGTTGAGTGTCAGAGACTGCTTCTTGGCAGCAGCGGCACCCTTTTTTTTGGCGGATCGGGGCAGCATGGTTAGGGTTAGGGTTAGGGTTCTCGTCCTCTCTCGTTGTATAGGTATGCTGCAAAAAATCTGAACAGAGTTCGGTTTAAACTCAGGGGATACCGCCCGGGTTGGGTTGGAGTTTTCCTAGGCTCGGGCTTGGGTGAGATCGGGCCGGCTTTGGGTTACTGCTTGTGGGGTTTGGTTTTATGGGGGAAATGGTTTGTTTGCATTTGAAGATGCAACAACAATCTTAGCTGAAATTCATTGCCTGGTTAGACATAAATATCAACGTTTATACCTTGAATTTTAATTGCCAAAATACATAACTGGAATCATTCATGGCATTTGGTTTGCATGAATTCAGTAATATGAATTCATACTTGGAATTACAGTTCTATCCTTGTATATTCTATACAGAGCATATTGTGAGTGAATTCTAGTACCCTGATAATTGGAGAAGTAAAGCAAGACAAGATTTAGAGGACAATCTGTAATTGTTTATTCACAATTAAACAATTTACAATATCCTAATTATAACACAAAGATTATCACTAGTCTAATACAAAATAACCCTAACATACCTTAAGAATAAAAATAAATAATTAAATAAGTTCAAGAATAATGGTACGCGTACAAGTTTACCAAATTGCCACGAAGTAGACCCATGATCTTGGAACGACCCCAAATCTTGCTCCAAAAAGATGGCATCATGGCGCCATGATTCCAAGCCCTCCTACAGTTCGTATAACTCCAATTGAATATCTCGAAAACCTTACCAACGAGATCTGCAATTCTTCAAGCGAGGAAGTTGTTGATCTTGAAGTCATCTACCGTAATAATTATTTATAATAATTAATTATAAATTCAAATCAATTTCAAAAAAAAATCCGGGAAGGGAAGCCACAAATCTACCCACCCTAAAAATAATTTCGTCCTCAAAATTCTAATTCATGACTATCCCGTAAAATTCAAAGTCTACTATCACCTTAATCTTCTCAAATTTAATTCCTCAAAATATTTTATGGCCTTCTCTAGTCATTTGGTAACTCCGAATACTTGATGACTTCTACCCACCTTAGTCATACTACTCCTCAAAATACGGTCACTAAAGTCCTATGGTCTTCTAACTAGTTGCTAACAATTCTACCGGCAGATATCTAGGCATATGACAACTATAATCCTTCATATCTATAAACAATCAAAACTCAATAATCATGCAATATTATACTATAATGTAAGAGTTTCTGGTAAATCCTAGTCAGCACGATCATTCGTCACCCCGAAATAAAAGGGACGAGAATCAATGGTACAAGAAGGCAAGGGAGAATAATCGAGAACGAATACGAAGTTTCAAAGACGGTAGAGAGTTTCTAAGAGAATTTTCAAGGCAGAGTGGATTGAGATTTCTAAGGTTTTAGTCGGTCGCGCAGGCTCGTACCAGTATAGTTACGTAACCGGTACGATATGCTCTGACCTGCATGGGCCACCACAAAAACTTGTCACGACCTGTCACGCCCCAGAAACAGAATACTGGAGAGCGGGGGCAGACATAGCCAGCTACGTATAACGGAATGGAATCTACACCGCTATACGGTCACGGCTGTCTAGATATGTGAGGGTTTCACTATAATCCATCAGTCTCTTAAAGTCATAAAATAGCCTACTGTCTCAATCTCAACCAACTAATAATAGTTACAAGATAATCAGACCACCAAATACACAATAGTAAGGCGTCCCATACATTACATATTCGAAATGATCATGAAGCTACTCGTTACAAAATATGAGGACTAGCAAGAGTTTAGTCATACATGATCAACCCCCGGGGCTTGTCAATCATGTTACAGCCCGTAGGCAGACAGTAAGTACAATCGAGATAACACTTGCTCGTCGGCTAAATGCCTCAAAAGAATAATTTACAATATCACAGTGGGAGAACAAAAGAAATCCATTCGATGCCCTGGTTACGCCTGGTGACCACAATCGGGATGGAAAGCAGGGAGATCCTTTGGTGTTGCTCCGGTATCTGGCCATACAAAACCAGCTGGGTCAGACCCCAGAAGAGCAAGTGCCACAAAGAAGGCTTCACTTAGGAACTAAAACCAACAAATCATTAGCATTCAATATGTAAAAAAACAACAATAAATAACGCAGATTGAGGTTTGTGCACTACCAATGCACTTGCCCCAATCAGGAAAAAAATAATTAAGTAAAGCATCATGACATAAGATAACTGGAGAATCATGCTAAATAAAATATAGCTGGGCAATATATGAAGAGAAAATGAAGGTACTATTCCGGAAGCCAGGTTACAATCTTTAAACCAAACAAGGACCGAGATTGTAACCCTTCGCCTGAACAGAACTTAGTCTCTGATCATTTATTGCTAAAGGTGACAATCATTAAGGTGAAAAGGAGAGAGTACAATGATAAAAGTGACAATGAAGAGTGCAATACGCTAGAGTGACAATAGAGTACAATCGTTATAGTAACAATCTGGAGTGACAATCATTCAATCATTCTGGTACAATCTTTCAATCAATCACTTCTAGACAATACTATACTGGACTATACTCCATCCAATCAATCACGGTCAATCATTGCGTACAGCTTTCTACATTAACTAACTAGGGTTATCACAATCCTAGTTACTAGCAAGATGCAATGAGATGCTCCAAGTAGTCACAGGCCCTGCAGCTATCCAGGTTATCCAGGCTAACATTATAGTGACAATTTAGAGAGTTCAATACCTTAGAGTGACAATAGAGTTCAATCATTAAAGTGACAATGGAGAGTGCCCCACATAACAGTGGGCTGGAAATGTGCCCTACTCGTCGGCAGGCTACAAGTCCAAACATTTGCGGCCGGGATAACGGGATCGCCTGTAACTGGGGAACATCTCTTCATGTCTAGTGAATTATACTAGTCGTTAACCTTAGTCCATTTCAGTAGGTACTCCTGACCGTGGTACTCAGGAGTCCCCTCCTAGACATGATGCAAGACATGACTGGATTATTTGTACAAGCACAATCGCCTACGGTGTCAGGATTAATTATACAGGTCAGGTCATGTCAGGTAGCCGTCGTAACAGCTATTCAAGAAAATCATGTCAGGTATACTTGTCAGGAGTGCGCCACGACGGGCCATTATCAGGTCATGTCAGGTTAGTCATGTCAGGAGTGCACCACTACGGGTCACTGTCGTGTTATGCTAGTTCCTTGTCATACCATGCCATGTACAATAGTCATTCCAAACATATTAAATAAAATCAAGTTCAGGACAAAAGGAGTTACAAAATATAGGTAATTAATGATAAATAATAATACATAGGGTTATTAGAAAGTCATGCGGCTCAGACCTATGCGGCCAGGGGAGGATAAGACACATGCGGCTCAATTAGGTGAGCGCATGCGGCCAGGGTCACTGGAACCCATGTGGCCAAGACAAGAGGGGCGCATACGACTCAGGGGGATGAGGGCGCATACGGCCCAATTAGGTGGGTCTCATACGGCTAGCGGAAGAGAAGTCTATGCGGCTGGATCTGGGCCAGGCGCATGCGGCTTAGTAGAAGCCTATGCGGCTCAGGAAATAAAGGATGCATATGCGGCTGGGATTAATCAGGGTCATACGGCCCAGACTAAGAAGCCCATGCGGCTGGAAAATGATGGGCGCATATGCGGCTCAATTAGGAGAGAAGTCCATGCGGCCAGGAAAGGGATCCAGCCTATGCGGCTGAGAGTCCCATGCGACAGAGTCACTTGCCGCATGAATTGTCATGCGGCCAAGTCAAGCCTATGCGGCCAGAACTGTCGTATGAAGGCTCATGCGGCTCGAAATCACTTGCCGCATGAAGTATTCATGCAAGTTTAGCACTGTTCTTCTTCTCCAAGCTTCCGAGAAGAAGAACGCCAAGAATCCATGCTCCCAAGCTCTATGAAACCTTCATCCGGAGTCCAAATCCGAACTTCCATAGGTCAAAATGGGGCAGAATAAAATGCTCTACAACATGGAACCATCAAAACTCGGAAATAACAAGATTAAGTAGATCAAAACCCAAGAATTCCGAAAATAAAATAGACTTAGATCTACAAGAATCTAGCCATGGAAAGTGAAAATGCCAAGTTCTAAGGTAAGTTAAAAAGCTATAAAGAAGAGAATGAAGCAATAAAATTGGAGTTCCTCCATGAAGCAAGTTGCACTTGCCTAGCTCTCTCTCTCTCTTGGTAGGTGCAGGAGTTAATGGTGGAGAAGAAGAAGATATTAATAAAGAGAAAGAAGGAGAAAGGGTAATAAATACTATGGGTGGTGGTAGGTAGGGGGTTCACCCCTTGGTTCTTGATGAACCAAGGCAACCAAGCCTAGCCGAACCAAACCAACCCCAGGAATAAACCAAGCCAAGATAAACCAAGGTGAACCAAGTCAAGGCCAATAAACTCTCTCTATCTAGCAATTTAAACCAAATGAATCATGAAATAAACCAAGCCTCACTAATCCAAAATAAACCAATGAACCATTAAAATCATTTAAACTATCAATGCCAATAAAACCAAGTCAATGCAAAATAAACCAAGATAACTAATCATGACTGAATAAAATATGGGTCCAAAACACGTATACGTACACTAAATACGTATCGCGAATTTGGGATATTACATCCTACCCACCTTAAAAGAATTCCGTCCTCGGAATTTAATCAAGAGGCTAGAGATGTAAGGGAAAGCTATTCTATCATAGGCAATATACCACTACCAATCAATCATACGATCATTCATGCAAGCAAGGATTCGAAGCGTAAGGCATAAGGAAGATATTATACCTTACGAGTCAAACCAGCCGGGATGACCTAATCAGATATCATCCCCATGCTCCCAAGTTTGACTCTCCCAAAGAGGGATGACTCTAAGCAACACAGACTAAACTGATAGTCTTGCGCTTGAGGTCTCTCTCTTTGGTCAAACATGGACACGGGCCTCACCTCATACGAAAAGGTTGGTACCAATAACCAGTTTCGAATGACCTAGGATATGGCTCGGGTCCGAGATGTACCGTTGTAATTAGGATACATGAAATACGTCATGCACCCCACGTAATGACGGTAGAAAAGCAAGATGAGAGGACAAATATACCTCTCGGCCGATTCTGAACCTGAGCCTGGGCTAGGGCAAACTGCCGCGGGTTCTGTTGCTGGAAAGTCTGGGCCTGAGTCGGCAATGGCCTCGGGAACGGGAACTGCTGTTGCTGGTGAACTGGAGCTGGTGCTGGTGCTGGTGCTGGTCCCCTAACCGAGGGACTAGATACTATCGATGCTGAATCAACTCTGAATGGGCAGGACCCCACCCTATGGTCCGGTGCTCCACACAATAAACATAATCCCAACGCCTTGCGACACTCTGCTTCCACGTGTCCAGGCTTCCCACAATAAGAACAGGCCACGACGAAAGACTGTGCTTGCTTCTGTTTCTGCTGAGAGTACGTCGGGGTTGAGTGCTGAACCGACGTCACTGAGACCGCTCGCCTCGGAGCTCCAATAGTCAAAGCCCTGGCTGCCGAGGCTGGGGCTGAAGACTGATTCATTTGACTATGGGACCGCTTCCGACCTCCGGTCCTGTCCACTATACTCTGGGAGGTATACTCGTGCCTTCTTGCTGGTCGCAATACCGCATCATAGGTCTGATGCTTAAACTGTTCTACTGCCAATATAATCTCCATGTGGAGTCCCTGCTGGAACCTCTGCGCTCTGTCAAACTCGGTTGCCACCAAGGTGGGAGCAAACCGTGTAAAACCCCTATTTTTTAATTTTTTTAATTATTTTATTAGACTTAAAAATGAATTTATACAATTTATAGTTTTATTTATTTTTTTGATGACCCGGTTTGGCCAATTCAGTCCGAACAGGGCGTGAACAAAATTTAAGCCCATGTGAGCATGTGGGGTGACTAAGATGGCCATGTAGAAACATTTCATGTGTGTACAAATATTTTTAAATAATTTTGAGACTTGTTAAATATTATTGACTCTTGGTACAAAATTTATATTTTATTAATAAAATATTATTTTACAAGATGGTATAATTTTCTGGACCCACACATGGGTGAGCGGTAAAATTCACCCATTGGGACGATTATTATTATTTTATTATAATTTAAGTTATTTCATGGAGATTAAAATATGTTCATTCTATTTAGATATTATTATTATTATTATTATTGAGATTGATTTATTGTAAGATGAATTTATATATACATATGTAGATATTTAAATATATTAAATATGTGGATATGTGCTTTTTAAAATGATATTTGTATTTAAATGATTTTTGAATATATATAGTTTTATCTATAAAAGATTTAAAGAATAAGAAAAGAAAAAGAAATGAAAAAGAAAAAGAAAAAGAAAAAAAAATTCAGCCGCCCACATAAGTGGGCGGGACCCTCTACTACAATGCTGCTACTGCGGCTTGTAGTTTCCTCCAAGTCCGTGAGTTGGAACCAATATAGGTAAATAGAATCCTATTAGAATTAGTTTTAGGTAAAATTTGTTATGTACATAATTTTCTCCACAAGCCTCAAAACCCTAAACTTGCAAAACGAAAGTTGAGCCTGATCATACCCTCTTCGCCTACGAATTCGTTTTACCAGCGACGGATCTTTGTGCACGACGAACGGAGCATCGGAAATCAGCCTTTCGTCACCCATGGAGCAGTTTTCCCACTCAAGGTACCCTACTTCCCTACGACATAACTGTTTGCTCGTAACTCCGATTTTCGATCCGTAAAATGTTCTGGAAAGTAGACTTGACCCTCTTCGAGATTCCCCAGGTGGATTTTGACATGGCCATCCAACTTGCTCGAAAAATCGAGACGAAGTTGGAGAAAAATCACTTTTCTGAATATTAAAAACTGTCGTAAAACACCAACTTGTCGGCCACTTTTCTTGCTGTCCATTAAGCTTTCATAAAAACTAATTGAAGGCAGTCAAAGACAACATATTCGAGATTGTAACGCACCTTTTGGATTCACTTTTTATCTAGTATGTAGAAAGTTACACGTTGTTAAAGTTTTCCGAAAAACTGTAATTCTGTTTTCAAAAAGTGGAAAAAACACCCGATACGGCGTGCGCCCCGACAAACCGGGCGACGTGGTCGCACACTATATGCATCGAAAGGCGTGTATGGATGTTGTCGACGTGTGGAAACTGACGGAACCCAATTTCATTGCATGTGCGCGACGAAATCAGTACGTATCCGTCAAGATACCCCCGTATCGACCTTTGCAAATTAATTCACAACTTTGTGCGCACTCATCATATCGCGATGAAACTTGCGCCATTGGACTCGTAATATTTTTCTGGTCCTGTGAGCCAAGTTTGGTCTGATTCTGAGATCGTTGATCGGGACGCTATTTTGGCGGGCCCACAATCCCACTCAACGGGCGATTTTGTGTACATCCCACCGGAATCCAAAATTGGACATACCGTTGGGTTCGTCTCGTCAAAACAAATCTGTAGACATGTAGTTTGATGACTTTAGAGACCGTAGGTTCTGGCACGCATTTCGGTGAAAAGCGGGTCCAACGGCGGACATCGTTTTGATCCGAAATTACGATTTTGCCCCTGTTCCAGAATTTAACTTTTGGACAGGCGTTTCCTAGGCATATCTTATATTCCAAACTTGTTTGTGATGTTTGTTGCAGCATCCGGAGTCATCTGCGAGAGTTGGCTTTTCTTGCCTTGTTTATTTTGTCGGTTCGAGCTACTGGATTATTCCCTTTTGCACATAACCTCAGGCAAGACACCTTGCCTTTACTGTTTAAATTTCTGCTCAATATCATGCATGTCGTATTTATTTTTCAGTTATTTCTGTCTAAATTATATGTAGATGCAAATTACAATATTTTATAAAATTGGCTTAGAGTTAAGGGACTACCGTCAAATTTAGTGTGTCTCATTGACTTGGCACGATTTTACACGAGTTGTGTGTGAGAGTTGTGAGTATCATATAGAGGTCACTTGCGTGTAGGCTGATCCCCCATGCGCATGCGTTAAGATATAACTACTAATAGATTGTGTAGAAGACTTGGCAGTTATTAAGGATTAAACAGCGTCGTGGAGTCGACACATGTAGAGTATCATGGGGAGGGGGAAGACAGTTATTAGCGTAGGGGCTACCTGTTCAGTACACATATAGATTTGGGCCGATAGTGTCTCGGATGAATGCTACTTACTGCCCCGGGGCCGATAGTTCTCATATGAGAACTACTTTTTGCCCATAGTTGATAGTGCCTCTTATGAGCGCTACCTACTATTACTCTCTCTCCATCTATGCTGAACACTATAAGCTCCTGCGTAGAACGTTGTCTTCTCAAGTGTATATCACATAGCATGGTTAGGACCCTTTACGCATGTATATTTTTATTGAGCTCTTACTATTCAGTTTATGGCATGATATTATGTGTCTTGTTACGTCCCTCGGAGGACCTGGTGATATCTCCAGGTATGTGTTTTCGTGATTTCTTGCAGGTGCTCTAGCTAAGGCCATTCCTTCCTTCGTGATGACTGCTTTTGGACTTGTCATTGCTTCGCTCGACCAATCACTTTCTTTGTATATTTCTTCTCTATTTAAATTAGTTGGTAGTGGACTTTGTCTCCGCCCAACGATTATATCATAAATATTCAAGTTGATTTCTTATTATTAATCCTTTCATTGTGGATGAGATTTAGTTGTCTTGGATTACTACATTTACAGCTTATGTATACATACGAGGTCCATGTATTTCGTATGTATACAGCTGGCATGTCTACGTACTTGGTCCTACGTATTTTGGGACTGGGGCGTTACAAACCGACTGAGTCTGGAAAACTCGGCCGCATATCCGTCGACCGTCCTCCCCATCTGCTTAAGATTACTGAACCTGGTCTACAAGTCATACCGAGCCACTGCATCATAATACTTGGTCTGGAACATTTCGCTGAACACTGCCCAGGAGACAGGTGTTGCCAATTCCACTGCTTGTGCGGCCCACCAACTGCGGGCTAGATCCAATAACTGTAGGCACACCACAGCCACCTTCTCGTCTTATGGAATCTTCGTGGCTTCGAGAATCACCTCTATATCCTGTAGCCAAGCATCGGCAGCAATGGCATCCTCGCTGCCATCGAAGAAGGGAGGGTTCAGGCGCTTGAAACTGTTGACCGCACTGTTCCCTCGAGGACCACTTCTATTCAGAGCATCTTGTACCACTTGGTGCAAGGCATCTCCCTGACGATCTTGGGACGCAAGCAACTCACGGATGAGTCCTACCAATCCACCATCCTCTGATCCTGCTGGCTAGACGGGCTGAACTGGCGGTACTGGTTCTCCAGGAGGCACGGCTCGGGAGGCTGCTGCTGAGTGCTGGGCCTGATCTTCTGGTTGCTGCTGGTCCACGGGAGGCGATCCGCCTTGCTGATCGGCAGGTCCAGGTTCAATGCCGCTGAAGAAGACGACATGGGAACAATAAGGAAGGACCAGGACAGATCAACGATTACAAGCATGTGATCAGGACAAGAATTTCAGGAATCAAGAGGATACGAGCAGAGATCAAGGGCGAGTACTGATTGAGACATCTATTCGGTAAACCCTCACACATCTTGATTTAACAAGACCTGCATGGGCCACCACTTAAACCATATCACGCCCCAGAACCAGAATACTGGAGAGCGGGGGCAGACATAGCCAGCTACGTATAACGGAATGGAATCCACATCGCTATACGGTCACGGCTGTCTAGATATGTGAGGGTTTCACTATAATCCATCAGTCTCTTAAGGTCATAAAATAGCCTATTGTCTCAATCTCAACCAACTAATAATAGTTACAAGATAATCAGACCACCAAATACACAATAGTAAGGCGTCCCAATCATTACATATTCGGAATGATCATGAAGCTAGTCGTTAGAAAATATGAGGACTAGCAAGAGTTTAGTCATACATGATCAACCCCCGGGGCTTGTCAATCATGTTACAGCCCGTAGGTAGACAGTAAGTACAATCGAGCTAACACTTACTCGTCGGCTAAACGACTCAAAAGAATAATTTACAATATCACAGTGGGAGAACAAAAGAAACCCACTCGATGCCCTGGTTACGCCTGGTGACCACCATCGGACTGGAAAGCAGGGAGATCCTTTGGTGTTGCTTCGGTATCTGGCCATACAAAACCAGCTGGGTCAGACCCCAGAAGAGCAAGTGCCACAAAGGAGGCTTCACTTAGGAACTAAAACCAACAAATCCTTAGCATTCAACATATAAGAAAACAACAATAAATAACGCAGATTGAGGTTTGTGCACTACCAATGCACTTGCCCCAATCAGAAAAAAAATAATTAAGTAAAGCATCATGACATAAGATAACTGGAGAATCATGCTAAATAAAATATAGCTGGGCAATATATGAAGAGAAAACGAAGGTACTATTCCGGAAGCCAGGTTACAATCCTTAAACCAAACAAGGACCGAGATTGTAACCCTTCGCCTGAACAGAACTTAGTCTCTGATCATTTATTGCTACAGGTGACAATCATTAAGGTGAAAAGGAGAGAGTACAATGATAAAAGTGACAATGAAGAGTACAATATGCTAGAGTGACAATAGAGTACAATCGTTATAGTAATAATCTGGAGTGACAATCATTCAATCATTCTGGTACAATCTTTCAATCAATCACTTCTAGACAATACTATACTGGACTATACTCCATCCAATCAATCACGGCCAATCATTGCCTACGGCTTTCTACATTAACTAACTAGGGTTATCACAATCCTAGTTACTAGCAAGATGCAATGAGATGCTCCAAGTAGTCACAGGCCCTGCAGCTATCCAGGTTATCCAGGCGAACATTATAGTGACAATTTAGAGAGTTCAATACCTTAGAGTGACAATAGAGTTCAATCATTAAAGTGACAATGGAGAGTGCCCCACATAACAGTGGGCTGGAAATATGCCCTACTCGTCGGCAGGCTACAAGTCCGAACATTTGCGACCGGGATAACGGGATCGCCTGTAACTGGGGAACATCTCTTCATGTCTAGTGAATTATACTAGTCGTTAACCTTAGTCCATTTCAGTAGGTACTCCAGACCGTGGTACTCAGGAGTCCCCTCCTAGACATGATGTAAGACAGGACTGGATTATTTGTACAAGCACAATTGCCCACGGTGTCAGGATTAATTATACAGGTCATGTCATGTCAGGTAGCCGTCGTAACAGCTATTCGAGAAAATCATGTCAGGTATACTTGTCAGGAGTGCGCCACGATGGGCCATTATCAGGTCATATCAGGTTAGTCATGTCAGGAGTACACCACTACGGGTCACTGTCGTGTTATGCTAGTTCCTTGTCATACCTTAATCAGGGTCATGCGGCCCAGACTAAGAAGTCTATGCAGCTGGGAAATAATGGGTGCATATGCAGCTCAATTAGGAGAGAAGTCCATATGGCCAGGAAAGGGATCCAGCCTATGCGGCTGAGAGTCCCATGCGGCAGAGTCACTTGCCGCATGAATTGTCATGCGGCCAAGTCAAGCCCATGCGGCCAGAACTGTCGTATGAAGGCTCATGCGGCTCGGAATCACTTGCCGCATGAAGTATTCATGTGGTCAAGTTTAGCACTGTTCTTCTTCTTCAAGCTTCCGAGAAGAAGAACACCAAGAATCCATGCTCCCAAGCTCCATGAAACCTTCATCCGGAGTCCAAATCCGAACTTCCATAGGTCAAAATGGGGCAGAATGAAATGCTCTACAACATGAAACCATCAAAACTCGGAAATAACAAGATTAAGTAGATCAAAACCCAAGAATTCTGAAAATAAAATAAACTTAGATCTACAAGAATCTAGCCATGGAAAGTAAAAATGCCAAGTTCTAAGGTAAGTTAAAAAGCTATAAAGAAGAGAATGAAGCAATAAAATTGGAGTTTCTCCATGAAGCAAGTTACACTTGCCTAGCTCTCTCTCTCTCTTGGTAGGTGCAGGAGTTAATGGTGGAGAAGAAGAAGATATTAATGAAGAGAGAGAAGGAGAAAGGATAATAAATACTATGGGTGGTGGTAGGTAGGGGGTTCACCCCTTGGTTCTTGATGAACCAAGGCAACCAAGCCTAGCCGAACCAAACCAACCCCAGGAATAAACCAAGCCAAGATAAACCAAGGTGAACCAAGTCAAGGCCAATAAACTCTCTCTCTCTCTCTAGCAATTTAAACCAAATGAATCATGAAATAAACCAAGCCTCACTAATCCAAAATAAACCAATGAACCATTAAAACCATTTAAACTATCAATGCCAATAAAACCAAGTCAATGCAAAATAAACCAAGATAACTAATCATGACTGAATAAAATATGGGTCCAAAATACGTATACGTACACTAAATACGTATCGCAAATTTGGGACATTACACGACCCGCACCCGCTTTTCGGGACGCGAGAGCGTGAGCAAGCCAGGTACGTATCAAGCGGACTCCAGCTCGATTTGAGTACGTATAAGCTGTCAAGGTCATGGTATACTGCCAAATCATGGCAAGCAAATCTATATCTCAATCCATAATAAATATACGAAACACGAATGAACAATTATGGGTCATGGTCTGCAGCCCATTAGCATATTGTCCGATTAGACTCTAAGAATGATATGAGTCCATAAAGTAAGCAGAATATATCATGGTACTGAATGTAAAGCACGAGAGAATAATAAAGAAATAACACCAGCAATACCTGTATCATACATCGCAATCCTCTACCATCTCGCCCTGCTAACTAACTCCATACAGTCGCTAAACCTGAAGAGATCATCAGGTCCTCAGAGGACTAGCAAGATACATAATATACAAGCTAATATGTAACAGTAAAAAGAAGCAAGAAACAATCAAGGGTATCCAACGAGACAAAATGAACCAAGACACAAGATCTAAACACGAGGATCCTAAGACACTGGCATGCCATACTAGAAATGGCTGGCTATAAACTGCAGTCAAGGCAAGTACTCATAATCTATAATGTCTCAATCGCAGTCAAGGCAAGTACTCACGACCAAGACAGTAGCCAATCCGAGTATAAAATCCTATAGACCATAGTCAAGGTAAGTACTCATAATCTATAGAATGTCAAAGTCAAATCCCACTCAAGTCATGTCAAGTCAAGTCAAGTTATAATCAAGTTGAGGAAATCGTGGTGTGGGACTAGACGACTCTATCAAGCAACACGTATGAGACTAACACAGTATAACAGGTAGGAAAATATTATAACAGAAAATGAACAAGAAACTAGAAACATGTAAAGTAAAACCATAACAGGATGAGTGTACTAGATATGGAATCAAGCAATCACGAATGTAAGGAGAAGAACCATATCGAGATGATGAACATGCATATAAATTATACTGTACAAGTTGGCAAGGTATACTTGCCTGGAGGTTGCACGAAGAACCAACAGTGTATCGCCAATCAGTAAGTCAGAACGTCCAAGTCATCACAACTGTCTCCGAAAGCTGAAATAAACGTTACCAACATTCTCGGAATAGTCAAATTAGCTAAAATTGCCTGTCCTTAAGTCCAATTCTGGACACAGGGGCAAAACGGTAATTTTGGACAAAAATGATGTCCGCCGTTGGACCCGCTTTGCACCGAAAAGCGTGCCAGAGTCAATGGTCTCTAAAGTCATCAAACTATATGTCTACGGATCCAGTTGTCTGATACGAACCCAACCGTATGTCCAGAATTGGATTCCGGCGGGCCGTGCACAAAATCGCCCGTTGAGTGGGACCGTGGGACCCGCAAACGGTGATTTTATCAACAGTCTCAGAATCGGACCAAACTTGGCATACAGGACCAGAAAAATAATACGGTACTATTGGCATAAGTTTCGTCTCGATCTGACGAGCGTGCACAAAGTGATTGAGGTTTCACCGAATATGTGCAACTAAAATTATCTAAAGAGAAAAGATTCTCTTTCTTATTAAAATTTGTAAAGTATATATTTATTTACTATTTAAATAGTATACTTTATATATTCATATTTACTATGATTCTAGATCTCTTATTTATTACTA
This sequence comes from Iris pallida, assembly GCA_029216955.1. NCBI lineage: Eukaryota > Viridiplantae > Streptophyta > Magnoliopsida > Asparagales > Iridaceae > Iris > Iris pallida. The sequence continues at coordinate 33,907,858 of JANAVB010021798.1, forward strand.
CAATTATATACGTACTCAACTTTATACTTAATCCATGTATACATAATATTATAACTTAACATATACTTATACTAAATAGTCATACTTGTAATTATTGAAGTGGAGGGGTCTTAAATGTAAAACTTACTAACACATTTACAGAACAGCGTGCATGACTTCTTCTCCACCATCTCATCCATAACATAATTTATCATTATATATGTTTTAGTTGTAATATCAAAAGAGTTGAGGGCTTAAAAGATATATATTACCTATTCTTTGGAAGAGAGCGGCCATCATATCGTGGGACCCACTGTCACGACCAGCTCCCACTTTTCGGGATACAAGTACGTGGCCAAGTCCAGCCTACGCCGCAGCATCGGCGGTAGTACGCTGTCTGGGCTCAATATAAATCTCAAATACAACAAATATCTCTATTTTTGCTCATTCATGATAATTATTTTAATTACAATCCCAATAATACATTCAAATTTGTATACAGATACAAACCCGCTACATGTGACTATTCTAGCTAGAATCTATGGTTGGCCTCCAAGATAGCTCTAACTCCACCCGAAGGATCCCAAAGCAAGAGAGCAAGTCATCGAGAATAATCATCAAGAATCTGCCAACCGAAAAATGGTTATTCAGTCAGAATTGGAACAAGTACAAGTCTAGCCCTCACAATACAAATACAATATAAAGCAATATAACACTAAACATGTGAATTAATGATCAATGGAAAACACGAACAATATTAACAAGAAAATATGCAATATGATAAACGACGTAAGAAGAAAGCGAGAATGAAAAAGACAAAGAAACTCATATAAACCATAATAGTGCATATGTCATTAGAAGTACAACGTTCCTACACATGGACGGCTTGGATGAACGATGAGGTTATAAGGCCCGCCCCCGTAAACGGGAGAGTTGCCAACAATACAATCTGGGCTTTGTCCATGTGCCTAATAATTGTACCCCTCCAATTTCTATACCTCACAATCATGAAAATACGGTCACGATAACAATCATGATAATAATTAGAAAACATTAGTCAATGACTCAATCTCGTGTGTGTAAACAGTCAAGACACGAAAAATAGCATGTATAAGTAAAATATAATAATATAAAGTAAATGCATATGAAAGTGTCAACAAGTACTTGCCTCGGTTTGATTTGAAGTTGACTGGCATGATATGATCATGTCGGCACGAAAATAGTCTCAGAAGTCAAACTACGCAAGATGATTTCAATTGATGAGACGGGACTCTAAAATAAAAACAAAAAATAAAATATTTTGGAAAATTGTTGAGACAAAAATATATAATGTGTACTTTTTCATCAGCGTTCCGAAACTTTAAACGGATCGTAATTCTGATTCCTGGTTCACCCGGAATCTCGAAAACACCGAAACGTATCAAATTTCGGACAACTGACACTCCACGAATTTTCCAGAAAATTAGGTTAAAATTATTTGAAAATAAATTTTATATTCAGAAAATATCCTCGAGACGTTTTCAATAAAAAAAAACTGGAGGTCAAACGGAGTCCGGAGTTGGAAGTTATGGCCCTTCGAAGTTGGTAAAACATTTGAAAAGGAAGGCTGAATTTATGACGAATTTAGGGTAATTATAACAAAAAAAAAGAGAAATTTTGGAAAAGAAGGTTTGAGAGATGATTTTATTTTATAGGTTCAATATATATAGATAATGGAAAGCAATTAGTGAATTATGATATGATTAGAACTCAATCAATAAAGATATGATTAGGATTACCAACTAATTTGGATAGGAATATGATTAGTTCAAATAAGAAATAATCTATCTAATACTAGATATGATTCAAGTAGGATTAGGATTTCTAACGGACAAGTCTCTCCATAAATTTAAATCAAATAAATTATTTAAATCCAAATCATATGAATTCAAATCCAAATCTAAATCCAAATCAAATTCAACATAATAACTTTAAGATAAATTTAATGTTTATCAAAGCAATTTAAATCATATAATAGATAAATCGTTAAATCAAATAATATTTCAAATCTAGATTAGATAATACTTAATGCCACAATTAGTCACCATAAGTATTTTAAATAGTGTTTGATGTTATCAAATAAGGTAAAATATATTTTATAAATCTAAATCTTATTAAAAATAAGTTACTAAATCTTTTTATTGCTCCAAAAATAATCATGATTTTCAAACTATTTTTGAAACCGATATTTATTTTTTTGAAAATCCAAACATAATAATAAATAACTTTATAATTTCAATAATAAAATTTTAAGAACAAATATTTATTAAAACTAAATAGTACTTTCAAACCGTAAATTACAAACTACATTTTGCAATACAGAAAAAAATAGTAAATATCTTTTACAAAGTTTCAAAAATAAATTAATTTCAAACACAATAAAATAAAATAAATTTGAGAAACAGGGGTTACAAATCTACCTACCTTAGAAAAATTTTGTCCTCGAAATTTAAGGATGACAGAAAAAAAGGCTTGGTTGGCCAGGTGAAAAGATAGAAATATTTAAAAAGGAATAATGATCAATGAGATAAAAATAATATTTTTTTTCTTAATAAGAAGATTGATCAAGAAGGATGGAAGAATGTAGTCAGTGGATATAGTTCGGAGGAGTATTACCTATATGACATCTAAGTTATCACTCATCAATCTTATAAATTCGTATCCTCAAAAATATTTAAAAAAAAATTCCTCAAATTCAATCTTTTTTTTTAAATCACAAACTCAGTTTAATACCGTGTTGTAGCAATCATGAATATCATCTTATCAAATTCACAACCCTTAATCCAACTTGATAAATATCTTCAAATCTAACTTCACAAAACTTTAAATTCCTTAATTTTATTTTAAATTCAAAATTCAACATTTTTATAATCTCCTCAAAAATTTAAATTCCATAAATTTTCAAAACATACCTCAATTTTATTGATCAAATCAAAATTATTTTCTTTAAAAATTAAATATTCGACCTTATCATTAATTCATCGATCATATAGAAATTTATACCTCAGAATACCAAAAGCTAAAAATTTTATCTTCAACAGTAACCAAATATTCAATTTATCAATCGAGAATTCTATCCATCTTTAATTAGAGTCATTTATCAAATCACAATTTCAACTTCATCAAATAGGGCATCTCAAAATTAAACGAATATCACCACCTTAATCATGTAGCCTATTTAATACCTTAACTACCAATACAATCAATTCAAATTAATTCTATGGGTTACCCACGGTGTACCTAGTCCTAGGCCTAGTCATTTTTAAAAAATCAAATCAACCTAATTGTGAATGAGCATCCTAATCGCAGGCTTGCAGTAGTACGACTAATATAGGTACTACCACAAGTTCGCATAATTTTGTAAAAATGGACCTGCATGGGCCACCATAAAAACTTGTCACGACCCGCTCCCGCTTTTCGGGATACGAGTACGTGGCCAAGTCCAGCCTACGTGTAATGCCTGTGGTTCGTATTACGTATTCTTGGAATACGTGTACGTATTTTATTCTTGTATTGCATGATTTCCTGGCTTGGCATTTCCTTCTGGGCTTGGTTTATTCCTGGTTCGGGTTGGTTGGTTCGGCTTGGCTTGGTTTGATTGGGTTCATGATGAACCCAAGGTGAACCCCTACCTACCACCACTATTTGTATTTATTAGCCCTCTTCATTCTCTCTCTTCATTATTCATCTTCTTCTTCCTCATTTACTCCCTTCACCTACCAAAGAGAGAAGAGAGAGGTCTAGGCAAGTGCACCTTGCCACCACTTGAGAACCATTTTTTATTTGTCCATTAGATAGAATAGGCCATGGTGATCAACATTAGAACTTGACATTTTATGATTTGGAGTCTCCATTGTTCTAGATCTAAGTTTTTTCTATTTTCGATTTTGCATGGTTTTGATCTATTTAAGTTATATTTTTATGGGTTTTGATGTTCTTATGTTGGAGAGGATTGAATTTCACCCAAGATAGAACTTTGCAAAGTCGGATTTGGACTTGTTTGGACCAAGTTACGGACTTTTGAAGCTTGGGTTCAACCATGGAGTTCCTGCTGATTTGGAGAAGACAGTGAGCAGTGCACGAGCTTTTTAGCTTGTGCCACTGAGCTGTGAGCGCCCTTTAGCGCAGCGCAGTCACCCTAATACGCTGTCTTTTGGGAGCGTATGACTCGCATACGCTTGCTTGCTTGACAAGGAGTCGTATCGCCCCCATACGCTGCCTTTTGGGAGTGTATGACTCGCATACGCTCGCTTGCTTGACAAGGAGTCGTATCGCCCCCATACGCTGCCTTTTGGGAGCGTATGACTCGCATACGCTCGCTTGCTTGACAAGGAGTCGTATCGCCCCCATATGCTGCCTTTTGGGAGCGTATGACTCGCATACGCTCGCTTGCTTGACAAGGAGTCGTATCGCCCCCATACGCTGCCTTTTGGGAGCGTATGACTCGCATACGCTCGCTTGCTTGACAAGGAGTAGTATCGACCCCATACGCTGCCTTTTGGGAGCGTATGACTCGTATACGCTCGCTTGCTTGACAAGGAGTCGTATGGACCCCATACGCTGCCTTTTAGAAGCGTATGACTTGCATACGCTTGACCTGAGCGTGGCTTGACCTGAGCGTGGCTTGACCTGAGTGTAGGTTGGCCTGAGCGTAGGTTGGCTTGAGCGTAGGCTGGCCTGAGCGTATGACTTTTGCACTGAGCGTATGGCCTTTGGCTGACTTGGTCTCATGTCAGCGTGTCAGATTTGGTTTTATTTTTTCCCTAAGCTTGGCTCTTCTATAGCCCTGTATATTGATATTTTATTAGATATTTTATGCCCATTTTATATCCTTACGCCTTTTGTCATGAACTTGATAATCACGAATTTACTTGATATGTTTAGATTTGATAATTGAGCATGACGTGATAGTGACCCGTAGTGGTGCACTCCTGACATAATAACCTGACATGACCTGATAGTGGCCCATCGTGGCACACTCCTGACAAGTACACTTGGCATGATAACCTGACATGATTATCTCGAATACCTGTTGTGACAGCTACCTGACATGACATGACCTGTATAATAACCTGGACACCGTGGGCGATTGTGCTTGTATAAATAATCCAGTCCTGTCTTGCATCATGTCTAGGAGGGGACTCCTGAGTACCACGGTCAGGAGTACCTACTAAAATGGACTAAGGCTAATAACTAGATTAATACATTAGTCATGACGAGATTTCCCAGCTACAGGCAATCCCGTTACCTGGGCACGCCTTGGGATCTGTAGCCTGCCGTCGAGTAGGGCATATTTCCAGCACACTGTCATGTGTTGCACCCTTCAAGCTACGTAAGGGTACATTCGTTTCCTGGACGATGTACCCACCTGAATTCAACTCTAATCTTTTAACCCGGGTAACCTGGGTGGTCTGCAGGGCTTGTGGCTGTGGAATAATCTCACTGCATCTTGTTAGTAATTAGGCATGTGACAACCCTAGTTAGTTAAAATATCAAGCCGTAATTCTTGCTTGGCCGTGAAATGATTGGATGGAGTCTAACCAGTCTAGTCTTGCCCTGATCCTGTTCCAGATTATTGAATGACCAGAATGCTTGTATTTATTTTGCCGATAAATGGTGAGAATTTCAAGATCTGTTCAGACGAAGGGTTACAACCCCGGTCCTTGTTTGGTTTACGGGTTGTAACCTGGTTATCTGAATGGTTCCATGGTTATCTCGTCGTATATCATCCTGGTGTATTTTCCTTATTTCCAGTTCTTACTTTTATTTATATCTTGTGCTGATTGCTGGTTTTAGTTCTTAAGTGAAGCCTCCTTTGTGGCACTTGCTCTTTCTGGGGTCTGACCCAGCTGGTTTTGTGTGGCCAGATTTTGTAGCAGCTCCAGAAGATCTACCGACCTTCCAGCCAGATGGTGGCCACTAGACGGAACCCTGGCAACGAGTGGTTTATTTTTGGCTCTCCTACTCTATTATAAAAAATATTCTTTTGAGGCGTTTAGCCGACGAGCACCTGTTTAGCTCGATTGCACTTACTTACACTACACCAAAATAAGGTTTTACTAACACACATTTTTTTCAAATCCTAACAGTTTTTTACCGTTACAAATTTCTAACAGTAAAAAATCGTTAGAAAATTAAAAAACCGTTAGTATAAATAAACAAAAAAATAAATTTAATATTAGTAACATATGCTATTTTTTCCCAACGGCTACAACCGTTGTTAAGGAGAAAGAACATGTCACGTGAGTTTCATATGTCATAATAAGTGTTATATCCTTAGACCTAACCCTTCTCCAAAATCTGCAGCCCCCGCAGTCATCTTCTATTCCTCTCCCCCTCTACCGAAATCTCTAACCCCTAAGGCTCATCTTCTTCGTCCTTGAGCACATTTTAGATCTGGAAACCGCCCATCGCTCGTCTCCTCGCATGGGGAAGTCGATGACGTGGAGTCGCATGGGGAAGTCGGCCTGATCTATGACGGCTCATGGCTGCCTCCTCTGCTTCACGATCCTGCTCTCGCTCAAGATCGACGTGCAGATGACAAACTCTGAGTGGTCAGTCAGCTCTTGTTCTTCACTCACTCTATTGACATATCTCTTTTGGTTGGTTGGTTTTGATTCTTGAGATTAAAACTTTGTTGTTGCTATTTGTTTCAGTGACTTCTGAATAAGCACACAGGTTCGAACCATTTAATGGCACGACACTTTCTAATTTGGACCATGATACTGGGACATGGACTCAATTCTTTTGCCCCTTTTAGAAGGCATTTAACAGAGGTAAGAGACTTCTTCTTCCCCTTTTTTCCTTCCGTCAAAAGTTTATCAATTCTTTTTTTTCTCTTTCTAGATTCATCCGAAAAATCCTTTTTTTTTAATGAACCCACCAGTCAAAGTTTAAGTTTTGGATGACCCAATGATCAATATATGTCATTTTTGTGGGTTCTCTATTGTATAATTGATGTTTGATCACCAGAATTTTTGCCATTTGTAGGCCTATCCCAATTGTATACGTAATTTAGAGAAGGACCAATCATTTTATTTGTTGGATTATAGAAATTTCTGTGCTGCTGATTGTTTGATTAGAGTGCAAATGATTAAGTTATGCTATCAGGAACTGCCTCTAGTTGTAAGAGTCTGGAAATTTGGTGGCAATGAAATGACTCAATATTTCTTTTGGTTTTGTTATAATATGTTTCAAATATGACATAACCATTAAATCTTTTCAAATTTGTGTTTCATGTATAGCTGAACTTTATATAATGCATAATGATTTAAGCACCAAGTTATGGATACAGTGTTTTATGTTGATGCTGGAGAATGGACTTTTATTTTGCATTCTTGGAAAGTATTGAAGGAGAAGATGGAATCTTGCTCATATTGATTTTACATTTTTTTTGATATATTTTATTCACTGTCAGAACTCAGCCAAAACACTTCTTTATAATAGGTAGGATGATAGTACTTGCATTTTATTTCTTTCTTAGATGCAAGAACTAATAGATTTAGATATCTAGAGCGCCAATTTCATTGCCAGGGTACATGGAGGGTCCTCTCTCTATAAAATTATACTGACACTTGACTCATGATTCTTGATGTGAAACATTGAGGCATCCAATATACTGTATGAATAACAATAGAGACAGAGAGAACTTGATATGAATAGAAAACTTAGAGAACTTGTAGATGAAGATATATATGAATAAAGAGCAAAAAGCTTTTTTTTTTCTTTTACAGTTTTGTAAGACATGGTTTAGTCCAGTGATGTCAAAGAGCTGCAGAATAGACCAAAAGTTTTTGTGCATCATCCAGCAGTAGACTGCCCCTAGTAAGACACCAAATGACTTGTAGGTGGTATTCCATATGACTATAAAATCCATGGACTGAACTAGATTTTGAGCAACTTCAAAGCCAGCTAGGAGAAATATTGTCCTTCATGGAGGTATGCGAGATAATTTCTATTTGCTTGCACTTTACATTCTTGAGAGCTTGTATTGGATATCATTTAGAATGAGTTCTGACTGATGTTATGTTAACTACCTTCTTTCCTTTCTACATCTTATAAAACATTCACATATGGCCAACAGTTGAGACATGTAGATGGATTGCATTCCACTACCACACTACCACATATTACATTATGTTATTGCTTTAGTAATATATTTATGTTGGTGATAAACCTAAGAACCATAACTTTAACCTCCTAGCCTTGTACCTCAGTATTTTTGGTATCAGAAGCTTTGTTAGCAGCTTTTTTATACCGACGATCGATGGGGTGAGCAGAAGACGGGTGAGAGTTGGTTCTCTGACAAAAGAAGCCCAACTTAATATTCAACTGCAAATATTTATAGTACTTTGGAGGAGCTCTAGATACTGAACAAAACCACTATAAAATTCTAGTGCAAACAGCAACAGTGAGATGCTAAGTTCAATACACTAATTTCGAGTTTCCCAAAAGATGTTGAAAATTTAAAATTCTTATTGTTTTACTGTTTACCAAGCAATCATGTTTAGAAACTGATGCTCTATAAAGTTATCTTGATCAACAATCACAATCAAATTCATTTACACATTTTGACGAGATTAAAAAAAGCTTTTTATTTGGATTTCCTGGTATCCCGTTGGCATGTAGACGTATGACATTCCCTAAACTTTGTATATTGTACAAAAAATAGGAAAAGTGGACAACATATCGGATGTGGCCTAGTTCCACCTCATCCGTGCTTAAGAAACTAGTGTTACAAAAAAAGGGCACATTTGTAGCCCAGATTCAACTGACTTCTCTTGAAGCAGGGCATCGAGACATTTGGCACTTTTAGTAGAAAAGCAAATTGATATTTTTGCCAATGCTATTACTTGTATTGACTAAGAGTTTTGAGGGAGGATTGGTAAAAGCCTATAAGGTAAATGGATGCATGGCTCGGATATGAATGACAACATTCAAACACTTCTTAGGCAATGCTGGTATTACAATTGGTGGTCATCTTCCGCAGGAGTAGAGCTTCCAGCACTCTGTTTGTAGCATTGGTTCTACTTATAATTTCCCTACTTCAGGAAATCCTAATACTCACCCTACTACAGGTGGTCCATTAAGCCAAACTAGATTTATGACTCAGGTTTGTTGCTATGGTTTCAATTTTTGACTCAAATCTGAAGTATCATGATCTATGCTTACTTTTCTCTTTTCACATAGGTATGTACTAGTCTAAGGTCTTAGTCTAACATTCCTTGAAGGATTTTCTATTGCTGGCATGTCTCAGGTATCTGCGCTTATGGATTATGTAGTTCTTTTCTTTTTTCTGTTTTCTTTTTATTTTTAGCTCTAGTACTCGGTATATGTAGTCATAATTTATTTTGTTTTCCAGGATTTCCTTGGTGATGACTTTAAAAGTCAAGGGTCACATATTGCTTATAATGTTGCAAATTTTTCTACACAGGTGCACATGTCATCTTTCGTTTTTTAACTTTATTTTTCTATCGAGGCAGCAAATGCTTCTTCGGAATGACACTCTATAGAGATTGTTCTTGATTTGAAATATGCCTCTTGCAGATAGTATACATACTTATCTCTCCCTTGATATGACTTATTTTTGTAGTATGACTTGTCATACTGAATCGTTTGTTCATAAAATTATTTGGATCCTTGAACAATATAATATTTGGAGAAGCTCAAATAAGTAGTTTATCCTGCTATCTTTCCTAAATAGATGATAGTTTCCCTATCATATTATGTTAGTGTAGGATTCATTAGTGATAAGGAAGTGACATCTGCAGATATATATTTTGAATGGTAGTTGAAAACTGGTGACTTTGTTATATTGACATAGAAAGGTTCCTCTCTATTATTGACAGGTTAAAACAGATAATAAAGTATAAGGGATACCATGTAAGTTCTATTCCATTTTCTTTATTTGCTTCCTTCTTTTAGATGCAAATGGCCGATTTTCTTTTGTAAGGGATAGTTGATTGTGTGGAGCTACTAGTTATTATTATCTAACTAATTATGAGATGATTTTGCTCAATGCAAGAACATGATCAACCAATTTGAAAATGTGTCATTTAATTCTATTCATATAGTTGGTTCATGGCATTGCTAATAATATATAATCATCAAACTAGATTATTCATGGCCATCCACATATAGATGACTCTGAATGTTTGGAATCAGTGTTGGCCTATTATCCTATTTTGTTCAAATTTGAGAGTCTGTTATATGACTTCCTAAAGAATAAATGACTATCCATACCCTTGTTGCTACTACAACTTACAAAATTCCCCCTATTCTCCGAAATTGCTACTGCTGCAGTACAAGTATTCTGTAGCTACTGCTGCACATGTATGCATATTAGCCTGTAGTTGCTGCGTATCTGGGAACCCCTACTCATTTCTTCGTCAAGGGTCTAGTCTCCTTAAGTTCACACACGAATGGTGGATATGAGTTTTATTTTCCTAGTTGGTTGACTAATCTATTACTCTTTGTGATTGCACTTGTAAGAAGTAAGAACTGATATGGAAATATCAATATGGTTTTGTATGGCTTCAGGCTAGAGATGTTCCTATTCAAGTAGGATCAACACAAGGAAAAAACACTAGCAATTTGGTATGATTAGTCCTAAAACCATGTATTTTGGTTAGAGAGTTCTGGGGTTCAACTATGTATTTTGGCTAAGAGGAGATTGTTAACATCAAACCAAACCTATATTTGATAGGTCTTTTGTTGGTGACCATGAGGCTAAGAAGCATACAGTAACAACTACTGTAGGCAGAAAGATAAAGGAAGAGTGTCGAAGGGAGGCCCCAACTTGCATGTCTGTTTGTGAGCATATGCAAAAAGGTTCAACCATAACAGGTTTATATATGTGGCCAAAGAACTACTTATGATTCTTATATATAACAATATAAGTTACAAAGTATTCTTGCGTTAGGAATTACTGATACCAAATATAAAAGTTGTTATCTGTTTGTGTCCTTGTATCCATAGTTTGACAATTACAAAGCAAGTGTTATCTAGTTCTTATCGCAGAAGTTGCTACAATCTTGTGCACCATTATTACCGTCATTGAACTATATAGATTAAGCAACTTCAGCATTAATTACAACACATAAATTGTTACACATTGCAGTATATAAATTTATGCAAAAGTCAAGGTCATTTAGCAAATTAATTCGCAGAAGTTGCTATAATCTTGTGTACCATTTTTACAACACATAAATAGTGAAGGAGGGAGTTCACTCTGCTGCTCTTCTTTATAGAGCTTCCTATGGTTAAATTAATTTGTTTGAACTTGTCACATAAAGCTGTTCTTGGAGATCTCATTTAGGATGTTCAAGTATATCTATTTGCTCTGGTACTGGGCAAATGAATGTATTCACTACAATTCTTGCATGAATAGGTTGTAGAACGTTATATTTACTGTTCTAGGATTTTTATGCCTCTTGATGCGTTATGTCCATACCAAGATAGTTGACTTTGTTGGACTTAGGTAACTGCAGATTATATTTTACTGATTCTGATTAGTATCTTTGATAATCAACTGTTGTTCAGTTCTGTGCATTCACATGGATGAACAAATGGATAGCAAATCATTAATTGGGAGTTACATCTTCTCGGAAAGACCTGGTGAATTCAGATGGCAGCCTGGTTCTCTCACCCAGGTCTAAATTATTATTGCCTTCATAGAAGTTTCATATATGCTTATATTCATTTAAAACCTTTTTGCAGATGCCAGTAACATATATCTAATGATAGTACGTTAACACCTTTGTGCATATTTCTGGGACAGGCAATCTTGAATGGAATCTGGGTTGTGTTTGAGGATATTGACAAAGCCCCAAATAAAGTTCAGTCAATCATCCTACCGTTACTGGAAGGTTCAAGTGCATTTATCACTGGTCACGGAGAGGTGCACTTCTTTATACTGTCTTCGATATCCTTTCTAATAGAAGCTACAAATCTCTATGTATGTTCTTATGCTTTGGAAGGCCAAGGATCTTATAATGTCTTCGAGTATTGCATAAAAAGTAGTTTTTTCTTTGATCCACAAATGTAAAAAGTCTTCATTTTATCAAGAGGATGATGCATAACACATCGCGTAAATCTTATATATGTGAAAGAAAATCTGCCTATATATATGTTGCTCCTGACATGTTCTTACTTGTTTCGAACTATTTTACCAAGCTTCAAGTGTTCCAAAAGTTTTTACTAACCTCTTAATATTCTTTAATTAATCATTGTAGGGAGATTATTCAAATTTCGTAAGGAGAATATCTTTGAGGATACAATACTTTTGTTGTTCCAATGTCACTAATATGTGAATTCCAGCACTGGTAATAAACTATTGACTGCTAAAAACTGATTCCAATACAAGTGTGCATCTGAACTATTGCAGACTTTTATTAGTAACAATTATTTTCCTATTGGCATAACATCTCTCTTTTTAATATATTTTTAAGTTTGTATTATCTAATTTGGACTGAATGTTACTTTGTTATCATGGAAATGCAGCTCTAATTGAAGCGACGTAAGAGAGACAAAAATGTTGCATCCAACACAGCAAACTCCAATTGATCATGATATCCATGATGACGAAGTTGCTATCCCGGTCGTCCCGACCAACAATGTTGGATCGCCTACCAAAGGAAACAAATATGTTATGTTACTTTCACAGAATTTGAAAGAGGAGGTGGTAAAGGGATATCTCGCAACACACAAGACATAGAGAATGTTGTTTGGGTGAAGGAGATAATAGATTCGAAAGCATCGATTTTTGGTCCATAAAATGGTAATTAAAAATTTTGTGATATAGCTGATAGTGGCTTTAGTGATTTGTCCTAAGTATCCTGCATAAAATATGTAATTTTTTTCTTCTTTTGACACTTATTCCAAACTTTATTGAACTTTATGTTATTTATATTTGTTTAATGTTCTATTTTAATCAAGTTATATATTGAACTTAATTTTCTTTGATGATGTATACAATACGATTGATAATCTGGAGAGAATTACAGGTTTATGGATAAACTGGAATGAATTAAATGTTTATGGCAACTCTATTGTTAGGAAATTTATTATCTTTCCAACGGGTTTTTACCGTTATCAAATTTATTATTTCTAACATATTTTATCGTGAGAAAGTTTTTGTTAACGGTTTCACACCGTTAGAAAATTAATAATTCCAACGGTTTTTTACCGTTAGGAGAGTGAATTTTAGAACGATTTTTATCGTTTGCAAAGTTAATTTTCCAACGGTTTTTTTCCGTTAGGAAATTAATTATCCCAACGGTTTTTAACTGTTAGGAAATCTGCTTTCCTAACGGTTTTTTACCGTTAGTAAAGTTATTTCCCTAACGGTTTTTAACCGTTAGCAAAATTTCCCACACCGTAGATCCAACGGTAAAAAAACGTTAGTAATAATTTTCCTAACGCTTATAGTCGTTAGGAAAAGACTGTTTTGGTGTAGTGTTACTGTCTGCCTACGGGCTGTAACATGATTAACAGATCCTAGGGTTGATCATGTATAACTAAACTCTTGCTAGTCCTGACATTTTGTAGCGACTAGTTTCATGATCAACTGAATATGTAATGTTTGGGACGCCTTACTATTGTATATTTAATGATCATACATCTTGTGACTTTTACTTACTTGCTTGTGATTGAGATACTAGGCTTGTTCATGACCTTAAGAGACTGTTGGCTTGTAGATAAACCCTCATGTATCTAGACAGCCGTGACCGTATAGCGAGATGGATTCCATTTTATATACGTAGCTGGCTACGTCTGCCCCCGCTCTCCAGTATTCTGGTTCTGGGGCGTAACATGGTTTAAGTGGTGGCCCATGCAGGTCTTGTAAATCAAGATATGTGAGGGTTTACCGAATAGATGTCTCAATGAGTATTCGTCCTTGATCTCTGCTCGTATCTTCTGAATCTCTGGATTCTTGTCCTGATCATATGCTTGTATCGTTGATCTGTCCTGGTCCTTCCTTATTATTCCCTATGTCGTCTTCTTCAGCGGCATTGTTCGTGCTCCTACCGACCAGCAAGGCGGAGCACCTCCCGCGGACCAGCAGCAACCTGGAGATTAAGCCCAGCATTCCGGAGTAGCCTCCAGAGTCGTGCCTTCTGGCGGAGAGCCACCAGTCCAGCCAGTTCAACCTGTAGAACATGATGACGGCACTTTGGTAGGACTCGTCAGGACCTTGATAGCTTCCCAAGACCGGCGTGGAGATGCCTTGCACCAGGCAGTGACGGATGCTTTGACCCGGGGTGGTCATCAGGGTAACAGCACGGCCAACAGCTTCAAGCGCTTGAACCCTCCATTCTTCGACGGTAGTGAAGATGCTATCGCAGCAGATGCATGGCTTCAGGACACAGAGGTGATTCTAGAAGCAGCCAGGACCCCAGAGAACGAGAAGGTGGCCGTTGTACGCCTGCAGTTGTTAGATCTTGCCCGCAGCTGGTGGGTGGCACAGGCCGTTGGATTAGCAGCACCCATTCCATGGGCAGTATTCAGAGAGAGATTCCAGACCAAGTATTTCGATGTCGTGGCTCGGTATGATCTACAGACGAGGTTTACCAATCTGAAGCAAGGAGGCAGGACGGTCGACGGATATGCGGCCGAGTTTTCCAGACTCAGTCGATTTACTCCCACTTTGGTGGCAACCGAATATGATAGAGCCCAGCGGTTCCAGCAGGGACTTCACCTGGAGATCTTGTTGGCAGTTGAGCAGCTTGAGCATCAGACTTTTGATGCAGTCTTGAGAGCAGCCCGGAGGCATGAGTATACCTCCCAGAGGATTGTGGATAGGGCCGAAGGTCGGAAGAGATCTCACGGCCAGATGAATCAGTCTTCAGCACCGGCCCCGGCAGCCAGGGCTTTGACTATTGGAGCTCCGAGGCGAGCGGCCTCAGTAACGTCGGTTCAGCATTCAACTCCGACGCACCCTCAGCAGCAGAAGCAGAAGCAATCTTCCGTAGTGGGTTGTTCTTATTGTGGGAAGCCAGGCCATGTGCTGGCAGAATGTCGCAGGGCACAGGAATTGTGTCTGGCTTGTCGAGCACCGGATCATAGGGTTGGATCCTGCCCGAATAGGGGTGGTTCATCATCGTCCAACCTTTCTAGCTCTTCGGTGAGAGGACCAGCTCCGGTCCAGCAGCAGCAGTATCCATTGCCGAGGCCTTTGCCGCCTCAGACCCAAGTATTCCAGCAGCAGAACCCCCAGCAGTATGCACAAGTCCAAGCCCAGAGTCAGAGCAGGCAGCGAGAATTTCAGCAGAGGGGACCAGCACCCCGAGGGCACGGTCAGGCTATGGTGATGACCGTGGAGGAAGGATTGGCACCAGGAGAGGTAGTGGCAGGTACTATTCTCGTCAACTCTTTTCCAGCTTCAGTTTTATTTGATTCTGGTGCATCGTATTCATTTATGTCTGCGCGATTCGCGACACGGGTAGGATTGGAGCCCGAGTCATTATCAGTAAGGCTTAATATACTTACTGGTAACGGACTTGTGGGAGTAGATAGAGTGTTTTTCTCGTGTCGGATCGTAGTTAGCGGTAGAGAATTCCCCGCTAGATTGATAGAGTTCCCGATGGCCGATTATGATGTGGTCCTAGGGATGCATTGGTTGAGGAACCAGTATGCTAGGATAGACTGCCACATTGGCAGGGTTGTTTTTAGCATTCCAGGAGAGCCAGAGTTTTCTTTCTCTCGAGGTGAGGTTGAGTCATCTCCTCCAGTATTGCGGATGGCAGTAGTAGCAGCAGTTCAGTTGCCCAGGATAGTCGAGGAGTTTCCAGATGTTTTCCCAGAAGAACTTCCAGGTATGCCTCCGGAGCAGGAGATCGAGTTCACTATAGACTTGATTCCCGGGACAGCCCAGTGTCAGAGAGAGTCTACAGGATGGCGCCGTCAGAGTTGGAGATATTGTACAAGATGATTGAAGAACTCAGAACCAAGGGATTCATTCGTGCTAGTGGATCGCCTTGGGGAGCCCCGATGCTTCTTGTGAAAAAGAAGGATGGTACATCCAGGTTATGTGTTGATTATCGTACCTTGAACTCAATGACAATCAAGAACAGATACCCTCTTCCGAGGATAGATGACTTGTTTGATCAACTCAAGAGGGCTTCAGTATTTTCGAAGATTGATTTGCGCTCAGGTTATCATCAGATCAGAGTCAGAGAGCAGGACAACCCGAAGACAGCTTTTAGATCGAGATATGGGCATTGGAAATTCCTTGTTATGCCTTTTGGAGCAACCAATGCGTCGGCAGTATTCATGGACCTCATGAATCGTATTTTCATGCCTTATTTGGATCTGTTTGTGATTGTGTTCTTGGATGACATTCTGGTCTACAGCAAGAGTGAGGCAGAGCATGAGCAGCATCTCAGAGTTGTCCTCCAGATTCTCAGAGAGCACCAGCTGTATGCCAAGTTCAGTAAATGCGAGTTTTGGCTCGATCGTATTTCGTACTTGGGTCATATCATCACTCGAGGAGGAGTAGAAGTGGATCCCCAGAAGATTGTGGCTATTGAGTCATGGCCAGTGCCCAGCACAGTTGCAGAGGTTCGTAGTTTTCTTGGATTGGCTGGCTACTACCGGCGGTTTGTTTCGGATTTTGTTCGAATTTCAGCGCCATTGACGCAGTTGACCCGCAAGGATGTGCAGTTTGCTTGGACAGCAGAGTGTCAGAGTTCTTTTGAGCAGTTGAAGCGAGGCCTGATAACAGCTTCTATTCTCACGCTTCCAGATGGGACCGAAGGATTCTCAGTGTACTGTGATGCTTCAGGCAGAGGTTTAGGATGTGTTCTGATGCAGCATGAGAAGGTAATAGCTTATGCGTCACGACAACTTCATGATCATGAGAGAAATTACCCAACCCATGACTTGGAGCTGGCATCTGTGGTGTTTGTACTTAAGTTATGGAGGCACTACTTGTATGGAGACAGGGTAGAGATTTTCACCGACCACAAGAGCCTGAAGTATGTTTTCACCCAGAAGGATCTTAACATGTGTCAGAGAAGGTGGCTGGAGCTTCTTGTGGATTATGATGTCAACCTGCAGTACCATCCTGGGAAGGCCAATGTCGTAGAAGATGCATTGAGCAGGAGAGCCGGAGCTTATTTTCTAACAGCGCAACCAGAGCTGTTAGCAGATCTTCAGAAGATGGGTATTGAAGTTGTTCTCCCTTCCAGTGTGGCCTTGATGGCCAGCATGTAAGTTCAGTCCACTATAGTCGAGAGGATCCGGATGGCGCAGTCGGCAGATTCCAAGCTTCAGCGACTCAGAGCAGAGTGTGAGGCAGGACGAAGACCGGAGTTATACATTCATGAGGATGGTACACTTCGATATGGTAAGCATCTTTGTGTACCCAGCGGAGATATCCGGCAGGAGATCATGTCAGAAGCGCACAGTTCGCAGTATTCCATCCATCCCGGCAGTACGAAGATGTACCGTGATATCCGGCAGCATTTCTGGTGGAATGGCATGAAGCGAAAGATAGCTCGGTTTGTCTCTCGGTGTTTGGTTTGCCAATAAGTTAAAGTCGAACATCAGAGACCGGCTGGACTTCTTCAGCCCTTACCGATTCCAGAATGGAAGTGGGAGCATGTGACCATGGATTTTTTGACTGGACTACCTAGATCCCCAGGTGGTAGAGATGCTATTTGGGTTATAGTTGACAGGCTCACGAAAGTGGCTCACTTTTTTCCATTCAGAGTTGGCCAGTCGACGGCTCAGTTAGTAGAGATGTACCTCAGGCAGATTGTCAGATTGCACGGTGTGCCAGTCAGTATCACCTCGGACCGAGATTCAAGATTTACGTCACACTTTTGGCGTAGCTTGCAAGAGAGTTTGGGGACTCATCTCCAGTTCAAGTCAGCCTATCACCCGCAGACAGATGGCCAGTCGGAGCGCACGATCCAGACTCTTGAAGACATATTGCGGTCCTGTACACTTGACTTCGGTGGTTCATGGGACGATCACTTGCACCTGGTGGAATTCTCTTACAACAACAGTTTCCAGGCCAGTATCCAGATGGCACCGATCGAGGCACTGTATGGCAGGAAGTGCAGATCCCCGTTAGCCTGGGATGATGTTGGAGAGAGACAGATGCTTGGTCCAGAAATGGTTGCCCAGACAGTTGAAGTGGTCAGGCGAGTCAGAGATCATCTTCGAGTTGCCCAAGATTGCCAGTGCCATTGGGCCGATTCTCATCGGCGCCCTCTCGAGTTTTCGGTCGACGATCATGTATTCCTGAGGATTTCGCCTAACCGTGGCGTCATTCGTTTCGGCGTACGGGGCAAGCTTAGTCCTAGGTATATAGGACCGTTTGATATTCTGGAGCGAGTAGGAGATGTATCCTATCGTCTCGCTCTTCCACCGTCGCTAAGCGAGGTGCATGACGTGTTCCATGTATCCCAATTACGACGGTATATCCCGGACCCGAGCCACATCCTGGATCATTCGGAATTGGTTGTTGGTACCAACCTTTCGTATGAGGAGAGGCCCGTGTCTATATTGGACCGGAGAGAGAAGATCCTCAAGAACAAGACTATCAAGTTAGTCCGAGTTGCTTGGGGTCATCACTCTTTGGGGGAGTCAACGTGGGAGCGTGAGGATGATATCTGATCGCGATATCCTGACTTGTTTGACTCGTGAGGTATAATGTCTTTCTTATGCCTCATGCCTTCGATTCCTTGCTTGAATGTGTGATTGTCTGCCTAGTTATAGCTTGCATGTGATTAATGTAGCTTGTTATTGCTCCTCTAGCCTCTTGATTAAATTCCGAGGACGGAATTCTTTTAAGGTGGGTAGAGTTGTAATGCCTGTGGTTCGTAATACATATTCTTGGAATACGTGTACGTATTTTATTCTTGTATTGCATGATTTCCTGGCTTGGCATTTCCTTCTGGGCTTGGTTTATTCCTGGTTTGGGTTGGTTGGTTCGGCTTGGCTTGGTTTGATTGGGTTCATGATGAACCCAAGGTGAACCCCTACCTACCACCACCATTTGTATTTATT
This sequence comes from Iris pallida, assembly GCA_029216955.1. Lineage (NCBI taxonomy): Eukaryota > Viridiplantae > Streptophyta > Magnoliopsida > Asparagales > Iridaceae > Iris > Iris pallida. The sequence continues at coordinate 33,926,893 of JANAVB010021798.1, forward strand.
AGCCCTCTTCATTCTCTCTCTTCATTATTCATCTTCTTCTTCCTCATTTACTCCCTTCACCTACCAAAGAGAGAAGAGAGAGGTCTAGGCAAGTGCACCTTGCCACCACTTGAGAACCACTTTTTATTTGTCCATTAGATAGAATAGGCCATGGTGATCAACATTAGAACTTGACATTTTATGATTTGGAGTCTCCATTGTTCTAGATCTAAGTTTCTTCTATTTTCGGTTTTGCATGGTTTTGATCTATTTAAGTTGTATTTTTATGGGTTTTGATGTTCTTATGTTGGAGAGGATTGAATTTCACCCAAGATAGAACTTTGCAAAGTCGGATTTGGACTTGTTTGGACCAAGTTATGGACTTTTGAAGCTTGGGTTCAACCATGGAGTTCCTGCTGATTTGGAGAAGACAGTGAGCAGTGCACGAGCTTTTTAGCTTGTGCCACTGAGCTGCGCGCGCTCTTTAGCGCAGTGCAGTCACCCCCATATGCTGCCTTTTGGGAGTGTATGACTCGCATACGCTCGCTTGCTTGACAAGGAGTCGTATCGCCCCCATACGCTGCCTTTTGGGAGCGTATGACTCGCATACGCTCGCTTGCTTGACAAGGAGTCGTATTGCCCCCATACGCTGTCTTTTGGGAGCGTATGACTCGCATATGCTCGCTTGCTTGACAAGGAGTCGTATCGCCCCCATACGCTGTCTTTTGGGAGCGTATGACTCGCATACGCTCGCTTGCTTGACAAGGAGTCGTATCGCCCCCATACGCTGCCTTTTGGGAGCGTATGACTCGCATATGCTCGCTTGCTTGACAAGGAGTCGTATCGACCCCATACGCTGCCTTTTGGGAGCGTATGACTCGCATACGCTCGCTTGCTTGACAAGGAGTCGTATGGACCCCATACGCTGCCTTTTGGAAGCGTATGACTTGCATACGCTTGACCTGAGCGTGGCTTGACCTGAGCGTGGCTTGACCTGAGCGTAGGTTGGCTTGAGCGTAGGCTGGCCTGAGCGTATGACTTTTGCACTGAGCGTATAGCCTTTGGCTGACTTGGTCTCATGTCAGCGTGTCAGATTTGGTTTTATTTTTTCCCTAAGCTTGGCTCTTCTATAGCCCTGTATATTGATATTTTATTAGACATTTTACGCCCATTTTATATCCTTACGCCTTTTGTCATGAACTTGATAATCACGAATTTACTTGATATGTTTAGATTTGATAATTGAGCATGACGTGATAGTGACCCGTAGTGGTGCACTCCTGACATAATAACCTGACATGACCTGATAGTGGCCCATCGTGGCGCACTCCTGACAAGTACACTTGGCATGATAACCTGACATGATTATCTCGAATACCTGTTGTGACAGCTACCTGACATGACATGACCTGTATAATAACCTGGACACCGTGGGCGATTGTGCTTGTATAAATAATCCAGTCCTGTCTTGCATCATGTCTAGGAGGGGACTCCTGAGTACCACGGTCAGGAGTACCTACTAAAATGGACTAAGGCTAATAACTAGATTAATACATTAGTCATGACGAGATTTCCCAGCTACAGGCAATCCCGTTACCTGGGCACACCTTGGGATCTGTAGCCTGCCGTCGAGTAGGGCACATTTCCAGTACACTGTCATGTGTTGCACCCTTCAAGCTACGTAAGGGTACATTCGTTTCCTGGACGATGTACCCACCTGAATTCAACTCTAATCTTTTAACCCGGGTAACCTGGGTGGTCTGCAGGGCTTGTGGCTGTGGAATAATCTCACTGCATCTTGTTAGTAATTAGGCATGTGACAACCCTAGTTAGTTAAAATATCAAGCCGTAATTCTTGCTTGGCCGTGAAATGATTGGATGGAGTCTAACCAGTCTAGTCTTGCCCTGATCCTGTTCCAGATTATTGAATGACCAGAATGCTTGTATTTATTTTGCCGATAAATGGTGAGAATTTCAAGATCTGTTCAGACGAAGGGTTACAACCCCGGTCCTTGTTTGGTTTACGGGTTGTAACCTGGTTATCTGAATGGTTCCATGGTTATCTCGTCGTATATCATCCTGGTGCATTTTCCTTATTTCTAGTTCTTTTATTTATATCTTGTGCTGATTGCTGGTTTTAGTTCTTAAGTGAAGCCTCCTTTGTGGCACTTGCTCTTTTTGGGGTCTGACCCAGCTGGTTTTGTGTGGCCAGATTTCGTAGCAGCTCCAGAGGATCTACCGACCTTCCAGCCAGATGGTGGCCACTAGACGTAACCCTGGCAACGAGTGGGTTATTTTTGGCTCTCCTACTCTATTGTAAAAAATATTCTTTTGAGGCGTTTAGCCGACGAGCACCTGTTTAGCTCGATTGCACTTACTTACTGTCTGCCTACGGGCTGTAACATGATTAACAGATCCTAGGGTTGATCATGTATAACTAAACTCTTGCTAGTCCTGACATTTTGTAACGACTAGTTTCATGATCAACTGAATATGTAATGTTTGGGACGCCTTACTATTGTATATTTAATGATCATACATCTTGTGACTTTTACTTACTTGCTTGTGATTGAGACACTAGGCTTGTTCATGACCTTAAGAGACTGTTGGCTTGTAGATAAACCCTCATGTATCTAGACAGCCGTGACCGTATAGCGAGATGGATTCCATTTCATATACGTAGCTGGCTATGTCTGCCCCCGCTCTCCAGTATTCTGGTTCTGGGGCGTGATACTACGCCGCAGCATCGGCGGTAGTACGCTGTCTGGGCTCAATATAAATCTCAAATACAACAAATATCTCTATTTTTGCTCATTCACGATAATTATTTTAATTACAATCCCAATAATACATTCAAATTTGTATACAGATACAAACCCGCTACATGTGACTATTCTAGCTAGAATCTATGGTTGGCCTCCAAGATAGCTCTAACTCCACCCGAAGGATCCCAAAGCAAGAGAGCAAGTCATCGAGAATAATTATCAAGAATCTGTCAACTGAAAAATGGTTATCCAGTCAGAATTGGAACAAGTGCAAGTCTAGCCCTCACAATACAAATACAATATAAAGCAATATAACACTAAACATGTGAATTAATGATCAATGGAAAACACGAACAATATGAACAAGAAAATATGCAATATGATAAACGACGTAAGAAGAAAGCGAGAATGAAAAGACAAAGAAACTCATATAAACCATAATAGTGGATGTGTCATGAGAAGTACAACGTTCCTACACATGGACGGCTTGGGCGAATGATGAGGTTATAAGGCCCGCCCCCGTAAACGGGAGAGTTGCCAACAATACAATCTGGGCTTTGTCCACGTGCCTAATAATTGTACCCCTCCAATTTCTATACCTCACAAGCATGAAAACACGGTCATGATAACAATCACGATAATAATTAGAAAACATTAGTCAATGACTCAATCTCGTGTGTGTAAACAGTCAAGACACGAAAAATAGCATGTATAAGTGAAATATAACAATATAAAGTAAATGCATATGAAAGCGTCAACAAGTACTTGCCTCGGTTTGATTTAAAGTTGAATGGCATGATATGATCATGTCGGCACGAAAATAGTCTCAGAAGTCAAACTACGCAAGATGATTTCAATTGATGAGACGGGACTCTGAAATAAAAACAAAAAATAAAATATTTTGGAAAATTGTTGAGAAAAAATATATGATGTGTACTTTTTCATCAGCGTTCCGAAACTTTAAACGGATCGTGATTTCGATTCCTGGTTCACCCGGAATCTCGAAAACACCGAAACGTATCAAATTTGGACAACTGACACTCCACGAATGAGAGATGATTTTATTTTATAGGTTCAATATATATAGATAATGGAAAGCAATTAGTGAATTATGACATGATTAGAACTCAATCAATAAAGATATGATTAGGATTACCAACTAATTTGGATAGGAATATGATTAGTTCAAATAAGAAATAATCTATCTAATACTAGATATGATTCAAGTAGAATTAGGATTTCTAACGGACAAGTCTCTCCATAAATTTAAATCAAATAAATTATTTAAATCCAAATCATATGAATTCAAATCCAAATCTAAATCCAAATCAAATTCAACATAATAACTTTAAGATAAATTTAATGTTTATCAAAGCAATTTAAATCATATAATAGATAAATCGTTAAATCAAATAATATTTCAAATCTATATTAGATAATACTTAATGCCACAATTAGTCACCATAAGTATTTTAAATAGTGTTTGATGTTATCAAATAAGGTAAAATATATTTTATAAATCTAAATCTTATTAAAAATAAGTTACTAAATCTTTTTATTGCTCCAAAAATAATCATAATTTTTAAACTATTTTCGAAACCGATATTTATTTTTTGAAAATCCAAACATAATAATAAATAACTTTATAATTTCAATAATAAAATTTTAAGAACAAATATTTATTAAAACTAAATAGTACTTTCAAACCGTAAATTACAAACTACATTTTGCAATACAGAAAAAAATAATAAATATCTTTTACAAAGTTTCAAAAATAAATTAATTTCAAACAGAATAAAATAAAATAAAATAAAATAAATTTGAGAAACAGGGGTTACACCTACCTTTCCTGAAGTTACACACTTTGGCTTCTCCTCCCAAAGCAGCATAATTCTTCCTCTACTTGATGGCTTCTTTTCCATAGCAAAAGGAAAGAAGCAAGCTTCTTCCTCACTCTCATTGTTATCATCACTCACACGAGCAGTGCCTTGTGCGCAGGCAGGAGTTTTCTGAACGACTTATCGTATCGTCGGACGTCCTCCTCCGTCGCCTCCGCGTAGTTCAAGTAGGCGCTGATGATTCTGCGGAGGGATTTGATCTCGAGGGCTTCTTCAATTCTGCTGCTGAAGCAACTCTCCTCCTCCTCCATCGTTTTTCTTAGATAGATGGATAGATCGACCGATCCTCCTCCGCTTCCTCTCCCGCTTTTACTACGACGGCAGCAGGATCCGCGACATCCGCATCTTCGACCGGAGGAGGAGGAGTCGATTGGTTGAGTGTCGGAGACTGCTTCTTGGCAGCAGCGGCACCCTTTTTTTTGGCAGATCGGGGCAGCATGGTTAGGGTTAGGGTTAGGGTTCTCGTCCTCTCTCGTTACATAGGTATGCTACGGAAAATTTGAACAGAGTTCGGTTTAAACTCAGGGGATACCGCTCGGGTTAGGTTGGAGTTTTCCTGGGCTCGGGCTTGGGTGAGATCGGGCCGGCTTTGGGTTACTGCTTGTGGGGTTTGGTTTTATGGGGGAAATGGTTTGTTTACATTTGGAGATGCAACAACAATCTTAGCTGAAATTCATTGCCTAGTTAGACATAAATATCAACGTTTATACCTTGAATTTTAATTGCCAAAATACATAACTGGAATCATTCATGGCATTTGGTTTGCATGAATTCAGTAATATGAATTCATACTTGGAATTACAGTTCTATCCTTCTATATTCTATACAGAGCATATTGTGAGTGAATTCTAGTACCCTAATAATTGGAGAAGTAAAGCAAGACAAGATTTAGAGGACAATCTGTAATTGTTTATTCACAATTAAACAATTTACAATAGCCTAACTATAACACAAAGATTATCACTAGTCTAATACAAAATAACCCTAACATACCTTAAGAATAAAAATAAATAATTAAATAAGTTCAAGAATAATGGTACGCGTACAAGTTTACCAAAGTGCCACGAAGTAGACCCATGATCTTGGAACGATCCCAAATCTTGCTCCAAAAAGATGGCATCATGGCACCATGATTCCAAGCCCTCCTACAGTTCGTATGACACCAATTGAATATCTCGAAAACCTTGCCAACGAGATCTGCAATTCTTCAAGCGCGGAAGTTGTTGATCTTGAAGTCATCTACCGTAATAATTATTTATAATAATTAATTATAAATCACCATTCAAATCAATTTTAAAAAAAAAATCCGGGAAGGGAAGCTACAATGATACTAGCAGGATATGCACAGTGAGCCTTTGGAAGCCAAGTCTTGCGAGACTTGTTTGGCTTCGCTGATTTTGAGGAAGTAGAGCCGTCCCTCGAGAGCATCTCTTCGAACGTCTGCTGATCAAAATTTACGATCAGCATCTTCTGAGTACTCCCCACTTTGTCGGTATCAGATTACGTCACTACCTTCTCGTCAGAGGAAAAGGTAGTCCCCAGCAGAGTCGCCATTTTTGTGGACACACACAAAAAAGAAGAAGAAAATGCTATCTTTTCTTTTATTGGCACAAGACACCACAAATCTACTACGCCTGAGAGATCCTGCGCTGAGGATCCCTGGGTACAAAAAGAATTCTGGGGAATGGGACGATGGAGATCAAGCGGCAGTTGCTCCTTCACTCCGTTGACACTCCGATTACAAAAGTGGGAGAAAACCTAAGAAAATTGCTAACTGTCGGCTCACTGGCAAGAAGTACAGCAATTTGGCTATTGAAAATGCTCTCCGTTCTCTTATTTTGAAGAGGGGTGAGGCCCCCCTTTTATAGTTGTTCTCGAGCTGGAATGACGTTATGTGCCCACATGAGGAAACACGCTGGTTCTTATGTGAGCGCATAGTCCTGCTTTGGGCGCATAGAATGTAGGTGCATACAGGCTGCAAGATCGTGGGTTGGTCGTGGTGTTGACGTGGCCGCATACTTCGGTATACGACTGCTCGTGGAGACTGACGTAGCCATGCGCTTCGGTGCACGTTTTGACAATAGCTTTGTCTGAGTCAGGTTTGGGCGCATAGCCATGTCTCAGGCTTATGCGCCCTCCTTTCGGGGGAGCTAGTCTTGGGCGCATGAAGCTTCACTGTCTAGGCGTATGGAGCTACACTTGACTGGGCACATGGAGTTAAACTGTCTGGGCGCATGGAGCTACACTTCACTTGGGCGCATGGAGCTATACTTGACTTAGGTGCATGGAGCTATATTTGCTGAAAAATTTTTATGCTTCTACAGTTGTTCTTCACGAATGAACCCGCTTGAAATAAGCTTCTTGACTTCACTCCCGATGGCCTCCATAATATCTGGTCGAAATTGTCGTTGCTGCTGCTTCACTGGCTTAGCTTTGGACAAGATATTTAGGCGGTGCATAACAACTTTAGGGTCCAAGCCTGGCATGTCTTCATAGATCCATACAAAGACGTCAATGTATTCTCTTATAAGTTGTATAAGAGTTTTTTATTCTTTGCCAGACATACTTTTACTGATGAAGATTGGTTTAAAAGATGATTCATCTCCTAAATTAACTTGGATGACTTTATCTTCAGTATGTGGTTCACATTGTTCGAAACGTAACTCCCACCAAGTATCCATCTTTTGAGCCCATTGTTCAAGCTCGATCGATTGGACATCGTCTACAATTTGGTCAACTAACACCATGTTGACGGATAATGTTGCTTTGACCATGTCTCTAATGCTGGAGTCTGAATCCCAGAGGCAGGAACCAGAAGAATGAGAACAACAATCTGCTTCGACGTTTGATCTTTCAGCGGTCGTTGGAGGAGTGACGTAACCCAAACCAACATCGTTTTGTTGATAATAGTTCTCTGGTTTGCCGGGAGAAGCAAAGTGACGTATTGGCAATCGTTGTCCTTGACCGTAGTTTAGACCCTGGTCACTTTTTATATCATATCCCATGTTCTGGATGATATTCTTGGCTTGCCAACTATATCGGTAAAGTTGTATTTTCCCAGAGTCATAATCAGCTTCAGTGTTGTGATTGGGAGAAGTAGAGTCTGGAACGAACTTTCTCTCGCCAGTTATACGACCGAAGATGATTAGCTCTTCATCTTTCTTTCTGGCTGGAACGATGAAGTAGATGATATCTTCAGGGTAAACCTTTTCCCGCAGATGAGGCATCGTGACCGGCATGAAGAGATGTGGTCCTATGCCGTGCTCTAGGGCATATATCGTATCTATGTACTGGTTTACAGATTGGTAGACATCGGAGTAATTCAAAGATAAACCTTTACTTAGAAATATGCAAATTCTTCTTCTTCAGGGATAACATCATCCACTGAAGGTACATTATTTTGAGTATTGATATACTCATTGAGATGATCATTGTCTGAAACATGAGCTACAGACTTGGCCAAGTTTGCCACATAGGGTAACTCTTCACGATTGGGAGGACGGACTTCAGCAGGTTCTACCCGCGTTGTTTTACGGAGAGTGATGGTCAATGGTTTGACCTTATCAGGATTCTTCTTTTTAATCCAGATTGTGAGAGGCTTTGGCATACTTTTTTGGAGTAGTACGTCATTTGACTCGGATAATCAAGGGACCATCACTGGAAGATGAACTCACTTTAGCTTCATCGTCAGCCTCGTTGCCGTCATCTTTGGGAGGCTGAGATTGATAAAGTATCGAATCTTCGTAGTAGGCTTCAATGCCCATAAAAGGATCGACATCAGCAAACTCCGCCTTCATGATGCCATCACCGTTGACATACTTAAATCACTAGTAAAGTGTAGAAGGAACGATCATGTTCTCTTGTATCCACGGACGTCCCAATAAGACGTTGTAGGATACATTGGCGTCGATTACATAGCAAGAAACCTTTGTTCGTAGATCACCAATCTGGCACTTGAGACGGATCTTGCCCAGCGAGTGGCTTCTCCCAGCATTGAAAGCCATGATAGTTGTATTGGTTGCAGATAGCTTGTGCAGAGGGACTTCTAGAATTTGGAGTAAACTTATAGGAATGATGCTGAGGGAGGAACCTGGATCAATATGCATCTGATCCACCTTAATCGCCCCGATATACCCTGTATAGTACAGAGGTCTATCATGACGATTATTTTGAGTAGCATGTCCTCCTGTGAAAAGGTGATGTTGGGCACCACTTCCACAGTACTGTGGCAGTGAGAACAAGAGACGGGATCTTCAGCGGGGGCTTTGACTTCAGCGAGATAAGAGTCGGCATGTAGTAATGCCTCACTTAAGGCCTTCCGCGTTTCTTTGGAGAGTCGCAATAGATCGAACAAAGTAAACCTGGCAGGTGTATTGGCCAGCTGTGCAAGTATGTCAAAGTTGTAAGGCCGATCCATGCCATCGGGAGTTGGCGCCTTCAGAGACTTGTCAAATCGTGTCTTCTTCTGCTTAGCTTTGTCGGTAGTTGAGGGCTTAGACGGACCAGCTTCTGAACTTGTAGGGGGCAGCAAGAGCTTGAGAAGGTACTACTTCTTCTTGTGCGGGGTCATAAGTCCATAGGTAAGCCTTCCTAGATCGTGTCTCGCCAGATAGAACTTCGTAAATAAGAGAAGACACCATATGGCATGATTTGTATTTCTTGTCCCTCTTTACTTTGGATGATACCACCCCCTGCGTCATTTCTTGCACAAGGTCTGGATGGATCCACATGATCTCACCACATTCAGTTGTGAGTGGCACCAAAGTTGAGTTGCGAGCTGGCGACAGATTGACGACTTCCATTATTGCCTTGGGGATTGGAACTACGCCATCTGGGACTTTTGTGGAAGGAAAGTCACTAAATTGAAGAGAGATCATGTTAGAAGATACGACCTTGTCTTCAGCTTTGAGGTTGATCACTTGGCTGTTGTTAAGTTGTTGTATCTTCTTCTTCAGAATAATGCAATCCTTAGTAGAGTAGTGCATGTACTGATGATAATGACAGTACTTGCGATCGTTGAGTTGGTTCGCCTCCGCAGGACATCATGGTAGAGGCAATGTCAGTTTATTAGCCTTGGTCAATGTATGAAAAATGGTAATAACATCATCCTCGTCAAAGGAGAAAGTATTCTTAGGTTTGTCAGGAGCGCACTGAGAATTGGAAGCTCCCTTGGAAGTGTCGACCTTCAAGACTTCTTTCCCTTTACCTCCACGGACAGGGATAGTTTGAGGGTGCTTGCCTTTGTCTTCAGATTTGGGTGTCTTTAACCCCAGAAATTCCAGATTAGGGATGTCATTTTCAGCGGCATCAGCGGCCCCAATGAAAGCAGGCCATGTATCGTACTTATGTATACCCAGACAGAACTTCACTATAGTAAGGAAGCTATGTCGACAAGTATCCATAAGTTCTGAGTCTGGTATACCGAAGGGCATCTTCAATGCTAGTCGCCTGAAGCGTTCGATGAAAGCAATAACAGACTCTGTCCTCCTTTGCTTGGTCTCGATGAGGGTGGACATACTAACATGCATGCCACTCTCATAAAACCTGTTGAGGAATAACCTCTCCAAATCTTTGAAGGAATTAATATAACATTCAGGCAGACTGTAGAACCATTCAAAAGCTACCCCCTACAAGGTGCTAATAAATAGCTTTGACAAGAACGGATCATCCTTGGGTAAGTGTAGAGTCTGCGTGTTGAAGTATGTCATGTGTTGGCGGGGAGAAGTCATCCCGTCAAATGAATTTAGCGTCAGTGACTTGTAGTTAGGAGGGCAAGTAGCATTCCTCCATTCAGGAGGATAAGGTTGAGATATTCCCATCTTCTGAAGCTCGTCTTTGTGTGAGATGGTATCGAGACGGGCAACAAGAGAATCAATTGCATCCTGTTTATTGAGCAGATGTTTAAAAACGGCTGCTGTACGGTTGTTAGGTATCGTTGGTGAAGGACCACCCCCAGCATTTACAAGATTTGGAGGAGGCGAAACGGAATGATACTCCTTCTGTAGTGAAGGAGGGTTGTTGCTATGAGCCCAACTAACATGTGCTAAGACGTTTGGTTGACGTGGAAGAACAGCCCCAGTAGCTTGGACCGCCATGATACCGGTAAGCATATCAGTAATCTTGGCAAATGCTGTTTCAAGATCCTCTAGCCGTTTGTTGGTCTGATCACTGGCTTCTTCAGGTCTCTTTCCATCCGCCATGTATGTAGATAACATGCGAGGATGAACAGAGAAAATAGTACAACTGGTACTGATACTGTCTATCTCTGAGTTGAAAAGTCCCTCGTCTTCAGGTAAGGGAGGTAGATAGTCATCGTCAAACTCGGAGAGATCATCGTCATCTGGAAGGCTACCTCCGGTGTGAAGGTCATCTGCTTTAGACTCTGAGAAAATACTACCCCCAGCTGAAGGATCATCACCTCTAGCTTGGGAGTCCTCATCATCTATACGGAATCTCGTCCTTGACCGAGTACTTATATAGACTCCTTCAGATGTAACAGCTCGCTGGCTATATGTTGGCAGACTTTTTCTTCTTCTGTTCGCAGAACTGAGAGAAAAAGTTGGGTTCGTGGTCCACCTTCTTTGATTGGGGCTCCCGTAAGGAGGACCTATGAAGCCATATTGGGTGAAACACACAGCGGCTTTTCATCATCAAAGCGATACAGTCGTCGAAACATGGACGGCCTCTGAGGCACTCTCGTTGCTTTGGAGCAGCAACAGTTGATGACAATACTGGTGCACGGATGTATGCCATGAATTGTCGTATCCTCCCTCGCTTTAGGCTTATGATTTATCATGTCGTATAAGTTAACGGAAGGGAGTTTTGCCTTAAAACCCATTTCACATTCATTGTCGAGCTTTGCATATGGGTTTGTAAGGAGAGTTGGCGCATCCGGACTTAGTTCACGTGCAGGCGCAACCCCTACACCTAGGTTCTGTGATGACCTTGAAGACAGCCCCGTGCTATACGCGTTGGCGCCTATCTTTTTGCTGTGGACGCATAGACCCTGGAGTCTGCCTTTGGGAGCATGCTTCCCAGAAATCTTGGCAGCATGCCTGAGCTTCCTGGATGTTGGCGCATAGTATGGGTCAGCAGAGCTTCGGCGCATAGCCTTGGGCGCATGACCCTGGGCGCATAGTCTATCGAAGACATAAGTCTTCTGGCCAGAGTTATACGCTCACACATCCTCTTGGGCGCATAGCTTTGGGCGCATGCTTAGTGAAGCAGCGTTGTTTTCTTCTAGTTTTGCCTCCTTCATTTGTGAGCCTCGCTGAGTTTGCCCAGAGCATCGAACACTTCGATTCCTGGCATCGTAGTATTTTCCTTTGCCAAGTATCGAGCGTTGAACACTCTGTTGTTGATTGCACAAGAGAGAAGTTACTGGGCTAGTAGAGCCCGGAACGGTATGCACTTTCTTCATGTCAGGAGCCTCTGTGGCAGAGCTATGCACCCACAGAGGAGCTCCATGCGCCCATGTGGAAGGCCTATACGCCCACATGACAGAGTCCTTCGGTTGCATATCTTCTATGACACTGGCAGGATATGAACCACAAGCCTTCGGAAGCCAAGTCTTGCGAGACTTGTTTGGCTTCACTAATTTTGAGGGAGTAGAGTCGTCCCTCGAGAACATCTCTTCAAACACCTGCTGATCGAACTTCACGATCAACATCTTCTGAGTGCTCCCTACTTTATCGGTATCGGATTGCGTCACCACCTTCTCGTCAGAGGAAAGGTAGTCCGCAGCAGAGTCATCATTTTTGTGGACACAAAAAAAAAGAAATACTATCTTTTCTTATTGGCACAAGGCACCATAAATCCAGTACGCCTGAGAGATCCTGCGCTGAGGATTCCCGAGTATAAAAAGAATTCTGGGGAATATGACGATGGAGATCGAGCGGCAGTTGCTCCTTTACTCCGTTGACACTCTGATTATAAAAGTGAAAGAAAACCTAAGAAAATTGCTAACTCTCGGCTCACTGGCAAGAAGTACAACAATTTGGCTCTTGAAATCCTCTTCGTTCTGTGTTTTGAAGAGGTATGAGACCCCTTTTTATAGTCATTTTTATGCTGGAATGATGTTATGCACCCATATGAGAAAAATACACTAATTTTCATGTAGGAGCATAGTCCTGCTTTGGGTGCATAGAGTGTAGACGCATGCAGACTGTGTGATCGTGGGGTTGATGTGGCCGCATGCTTCGGTGAACGACTGCTCGTAGAGACTGACGTGGCCGTATGCTTCGGTGCACGATTGATCGTGGGTTTGACCGAGTCGAGGGCTGTCTAGACTTGGGCGCATAGCCTGAAACAGGGTTATGCGCCCCCTTCTGAAGGAGTCCAGAGTGGGCGCATAGGGGATGTATGCTATCAACATGGACGCATAGCTTGCTCTAGCTTGGGCGCATATGACTTCCTGGCTTGGGCGCATGGTTGTCAAGACTGCTAAAATTTTCATGCTTCTACAGAGATGCCTCATCATCGATGTAGGAAGAATCCAATGTCGTGCCGTACTCCTGCGAGAAATCACTACAAGAAAAGAGGCTTTTCTTGACGGCTTTTCCCCGTCAAGAAATGGGTATCTTGATGGTTGCGGATCTGTCAAGTAGGCCAGAGTCAAGAAAAGACCCCTCCCCCTTTCTTAACGATCGCTGGCAGGACTTTTCTTGACGGTTTTTGGTCGTCATATGAAGTAGTTTTCTTGACCATTTTTAGCCGTCAAGATATAAGTTTTTAGAAATCGTCAATATAGGTGAAGACTTTTCTTAACTCTGGCCTAGATGACGGTTAAAAACCGTCATAAAAGGCCCTTTTGCATCAGAATTTAGTTTATTGTTGACGTTTTATAGCCGTCAAGAGAAGCTAAATTTTGTACAGCCAAAATTCTATTTATGATTATATATTATGAATCGAACACAGACATATTATCAATAATCCAGAAGATATACATCAAACAACCATAAAATCTGATTTTTATATTAACAAACTGTATTGTTCATACACCACAAACTTCCAACACATTTTACACACGTCCAACCACAATTGTCCATATGTACATATCTAACCATGTATATATCCAAACAAATCAAAATATATGAATTTTGTACAATATTCCAAAATACATAGCACATTACCTAACTATATAACAAAATATTCCAAAATTCATGTCTAAGGTTTTGGTGAACTGATTCAATGCCCGAGGGACCTTCAACTTTTACTTTAGAATCCTCCTATGTCTATGATTATATTTTCCTTCTGTACCTGTAGAAGAAAAGGGTGTGATCCTATCATAATGTAATACACATATAACTATACATATAGAAGTAAACTGCATTCTGAGAAAATAGTAATGGCAAGGCAAGTATCCTAAGTACATGAGAAACATAAATATGTGTATCAATTTGAACAATCTATTTTAGGTAGTGTGGGTAATTTCACATCTTTATGAAGAATATCTTGTTTTTTGGTCTTCGTCATGTAAATGGACATAACACGACAATATATTAACTCATTCAAACCCAAAATTATTATCCAATCCTCCTATTTAGATGGACAGGAAGACACAATTATTTTGGCCCATGATGTCGAGGAGGAATTTGTCCTCTCTAGAATTCACCACTTCCTAATATGATGCACCATAAAATGCCACAAGGACAACTAAAGAACCTACAATAATAATGACAACCAAAGATTTCATAGCTTAATGATCATTGTATTAGCAAAGATCATGTGTTCTCTTGCAACTATCCCATACAGAGCAAATGAGGCTATACATAAAATAAGGGAAAATGAAAAAAAATTACTGTAAATGAGGCCAAAAGGAAGAAAATTAATATCCTAATCACAATGCTTTCCTCTTAGCAGTTGGACTTGACATTTAATTCAGAACCACAAAAAGGCACCATAATCAGTAACCCCACACCATATTAGCAATTGTTTGTGATGAGAGACATATAACAACATCAGTTCTATATAAAGATAAATGACACAGCAATTCGAATCTAGTAGTAACACAAATATGGGAAACAACTGTTTTTACACTGATAAGCCATATTTCCTTCCCAATTATTCACAACTTAAAATCGAACTAGAGGGGCACCCATATATTTGAAGTATAACTGAACCTTGTTAAAAGAAAACAAGTCATGCATTAGTTAGCACATATATACTAGTACATTCTATCTAAAGTTCAATCTTGAAATTACATCTAATACAATCAGTTTATGTCCAATACCAATCAAGAGGTCAATCAGGATTTTGAAGGCGATCGGTTGTATTCTCTCCTACCAACCTCATGGTACAGGCTCCATGATGTCATATTTACCCAAGTGCAACTTTGACAATATAGATTTGTTCTCTATTACAAAGGTAGAAAATATAGTCACTTAGAAAGCATGGACACTCCAAAAATATGGACTGTGTCGTGTCGGACCCTTATTAGACATGTATAGGACACAACCCAGTTACTACAAAATATACTAGGATAAACAAAAATATGTGTAGTGTCACCGTGTCCTTACCCTATTGTTTCTATGTTAGTGCAACATTTAGTAACCAAACAAATGCCTACGTGTAGTACTGCATGCAAATGCAACAAGTGGCAATGAGAAAGGAACTAAAAGGAGATGTTCTAGCCAACGTGGGACTAAAGAACTAAACATGATTTTTTCTAGCAAAGAATATAACAGTTTTCGGCTCCATTTGGGCCAAGAACCCAAAACAATTAAATATTTTGTAAAATTAACCCATATGCCCTGAATATAGTCATCAATTGCAAGTTCTATATAAACGGATTGATAAGTAGGATAATGACTTATACCTTGACAGCATGATAAGGCAAAGACCTTGTCACGACCCGCACCCACTTTTTGGGACGCGAGAGCGTGAGCAAGCCAGCTATGTATCAAGCGGACTCCAGTCCGACTCGAGTACGTATAAGCTGTCAAGATTCATGGTATCATGGCTAGCTAATATGGTAATCTATAATGTATCTCAATCCATAAGAATATATAAGACAAGAATGAACAAGTATGGGTCGTGGTCTGCAGCCCACTAGCATATATGTCCAATTAGACTCCAAGAATAATATGAGTCTATAAAGCTAATCTGATAAGCAGGATATATCATAAAAGCACGAGAAAGATAGTAAATCAATAACACTAACAAAATACCTAAATCATGCAGATGAAGTCAACTACCACATGCTCAGCTAACTAACTCCGTGCAATCAGCTACCTAAAGAGATCATCAGGTCCTCAGAGGACTAGCAAGATACATAAAACATGCCTACTAATATGACAGTAAATAACATGTATAGAGGATAAGAACATTGCAAGAAGAACATCTAAGGACGATGAGTCGTGTGGAAATGTAATACTAGACTTGGCTAACTATCAATTGAAACTCCTATAGCTTGTAGTACAATGCAAGATACTCCCAATCTATAGTATGTTTCAATTGAAGTACAAAGCATGATACTCTCAGTCGAGAATAGCCAATTCTAGTATCGATCTTCTCTCCTAAAGGATACAAGGTCAAGTAGACTACTATAAATCGTAGTACAATGCAAGATACTCCCAATTTATAGTATCGTAAGTTAAGTCAACCAATCAATCAATATATGCTATAGGCCGTAGTATAATGCAAGATACTCCCAATCTATAGTATGTCTCAACTGTAGTACAATGCAAGATACTTCCAGTCAAGAATGGTCAAGTCAAGAACAAGATATAGAAACTGACAACTCAATCACGAGACAAGGTAACACGAAAAGACCAATAATCAAACAATATCGAATATCCTATACGTGCACGTAATCTAGAACAAGTAAAACAATCAAGGACAAACCAATCACAATATAGAAATAATGTGACAATATGAAAAAGGAATACAATAGAGAAAGAGAAAAACAATGTAAATACTGTATATGTTCGGCAAGGTATACTTGCATGTTGTCTTCTGCTGCGATGCTGTCTGGCTAGTGTCCTCAATCGAAAGTGTAGCGGATCCAAATTGCCCTATATAGTATATTCTAATCAATACTGACACACACTAATCTAAGCAATAACAAAGGGTAACATCGTCGTACCACATCAACTAACAATATAATGTTCGTGCCAACAATTCAACAGTTACATAGCATTGGATAACGTGACAATAAACACATACCATATAACTACGGTCTAACATGTCGTGAGGGTCTTGTACATCGTGGTATCATACGTACATATAGGCATTTACATGAATTAGATACATATAGGCATTTACATGAATTAGATAAGTGTAGTCCTATACGTACGTAAGCACGTCACATTGTCGTAAAGCTCTCAATGGCACTAGCTACACATCGGGCATGCATGTGACCTCTTAAACACGCATCTCGACGTCAAATAAAACTGAAATAATCATGAATTAAATTTAAAATTATTATTAGTTAGTGAAGAATTAGTAAAATAATTATCATTGCATGCACAAAGTTCCGTTCCGCATTGACTAGGTGTTCTAGCAACTTGACAACTAGTTTGTGCATGCAAAGTTGCCAACTTGCATAAAACTCATTTAATATATGAAAATATATTAATTAATATTCTGAAATTTATTATTTAATTTCTGAAATTTAGTTTTTAATAGCAAAAATAGTAACATGCATCAAACTAGATTTAATATGGTTACCACATTGTCATGCCTCAGATTTGTGTCATCTAAGAGTAGTTTTGCATATAAAATTAGGGTTTCTCATGCATGGGGATTTCATAATTTCCATCTAATTTGTTTATGGGTTCATACAAGCTTTCTCCCATGGAAAAATTAAATACTAAATAGAAGTTAAGGAACTTACATAATTGTGATTACGACGAAGGCTTTTCTTGCGACAAGGACCTTTCGGAGTGCCAAACGGACTCCAAACTTCACGAAACTTGAGGGGGTGCTTTGGGGCTTCACGTAGGGTGTAGAACTTCAGTTTGGATGGGTTTGGGGTGTTGTTTTCCTGTGTGTATAGCAGGTGCAATCAGCAGCACTATTTCGGTAAAAAAAAAAGGGTTTCGACTACTAGTTTAGGGTTTGTCGACTTGTGGGGGCTGTTTTGGTGTGTGGGAATGAGGGGGAAGAAAGTGGAGAAGGAGAGGAAAAGGAGAAGAGGTCGTGGAAGAGAGGGGGGAGGCTATAGAGGGGTTTGCCAAAAGATGGGAGGAAGTTAGGGTTAGGATTTTGAGAGGGAAGGCTTAGGCTTCATGTAAGGAGTTGGTTGTTGGGCCCATTGAAGAGATTTAATGGGCTTTAACCTATGGTTCAGATCTATGGGGTTTGGTTTATCCCTTAGTAAGGCTTTGGATTCACTTGGGTCAAGTTGTTTGGTCCTGGTTGGATTTGAGTGCAAGTGCACAAGAAGGTTCACTATCGGAGTCTTAAATATTAAATTTGTTGTCTATTGGTTTGTTGTGCATCTACAAGGCTTTGAGTGAACAAAATATATATTGTTGAGTAGGGGATTAGTGTGGGGTAGTGCAAAAGTCTAATAGGAATTGGTTTGAGAGTCAAAGTAGGGTGTTTGGGCTCGGTTAGATTCAACAAGTCAAATAATAGTAGTTTTACGATAACGATGGTTCATGATGTTTGTTAATATTTATTTCATAGGTAAAGACGCAAGTATGTATGCATGTAATCAAAAGGTCCACAAAATTCACAAAATAGTTGTCATAGTTTTTAGATAAAAATGTCACTTGAATATCAAATAATATTGACACCTATATTATATATATGACAAATACTTACGGAATATATTTATTACATTATTAAATAAGTACCCCATACACACATAAGATATATATATTGACATAGACGTTTTTGGACACACCGCATGACTACATTGGCTTGGGTTCGGTTTGGGTCCAATCAGGCTAGTTTGGGTTTGGGTTTGGGTCAGGTCCGAGCAAGTTCGATCTAACCGGGTCTTCTAAAAGTCAATATGCTTAATAATAAAAATTTAAATTATTTATAGGGTCATGTCAAAACTTAGCTTGGTTTTCCTAGTTCGGACACACTTATGATTTGGCCTTCCCTACCATGGCTAATACACTAGTCAAAGCACGCCACTGCACTATCCGTGCCACGGTTTCTAGTCATCTTGTACTCCATAACTCAACTATGACTTAAAACATTCTACCGTAATAATTAACTAATTAATTATTTATAAAAATTCTAAAAATCACCAATTAATTCAAATATATAAATAAAAATATTTTTAACAAAAAAAATTCGAAAAGTGGGGTTACAGACCTGCTACAGCAAGATAAGGCAACGTATTTGAATTACAACATTTGAATCAATGTCATTATAAGCCGCTTGATGTTTCGCAATTGTTTCCTCTGCAAGAACATCCTCATCATCTGGAGTAACATCATCCAACTGAGGAATTCATCATGCACAGCTGTAGAGGCTGCCTTCTGAAGTAAAAAAGCAAAACTAGTAAGCATTGCACCAAATTTCATGATTCAAAAGTTCTAGATGTACACTCACTAACCTTCAACCTTGTTATCACCTTTCCCACTCCAGTATGAAAAAAATGATTTCCTCACTCCATATGAGTTTGGAACTATAATATCGAGTAAAGTGCCAAAATGAACCACAGCAAGAATGTGGAAACTAACCACAGAAAAATACTCTCTTGTTAAAAAGCTATGTCTCAAACCTGAATATAACAAACTCCAATCATTCAATTTTCAGCAGTCTGTAGTTTATACTTACCATTGTCATAACACAAATTTCATCTGAAGGGCAATTTCCACTCCCCCTCCAGCTAATTTCTAGGGATTCAGTTGTATCAGTTGCATCATGAAGTATATTAATACATTTGGAAAGAAGGTTGGGGCTGGGGGAGAATAAAGAATAATTTTCTTTTGGCCTTCACTATATGGAAGCCCAAATGTGGGGACCATACGATTTAATAAAAATAAATTTGTGGCATAATAAGGAAAAGAAGTACTGCATAGGATTCCATTTAAATTATCAATTCTTGCATGAGTCATAAAGCCAATAATAAATATTAAAAACTCAACGGTCATGACTGATGATGACTTGCTAATAAATGCTGATATCATGAATGCTTAACTAAGCTGCAAAGGATATATAAGCATGAACTATGAATTTGATCCCATAAAGTAGAGAGATGAGCATTGTAAGGTAGATAATCCACTCATACTAAGTGTATTCTGATGTATCACTCATGATAGCTAGACTTTCCATAAACTATTCCCATGTATGACTGACTATATATAGTTAGAACAGAACAGTCGATTAGCTCGAACAGAATAGTCGATTAGCTCTGAAAACGTTGCTGAACGTAAGAAGGGGCAAACCTATCTGCCTTATGAAGGCAGTGTCGACCAGAGATACGATCGGGCAAACCTATCTGATATTGGCTCGGTATGGGTGAATTATTGCCTCAGTATGTGGGAGGATCAACAGAGTATCTAGCTCAGTAATAGAGAGCTAATATAGCAGAGCAGCAGAGCTTAGTATCTGAGCTCATACAACAGTTCCAGAGAGCTCAGTATCAGAGCTTAAGAGCTCAGTATCAGAGCTCCTATAGCAGTTTATCCAATAGATGACCTCCAGCTCATTTTACAACCAGTCTCCAATAGATAGCCTCCACATCATCATTGACACTCATTGCTACACACCATTGCCAAGTCAGACTTTCTTTGGTTTGAACTCTGTAAATATAGGAGTAGCAGGGAAGAAGAGGAACATGAATGAACTTGTTACTTCATTAATTTCTTTTTTGTGGTTTGAACCTATCAACACACTTATGATTGTAAGATTTCATGTAATTAAATAATCAAGAACTAAGATCATCTTGTTAAGTTTTCAACCTCGGTAGAAATTAGGCCTTCACTGAAGCCAACTAATCCATATTCAAGAGCTTCAGATACACGCCAAGAGAGGGATATGTTTTACTAAAAAAATGTAAGCATCCAGACTTGCATATACATAAAAATGCTAACTTAAGGAAGTGGAAACTCATGGATAGGAGAAAGGAATCAAGAAAATAAGAGACTCTAATAATAAAGAATGGTGAACTGCAAGTTTTATAAAGAAGCTTCGAAGTGGATCTATGTACATAAATTGAAGATATAACAAATTTGTGTCTATATGTAAAGCATCCTGGACTGTAGTGTCCACATATTGTAAATATGTGTATTTGTCTTAGTCACCAAATTATCATTTCAAATGTCAAATATCATGATGTTAAAGTCATAAATAATGGCCTAAGACCACTATGAATGAATTAGAGAGGAAATAAGGATTTCAGTTAGGCCCAGTTTCACCGAGGAACTGTATCAGCATACGCTTGATAATTATACTCATGATGATGAATTCAACAACTAAACTACATCAAATAAAATTCACTTTAAGCTTTATAGAATGAATGCTTGTATGATTGAATCAACAGTATATGATATAACCAAACCAGGAACCAGAAAAAGGACTTTGGAAACTGTTGTAAACCTAGCTTTACAAGTGAGGAGGTTATGCACTTGCCCTAAACCTGAACCCTCCCATGGTGAGTGTACTACGGACTCTCCTTCTTCGACCACATCGGCTCCCCAATCGACCCCTTCCTTCATCCCGTACCAGAACCAAAGAGAGCAGCTCCCCCACCACTGCCTCCACTCTGCCCGCCTCTACGCCTTGGACGTTCCACTACTACCTCATAATCTCCACTTGGCTCCACTTCGAGCACTGCGAGGACGAGCACCTCCGCTCCAAGTCCACCACATCATTTACTAATATGCTGCTCTCTCACTATGCAACTAAGAGTTAGTGTGCTCGTAGAGTGTCGAAAACAAAATTGAGCCCCTTGACGAGCGTTGTAGCAAAATACCCCTAATTTCTCGCTAAGTGCTTGTAGAGAGGAAGAAGAAATCAAAGTATTCTCGCTGTAGCAAAAATCCTAACTTCTTTCGAGACAAAAAACCTAATTTCATCTTTTATAATGGCGTAAATCGAAGTATACAAAGAAATAAAATAGATCACACCTTTTTCGCATAGTGAAGATCGAAGACCGTGGCGTCGGTGTTCTTGCTCGAAAGGACGAAGAGGAAGGGCTTTATTTGTTAGTCAAGGAAAAGGAGCAGTAAGAGTGTGAAGACTCTTCAGATATGAGGGGAGGGGGGTCTCTCTCTCTCTCTCTCTGAGAGGGTTTCTTGGGAAGAAGAAGGTTAGGGAATAAGGATGAAAGGAAGAGGATTCTCTGAGAGAGAGTTTTACGAGAGATCGAGAGACCGGTTCCTGTGTTCCTTGACTAGAAGAACAACCATCCGTCAACAAATATGACAATTTTGAAAAAATTACTATAATGGCAGCTGAAAATATTGTGCCAATTTTTTTGCACAAACAATAGATGACGGTTATCACCGAACCATCAATTTATAAAATGATGTTTCTTTACGGATCGTCTAAAATCGTCAACTATTATGCTATAAAATTGATAAACTAACATAAAATGTGGCCTTTCTTGATGTAAGCCTAAAACCGTCAAGATAACCACTATTGTTGACGGTTTTCGACGACCGTCAACTTATAAACCGTCAAGAATCGTCATTTTTCTTGTAGTGAATCGTCTAACCCTGGAGAGATAACTAGGTCCTCAGAGGGACGTAACAAGATACAAAAAAATACCATGCCATATAAACTGTGATATATAATAGAGAGTAAAAGGGGATGCATGCAATAGGGTTACTAACCATTCTACTGTGAATATGCAGTTGAGATACAATCCTTCGACGCACGAGCCCTGGCTGTAGATGGGATCGGCATAGTTCCCGTATAGGGCACCAGAGGCCTATATCCCTAACATCTGAAGATCATCAGAGGGCATCATATGCAAGGGGGTACGTCCATAACGCTCTAGAAAACGTCAGAGGGCACCTGGGCCTACGTCTCCGGAGGAGCGCATATGTAAGCAGGGAAGTGCAAAGAAGCCTATACGTCAGGTATTATTCTTCTACCCAATGCCTAGTATCATCATCTCCATGACTGATAAGAACCTCTAGTAACCGTCAAGTCTTCTAACATTTAATTCTATTAGCAGTTACTCATATCCGTCACACGCTCCATACGTATCGGTGGCCAGCCGACTACGCGGGTACATATCCTACATATGACTCACAACTCGTGATGATCATGTGTCAAGGCCGTATGAGATATACCAATACCTCATCATTAATGGGTGGTCACTAGGCTAAGTCAATGCAAGAGAATAAAACAAAAGCAAGTAAAACGACCGATATAGTCGCTTACACCCAAGTGTGACTTGGACACACAGTGATATAATACTCAACAGATAAGTAATGCTGAATATAAATAACTAAAAATAAGAATAAGTAAATCACAGAGTAAGGTGGCAAGGTATCTTTCTTGGTGGTACGGAAATGGCAACTCCAAACAATCAATCACGTCAGCAATAAATCTCGAAATCCAAGAACGGCTCTGGATGCGAAAATAAACAACAAGAACATTCCCGGTGTAAAAGATATATCTAGGAAATGTCTATCCAAAAGTTAAATTCTGGAACAGGGGGAAAATCATAATTTCGGATAAAAACGATGTCCGTCGTTGGATCCGTTTTGCACCAAAATACGTGCCAATATCTATCGTCTCTAAAGTCATCAAATTACATGTCTACGGGTTCGATTTGAGGAAATGAACACAACCGTATGTCCAAAGTTTGATTCCGGCAGGCTGTATATAATTTTGCCCGTTAGATCGGGTCGCGGGTCCGCCAAATAAGCGTTTCGGTCGACCTTCTCCGATTTGGCCCAAACTTGGCACACAAGACCAGAATTTTGATACAGTCCTGTTGGCACAAGTTTCATCTCGATACGATGAACGTATACAATGTTATGGCCAAGTTTGCAAAAGGTCGATACGTTAGTATCTCGATGGATACGTACTGATTTCGTCGCGCACACGCAACGAAATTGAGTTCCGTCAGTTCCCACACGTCGACAACATCCATACGCACCATTCGATGCATATAGTATGTGACCACGTCGTCTGGTTTGTCAGGACGCACGCCGTATCGGGAAGTTTTTTTAAAATTTTCACAGTTTTAAAGGCTATTTTTGCTGATTTTTGAACTGATTTAGCATGAAACTAAGAACAGAATAACTAAAACTAATTACTAGGTTTCAAACTTGGTTATGTTGGCTATAATCGTGTTTAATTAGATTTTGAAAATAATTATTATTTTGACAGAGTAGAGCCTTCCAGTATAGGGTTTGGGGCTAAGGTTCTGTTTTATTTTCGAACAGATTTCCCCGAATTTTGAGTCAATTTTCTGATCGACACAATGGGGTGAAACAGAATCCCTTTGAAGGGGTTTGAAGGTGATCATGTAGGCTTTATATAGGACTTTGAAGATTCAGAAACGATCGAGCAGAGCAAAAGGTATATGGGTCGACACTTGGGTACCTAGGCTGATTACTCATAACAGAGTTGCTCTGTTCTCTTATGGGTGTCTTCGATCAGCGACTGTTCCGGCGATCCTCTGGCAAACTGGCGACCGTGCAGGAGGTCGAGGCGGGGCATGGGGATGTTGTGGTTGCTCTGGGGTAGAGGGTTGGGGTTTCGTGTGGTGTTACGATAGGAATTTTTGATGAAACTCGAGTATCCACTCATATATATATCTCGAGTTTTAATCTGTATTTTCCAATCGGGTTTCTATCAGGATTTGGATTAGGGTTTTGTCAATTCGTGGAGGATTTGCTTTGGATTTGTTTGGGATTTGATTGAGCCAAATTCCTGGAGTCTCTATTTGGGACAGAGAATGAAAGGCTCGGGTTTATCCCATTACTGTTCACGTGAACAGTAATGGAAGGTTTGTTTGTTTTTTTATTTTGTTTTTTTGCTTAACTTACTACAGTATTCCATTATATACAATTTTCTATAAAGCAATATATACATTAGTGTATAACACTTTAGTATATATTATCACTTTAGTATATAAGAATATATTTACCAATTCTATATACACTATATACACACATGTATTTTTACCTATATATATTAGTATATGCCACTATATATATAAATATATATTCATTTAACTAGAAACTAGTGTATTGATATAGTAATAGATATAACATAATTATTATTATATATAAAAGAAATACAAAATTAAAATATGGGGTTTTACAATCAGTCACTTTGATGGCCCTGCCAAGCGCCCTGTATTTTAGCAGAGACCGCATGTCCATCAGCAACAGCAGCATCGACCACCTCCTAGGGCACCTGTACCCCAGCATCAGAGAGTAGCTCCTGTTATATGCACCTACTGTAGGAGGCCTGGTCATGATCATGCAGTATGCAGGAAGAGACTCGGATATTGTCTCGCTTGTGGGTCTGCTACGCATCAACTTTGGGATTGCCTAGCAGTTATCAGGACGGGAGCTCCAGCACCACCAGGACAAGCTGCACTTCAGCCTAGGGTACCGCTTTTGACTCAGCAGCAGAGGTTCAAGCAGAAGCAGCAGCAGAGAGCGGCTCAGGGGAGAGCCTATGCTATGGCTATTGATGCACCAGAGCCAGTACCGAAGATAGCACTGGAGCCAGAGCTGGTAGCTGACATCATTACAGGTCTTATTTTACTACATTCTTATCCAGCTACTGTATTATTTGATTCTGGCACTTCACACAGTTTCCTATCCCTTGAGTTTGTACATAGACACCACCTTATCACTAGACCTACTATGGGAGTTGGTAGAGTTATGACTAGAGGGGGAGCAGTGTCTATTAGTGATATGTATAGCTGTCCTATCATTATAGCAGGAAGGGAGTTTAGGGCATAATTCTTTGTAATGCCTCTTCCCGAGTACGATATTGTACAGGGAATTGACTGGCTTAGTGACTCACATGCAGTCATAGATTGTTTCGAGGCAGTATATTGTTTAGTCCCCCAAGAGAGGAGGAGTTCAGAGTGAGACGAGTCATGCCAGAGATTATAGGTGAGACCAACTTTGCTGCTACAATTGAAAAGCAAGTACCTCCCCATCCTGTCATCACGGAGTTTTGGACATCTTTCTAGAGGATCTTCCAGGCCTTTCGCCTAACAGAGATGTGGAATTATCTATAGATCTGATACCGGGATTAAGACCGGTATCTTATGGCAGCTATAGAGTGAACCCCAAGGAATACAAGGATATGAAGGACCAAATCGACGAGTTGCTGAGCAAGGGCTTCATCAGATTCAGAGCATCGCCATGGGGAGCACCAGTTCTTTTTGTGCCAAAGAAGGATGACACAATTCGGATGTGCATCGACTACAGGGCCTTGAACAATGTTACTATCAAGAACAAATATCCTTTGCCTCGGATAGACGATTTATTCGATCAGTTGAGTGGGGCGAAGGTGTTTTCGAAGATAGATTTGAGATCAGGATATCACCAAGTGAATGTGAGGGCTGAAGACATTCTGAAGACTGCATTCAACACCAAAACGTGTCACGACCCGCACCCACATGGGCCACCACTAAAAACGTGTCACGACCCGCACCCACTGTGAGGGTACGAGAGCGTAACAACGCCCAGCCTACGCCGCAGTGTCGGTGGTAGAACGCTGTTCTAGGTCATGAACTATAACTAACATAATATGAATACTCTCCATAAGGAGGCCAACACAGAGGTACAACTCAATCACAATCTAAGGTAGAATGTAGCATGATAGAAAATAGATAAGAAATCCTCAACTAAGGTACAGCAGAAAGAAATAACAAAGTCTCAACATCTCTAAAATATACAACTCTGAAAATAAGACAACAGCTAAACATGAAAAAAAGGACAGTCTAAGCTATCTACACTATACAAGGTATCATCCTGAGCAGCTGCCTGAACCTCCCCAGGGGTCCAGGTCGCGAGTGTCAACTAGGCAAACTCCAAGTAAGGGTGCAGGGTTCCTCATCATCCTCTGTAAAATTTTCAACAGGTCCAGTCAGGACGGGAACGAGCACAAAACATCTCACGCAGTTCATATCATGTTAGGAAATATAAAGCATACAATAGAGTAAGGTACATGAAACGCTGAAAGAAGAATGTATATAAAAATAGCAGAGATTTGATAATAGGAAATATCTATATATGATAAGTAAGAACTGTAAGCAACATGTGATTTAGAGCACAATATGGTTATGTAAACGGGTTAGGTTATACAATAAAATGGGACTCCTTTGTACGTGGGTGTACAATGGACATATACAATTTCTTATACAATAGGATTGATCACATAACTAATTTTACTCTTCCTCCCCAATCAATACACAAGGATCTAATTCAGTTACATTACCTTATACAATGGCTTGTACAATGGCTTATACAATAGCTTGTACAATGGCTTGTACAATGGCTTGTACAATAGCTTGTACAATGGCTCAATGTGATAATGAGAGTACAATATGCACAATGAGTGTACAATGATAAGGGTATTTATGTAAGTGAAACGTACATCACAATATGTATTTAGTGAATACAAGGAGATAACATCTCAGAAGAAGATCCACATAGTACCAATCCGTGATAATGATCGTGTCAGCATCAAGTACAGTAATCTAGAGCAAGAATGTAAATCCAGACAAGTATGAAACGGTCAGAGAATGTACTTGCCTCGTATCTGAATGTCTGAAGTAAATGTACCGTCCGAGATGAGGTACCTGACTCCTATTTAGAGCAACACAAGTCAAGATGTATACAAGAGATGATAAAAGTAATCTACAACGCATCTGCACGCTGTCTAGGTCAAACTAGATCAAAGTCAACTCTCGGTCAACTCTAGTCAACTAGACTGGTCAAACTAGGTCAAGCCTAAGCCAAACAAGTCTAACAAGTCTCACTAGGCCTAACCAAGCTTAGTCTAGCAATCACACACCAATCACAAGTCATACTAGACTACCAACACACAACATTGGTGTATTCATATCATACACATAGGCCATATGCCCTATAGTTCACATCACACATATTTCACATATCATATACATAACAATATATATATCTAAAATATAATACACCCACATATTATAATATATAGGATACCTATATATTCATCTCACATATATACACACATGTCCATAAATGTATCTAATATAATATAGTGCACTCATATATTTGTAGGATACATTAAAAATGTGAGTCTAACATGCACATATGTATATCCCCGGGTTCTCCGGTGATCCGTCCCTTCAGCCTCCGGCGCAGCCCCCGCCGCGGCCCTACTCCGCCGTCGTCCTCGCGCCCCCCGGCGGCGCTTCCCTTCCCACGCTGGCGCGGGTGAGGGTCCCGAGGACCCCTCGGGCCCAGCGCTCTCCCATCGGGCCACCCGCTCCCCCTCGGGTCCCGTGCGCGGTCCAGCCCCCTCGGGCCCCGCAGTGGCCCGCCACGTGGCCCCCCCATCCCTGGGATGCGTGCGTTTCAAATTTCCTATTTGAAATTTCGTGTGTGCCGTGGCAAGGGTGGGCCCTGTGGGCTCGTCCTTCCCCCCCCCCCCCCCCCCCCTTTTTTTTTTTTTGGGGCCCTTTGGGGCCGGCCCAGCCTTGGGGCCCTTTTGTCGTCTGTTGTGTGGCCATTAGGGCCGGCCCAACTAGTGGGCCTTCTTGTTGTCTGTGTTGTGCTGCCCTTTTGGGCCTGACCCAGTTTATGGGTCCTCCAATAAAATTTCCTTTTACAAAAAAAAAAAAATATATATATATATATGTGTGTGTGTGTGTGTACACATATCCATAGGGAAAAAGGAGAATGAAAGTGCATGTGTTCAAGTATATGTGTGTGTGTGTCATGTGACATGAGAGTGTCACTTGAGGGTGTGAAACCTGTGTGTGTGTGTACATGAAAAAAGAAATCAACACTAGTTATGAGTTTACACTACACATGGCACAAAGCTAACCCATCTACATTACACATGTATTATACTTAACATGCATGGCTACAAGTATACATCTATATATATTAGAGTAGAGACTAATTAAGTTATAACTAACATGCATCTATACTTTAAATAAATCTATATATATTATAGCAATTATTTAGAGAAGGGTTACATGGCATGGTAGTTGATATAGAGTGGGGTGTCCTTGTGCAGAGGGTGAAGTTCATTATCAGTTTAGTTCCACATTTACATATAAACTAAAGTGAGCTATCCCATAAACTGGTGTAACTAACCACATAAAATGAACCATGTTATCTGAAATCTGCCATTAAGCCAATATCCCATATGCATACAGCTCATGCATTGTCTAATACTAAAATTAACTAACATTTCGAATTAAGGGGTTGAAGGTTAACATTACATTCATAGACATTCCACTATATTGAAAACTGAAATTGGCTTGGCAATAGGAAAAGGAAGGTATATATGCTTACATGGACAGTTCAGTGTTCGAACAACCTAAAATGAACTAACATTCAATCTAAATATCAGCTATGCATTGGTTCTATGTCTACATATAAAATCTGATATTGTATTTACAATATTTATACATTATGCATTCATATCTATCATTACATATATTCCTTGCATTTATATCTAGCATTCATTATATACTTTCATGCATGCATTGTATATCATTCTTTCATTCATGCATTTATGCATTGCTTACATATATTACATTAATTGCATTCCTACATGCTTGCATTCAACCATATATATACATTAATGTAAAGAGGATATATATCATATATATATCATTGTATTCATCTAACATATCATGCATTACATACTCTATATTCATTTAATATCCATACTACATAGGCTCATAGGTTACACAAAATGCATATATCGTATAGTCACTCTTTTACTTAAAACAAATACTGTACCAATTGGGCATTCACTAAATTGTATGATTAAAGTATGTTGTAGTACGTCATGTTAGCTTTCCGAAACTTCAAATGGATCGCATTTTCGTGTCCGGAAGCTCCCGAAATCGCGAAAATACCGAAACGCGTTTATCTTTCGTACAGCTGACACTCAAATAATTCTATAGAATGTTACAGAAAGAATTTGGCTTATTAAAATATATATTTGGAAAGCTAACTTCGATACGGTTCTTTTAAAAAAACAGAAGATAAATCAGAGTTTTAAGCTAAAAGTTATGATATTTTTAAGTTGCTATTGCTACTAAAAACGTGGATAAAAATTATGACGAATTTGGGTAGTTTGAGACAAAAGAACACAAGTATATAACATAATATAGCAAGAACTCACTCTCTACACTAATATATATATATGAGACACTATAGAACACATCTCCAATAAAAAATATGAGATTAAACATGTAATAATTCATTCATACATAACAACAACACATAGTGTGTCCAAATTTGGGGTTTTCCCACATGGACACAACCACAACACAAAGGACACTCCTATGACTTCCAAATGGACACGAAATGGACACAAATGGAGATACAACCATGGGGGTCATTCCTATGGATTCAAAATAGACCTATATGCATGAGGAAATGAAAAGGAGAAGGGATTTATACCTCCCGGTAGATCGAATCGAAGAAAAGCCTTCCCGGAGCGACACCGACACGTAGAGATTTCAAAAGGATACGAACGAGCTCCGAATCCTTCCAAACTTGGATAGCTTCCTCCTTGGCTAGAATGGAGAAGGAAAGAAGAAGATTTGGTGGTGAAATGGAAGGATTTGGTGGAGAAATTGCTAGGGATTGCTCTCTAAAAATTTGGAGAATAACAAGAGAGAGAGTGTGGATGAGAATAATGAAATGAACTTGAGCCTATCCTCTCCCAAAGTGGCTGGCCATATGGGGCTATTTGTCCTATTATGGTAAGGTCCAAATGCCCCCACTAACCTATTCTATTAGTATTAGGAAAGGGCTAATTGGTTGGGGCTAAATTAGTCATTCTAAAGTCTCTAATCACACTAACCTTATCCATAATAATTAGTCTAACCTCTAACTAAAATATTTCTATCATGTGGGCCATGGCTAACTAATGTGTGGGTCCACTAAAGTCAACACTACCCTCGGGTCCCCGTTTCAAGTCGGATTGAGCTGAAATTCGAACCCGACTCTAATAACCCCAAAACAATATCATAAATAATAAAATAAATTTCAAAAAATATTTCAAAAATACAAAATGACAAAAATACCCTTGTTCCTGAAAACTGGGGGTGACAAATTCCTCGAAATTAAAACCAAACAATAGTAAAATGTCAAAATCACAAGTCATAATTTTAAATAGTTTAAAAATGATTAAAAAAATCACCAAAAATCATAATATGAAATAATTATCTATAAATAATAATTATAATTATAAAATTTCAAAATTACCCTCATCTGGAAAACTGGGTGTTACAATCCTACCCACCTTATAAAACTTTCGTCCTCGAAATTAAGATGATCGCACCCCCTTCTAGGTCAAACATAGTCAAGGGTCAATCATTAGTCAATTTCTCAACATCCAAGTACTTGGTCATCAACTGGTCAACTTCTTAGGGTTTTACCTATGCTAGCTATTTAGGTGTTGGCAACTAGAATTTAGCTAAAGAGAAACTCTATAACAGACTAGCTCTTAACTTCCCAATCCTATCAAGTCACCTATAACTAAATACCTACAAGCTAAGCACATGAATACCAAATACCACATATATATATATATATATATATATATATATATATATGCTCAAGAACAATAACCCATCACATATATCCTAAGTATATCATCTATATATATACATGACTGATCAACCAAGGGTTAAGGCAGACTAAACTTATAAGGGTCTGAAACAATGCTTAGAACTAGGCTAAGGATGAATGGTCTGAATCAAGGGGACATGGTATTTAGTGAAGGCTCTGCACACTACCTATAAAGGTGATCAACACAAAGGGACTCAACACGAAGGAAACTTAACTAAAATGGAAAACTGAACCAAGTATAGGCTAAACAACATGTTTATAACCCTATACAACAATGGCCTATAGATACCAACTAACCTATAACCCATATGCCAATATCATCTGCAATCTATCTATACAAATAGACCTCTCGGTCTTAGGTGAAACTACAACTATACTCAAAGGCAGGCTCTGGTCATGGGTGCCTCACTGGAAAAGGTAAGGGAAAGTAGAAATAATCATCAAGGATGTAAGGCATACTAACATCCTATGTGTAACTGGTTGGTATTATAGATAACAGGAGAATTATCTGCAATTGGTTACTATTCTAACACCAATGCTAACTATCACCTCTAGGGTACAGACACTCTACAAGTCATCATACCATTATACTATGAAGGAACTACCTATGAATAAGCTCTACAAAACTAAATATCCCTACTCCTAAGTCATTTATAACAATCAAAAGGGTATGATGTTTAAACCTTCTCAAGATACAATCTGTTAATCATATGCGTCTGTCCAAAATCATGTTGTCCAGAGTCTTTATCATGCTAGTGAGCAAGGCTACGATAATCACAGAGTCCTTGACTAAGGTACGTACCTCTAGGTTCATGGTATTTAAAATTTTCGTACTGCCGCATGCGACGGCGAAAACCTTAAATTTCTATACCCGAGAATACATTCAAAATCTGACTACATGTCCTCACTATGCCAACTAACACGACTATCGAGGATTATAGATCCCATGATTTAGACGACCTAGCCCATATGATTTTCTCAGAAGAAAAAAAACAAACACAACAAAAGAGTAACATGACAAAATTAATCAATCAACAAGGAACAGATGGAATCAGATTTTAAGGTAATTATAAAAGACAATTGCGGGAATGGAATTGAGAAGAACGGAACTTGCAGCAAGATCTCCAACGGTCTGTGCATCCTCGACCGTCCTGACGATAGCTCGCCCTGCTGGTTTCCTCCAGCCTGATGCTGATACTGCACAAATCTCTGATGCTGATGCTGCATGAATCGCTGCTGCTGAGAGAAACCGAAAATGAAGGAAAAAGTCTCTGTACAGACTGAGGTGCACCTCCAATATAACAGAAACGCCAACCTGAGTCGGCACAATAGAAGCTGCGGTCTCGAGGCCCTGATGAACAGGACGAGAGGTGGCCAACCTCTCGATAGTATCCCCCGAACCGAAACGATAAGATCGTATCTTCATAACCATCATGAAGACAGATCAAAATAAGAAGCAATTTCTGAGAATGAAGCGAAAATCAAATGAGGACAATTTATATTCAAGGGAAGTCAATAAGCAGCAAATTTAGATAAGAGGAATCTGATTAAGAGTTTTTCCTAATGTGATTGAGTACCTCCAAAAATAATCCTAATCCTGCTGCAGGCTGTAGTGATACTCTAGTTCGAACACCACTACATAAACTCGACCTGCATGGACCACCACTAAAAATGTGTCACGACCAGTACCCACTGTGAGGGTACGAGAGCGTAACAACGCCCAGCCTACGCTGCAGTGTCGGCGGTAGAACGCTGTTCTACGTCATGAACTATAACTAACATAATATGAATACTCTCCATAAGGAGGCCAACACAGAGGTACAACTCAATCACAATCTAAGGTAGAATGTAGCATGATAGAAAATAGATAAGAAATCCTCAACTGAGGTACAACAGAAAGAAATAACAAAGTCTCAACATCTCTAAAATATACAACTCTAAAAATAAGACAACAGCTAAACATGAAAAGAAAGGACAGTCTAAGCTATCTACACTATACAAGGTATCATCCTGAGCAGCTGCCTGAACCTCCCCAGGGGTCCAGGTTGCGAGTGTCAACTAGGCAAACTCCAAGTAAGGGTGCAGGGTTTGTCACGACCCGCTCCCGAATAATCGGACACGAGTCGGACACGTCCAGCCTTCGTCGTTAGACACGACGAAGTAAGCTGTACCAAGCTAGGAAAAACTAACCAGATAAACATGAAAGTATAGAATCACAGCATCTAAAAATCTTTCCCAGAATAATCACCATAATCCACAAATTCAGATATCATAATGTACCAGAATCAAAAGAAATGAAAAGTGCTATGAACTCTAGAGTCAATATCTAAGAGTAAAGCTAAGTAATCTAAACCTGAAGCCTCAAGCTAAGCCTCATCCTGCTCAGCTAAATCCTGGGCTCTGGCCCATAGAGTAGATCAATGTCCTGCAAGCATACCTGCAACATATCCTATTCAGGAGCGGAGCAAAGTACAGTTCTAGGTAATAAAACATGAACATGATATGAACAGGGTACAGGAGTACAGGAAAATGAAATACAAGAATGAACATGAAAGTACAGGATAGTACAGGAAAATAAGTACAGGAACTATAGTACATGAATGTAAAGTACAGGAACATGTAAAGTACAGGAATGAAACTATAATCCTGAAGTACCAGACATGACAAGTGCACACTATCGAAATACATCTAGTCCATGTGACCGGCTGGGGTAAGTACAGGAGCATGCACAGGAGTACATGAATATGGTACGACTTAGGACCCGCGTGCACAGTACGAGGCCTAAGCTAGGTACATGAATATATAGTAACCGGGATTGGTCACATGGCTAGTGTATTTCCCCACCCGACACTAATAAGTACAAGAGCAAGGGTACAGGAATACAGGAGTACATGAATATCGTGCCATGACGTGTCACAAGAAAGAGTATAAGAATGTAAATGCACAAAACCATAGAAAAGTACTTGCCTGGCTCCGAAAAAGTACGGGTAAAGTATAAAGCTGGATGTCCTCCTGAGTAATATTTGATACAAGTTGGTCAAGTTATACCCATTATCTATATTAATACTTAACTACAACTATTTCTAATAAAACACGATTTAATTTAGTAATTAAAAGTAATGCCAGACCACCCATTTCCTAACCAAGTCTAATTATAAGTTGCATTAAGAAAGTTTACATTTAAGGTAACATAAACAATACTTAATGATATGTTTCCAAAAATCAACTTAAGGTTTTCTTAGGAGTAGACAACTACTTATTACCACTAGTTAGTAGGCTTGAACTCCACATAGTAGCCCAAACTCAATAATCCTGACTGTTGGATCATACTACTGGAAACATACTATAACTCATGTACACTATACTCGGAATAATTTAAACATTTGGAAGTTCAAGATTAAACAAAACTCAATTCACAGTAGTCTAAATACACCTGCATATATAGCTTGCCATTCATGTATAGTTGTCCATAACAAGCAAAATGAGTCTGAATCTGACTCGCCTGCAATAATGAATTTGACCAACAGTTTCCGAATCAAAGGACTGAATCCATAGTCCCAACAATCAAAGATATCTTCAAAATATACTTATACAAATTTAACTTGAAAGAAAACCAATCAATTCAAAATATACAGACCAACAAATAAGAGAGAATAAGATTCTATTTAAGGATCAAAAAGACACAAGCTGGAACTTATCCTTGGACACACCAAACTGAACCCATCCCGAGCTTACCAAGTCTCTGCTACAACCCATCATCAACACTATACTCCAACTAGCCAAACAATTCCAAGGAAACTTATACTTAATGGTCATAATTTAAAGAATAAACACATTCACACAACTAGCCACAGCCAAAACAATCAACTGCTCAACCATGAATCATCTCTCCATCGACATCCAACCCGGACACGACCCCAAACCGACAAAGCAACCAACATCAAAATTCTTGGATGAGATCCAGTCATATAGAGAGGAAAAAGAACTCCAAAATTTAATACAATAGAAGAATAGAATTTACAAAATATAAATCAAATAAGAAAATTTTGCTACTATCAGTCCTGGCCTTCCTTTGCAACAGCCATCACTCGAACCTTTTCGAAATCAGACACGAATCATTGTTGGATATAATCCAGGCTCCGACACGCATATACCAGACATGAATCCACGTACACAGGACACGAACCCACGAACCTCCCTTGGACACAACTACACAGAATATACGATCCTGGCCAACACTTCCATTAATTAATCGAGACTAGAACGAACGAAAATAAGAGGAAATAAAGTAGTACCTGGGTTTGACGAATCTGAATCCAAAGTTGAGACACTCCTATAGGACGAACACAACCTCACGTATCCAATTCACGGTTCTGACCTATAGCAACCATGAGAATTTAGTCAACCTAGCCTACAATTCCCAATCATCATATCAATAATCTCACCGTGTTCGTCGTGGTCAACCGTCGTTCGATCGTCCAGAACTATTTCGTGCACAGGACAATTTGCAGCACACCATCGATCGCCAAGATCGTACAGATCTGGAATAGTACACAATCAAAAGAAGAACATCAAGAATAAACTAGTTCCCAGTATAACTACGACGAACTCACCTCAAGAACCACAGGGAGTTGTCCGTGCAGTCATCGGCGTCGTCGCCTGGCTGTCGCCAGCTAGGGCTGGAACGAAAGAATTGGGGAGAGTTCTCAAAAAAATAATAGTGAAGAGAGTTTTCTCTCTCCACAGTCACTTAAGAAACAATTGTAATTTTGCAACGAAGCCCCCCCGCAATAACAGATTTTTAGTTAAATCCTCCCGCAAGTAAATGTTTACAATAAAACCCTCCCCCTTTCTGGAAATTACAAAATGCAAGAAAAACAGTTAAAACTTTTTTTTTTGAAAAATATGAGGGAACCACAAGTTGGTTGTAACAAATTTTCAAATTTAAAAATTACTCCCAAATTATTTTCCTCTAAAATATCAACCATCAAATTTATTAATTAAAATAAATAAAACTAACTTTTAATTTGAAACCCAAAATCAATTTCTATTTTTAAAATCAAAATTTTTTTTATTCTAGGAAAATCGGGAAGTGGAGTTACAAATCTCCCCTCCTTAAAATAATTTCGTCCTCGAAATTCGAGAGGCAACAAAACAAACTCAAAGCAAATCCCAAGAAAGTTCAACACAATTTATTTATTGTATTTAAAATTTCTTAATATCAAAATACAATCAGACAAACAAACTAGGATAGCGCTCCCGCATCTCGTCCTCGTGCTCCCATGTGGACTATTCCGGAGAGTGATGTCTCCACATGACGCGGACAAGTGGAATAGTCTGGTTCCACAGGCGCTTCTCCCTCTGATCAAGGATCTCCACTGGCTGCTCCTCGTAGGTCAAGCTCGGACCCACCTCTACCTCTGATTGGTCCACTACATGGCTCGAATCTGGAATGTAGCGTCGAAGCTGGGACACATGGAAAATATCGTGTACTCCCTCCAAACTAGCTGGAAGCGCTAGTCGATATGCCTCCTCGCCAATCCGCGCAATCATGTCAAAAGGTCCGATGAATCTTGGACTGAGCTTCCCGTCTCTGCCAAATCTGATGACGCCCCTAGTCGGCGAGATCTTCAGGAACACTATCTCCAACCGCGAGCTCTAGTGGCCGTCTGCTGCTGTCCACCCGGTGCTTCTGTCGATCCCGCGCAACTCTGAGATGCTCCTTGAGCCTTGAGACCCCGTACGATAATTACACACAAGAAGTTGGAATAACACAACCTAACAATGATCAAGGATCAGATAGGCACGAGATAGATTGAAATTTAAATTACAACTTAGAGGAGCAAAAATCATGAAGACACAACTATTAAGTACGATAAGAAAATTGATATTTTAACACAAGTGGACTAGGACAAGAGAGGAAAATCATGGTCAGATAGTCATGATTTATGATCGAAGTTTAGACAAGACACAACGAAGTACGGGATCACAATCTGGTAATATACAATTTTTTTTTTTTGAGGAATTCAATGATCTAACGATAAAGTGCTAGAAGGAAACTTTAGCAAGGCTTGATTGAGGAGACGTACGCAATACTCAGGAGATACAGTATCAAATCAGGATGAATGTGCAAGGATCTGTGATTCTCGAAAACCAATATTCACATAAAAAGGGATATAGTTTCCATGGTGTCCGAAAACATATAGCTATTTAAAATCACTTTGCCTAGAATCCCTACCCCGCCAGTATATATCTGACTGCAGTAGACTTTCGGCTCCGTGACTCAAATAACAATCTGTCACCAAATAATCTGTCAACCTTATCCATTTTCCAACAATCATTGACGAAGCAACCCAAAAGATCAAGGTATGAAGAATATGACAAGTCTCGACAGTACTCGAAAACCTATAATTGTCTGAATTCACTTCAACTTAAAGTTCCTGCCTCGCCAGTGCGCTACTGGCTGCAGTGAACCCTCAGTCTCCATAATCCAGTTAATGGCTGCAGCGCGCAACTGTCATGCCATAGTAGGTCATCGAATAGCCTCTCGACTTTATCCATAGAAAATCTCAAGGAATCAAAATGAGTTTCAATAGTCCAAGTCACGAAAATGGTAAAGTTACCTGACTGTTAGAATATAAGAATTTATTAGGTACTAAGAGACGATAAGGGATCCCATCGGTGAGTACAAAAAGGCAACCAGGGAGATTTAAAATTTCAGACAGGGAGCAAAGTTTCAAATTATAACGGAATTTCAACAGATATCTGGAATGGTAACAAGATTCCATATGTGGGACATTATCCCGAAAGGATAACAGAGTCTCGAAGGATGAACTAAGGCAAGTTATTAGACAAGAGACAAGTTTCAAAATAAGAAATAAAATCTCGTACTGGAAACGAGTTTCAATAAAATCTCGAATAACAATGAAATCGCAAGTAAAACTTGAATAGAAAACGAAATCTCCAATAAGGTACACAGTGGAAATACAAAGTCGCGGATAGGACACGAAATCACGAATAGAAATCTCAAATAGAAAGCTAGGTTACGAAGAGTGAATGGAAATTATGTATCATTTAGTGAATGGAATACAAGGTATTGGATCGTAAACATGAAACAAGCGAACCTCAACAACAACAAAATCGTAAATAGAAAACAAGTCCCGAATAAAGTCAAGAATGGGAAATAGAATCTCAACAAGCATCAATAGAAGCGAAGGTTCAAACATGGTTTCAGAATGATATTTCAAGTAGGAATAATTCTGGAATAGTGCAAGTTCGATTAGCGAACAGAATATTAATAAATGAGTAGGAACAAGTATCCATAAAACAAGCAAATCTTGGATAGGAGATAGGATCGAAACAAAAATAGTGGACCAACAACTCTCGACTAGAAAATCAAAGTCATGAATAAGGAAACAAGTCTCGAATAGAAAACAAAATCTTTAAAACCCTCAAAGGTATTTGCAACAATGTCTGCATAGGACGGAGCTTTAAACAAGTTTCGAATGAGGAACAAGATTTCGAAATGAAATCTCGAGTAACGATTAAATATCAATTAACACGAAGTTTGATAAAGAAATAAAATTTGCAAATAGGAGCCATCACTAGGAAACAAAGTCAGGAATGATGAATATGCAAACGGTATCGATTAATTGATTTCAAACAATTATCAAATTGTGGATCTGAAATAAGTTTACCAAAATAGAAAACAATATCTCGAAGTAAGTTTCGACATCAATCAAGGTGTCGAACAAGGAGTTTCAAGAAATAATCTAGGTGCTAAGAGGATTCTAAGGAGAGACTAAATTGCTAATCAAGATACATGATTTTCCAACCATGCAAAAGAAATCTTCTGTCTTCAGTCTGTCTTCGATATTCCTCCGGGACTGGAATTTCTTCAACGTCTTCAGCTGTCCTGACTTAGACTGGTCCCTACGATAGTGCTCCATGTATTTGCTGAATCTGGAGAGGCCGGTCCTTCTTCTGTGATACTGTGCTCTTCGTGCTTGTCCTTCGGTAGTGTGATCAATGGTCTCTGGCAATCCTTGACTTGATGGGCAGGCGATCCGTATTACAAGTATAGCCTCCGTCTTTTGCGGCACTCCTCGAAGCGATGTCCTGGGTGGCGGCAGGAAACACAATTGGTCATTGTCTGAATCTAATGATACGATTGAAGAAACAATGTCCGAGTCTGATGACGTTTTGTGGATCCAGGCTAGTTGTTGTCTTCGTCATAAGTCTTCATGTCTCTCATGTGCTTCAGCTTCCCATCTTGTTGTATGTGCTACGAGCTGGATCCCCTGGTTGACGACTTCAATCTTCGGAGGAGTCGGATCCTCACATGCTGAGATGATCTTCAGTGGCGGCTTCAGGTTCTCGATCTGCTCATCGGTGCAAGATATGCGCTCTGTGTCAGAAAGTCCAAGGATCCGAAGAAATCAGAAGTCATTCCTGGCTCGGAGTGTGTATCCACCAGTCTTGCATGGAAAAGGATGGCATGCTCTCTCTGGTGTTAAAGGACTCTTTACCATTTTCGTCAACAACGTACTACCCATGGGGATAGTAGGGCGATAGAAGGTAGTGGAGGCCTGAAATCTTCAAGTGTAGGTAGATCAATAGTTCCGGTGTCGTGTGCTTTTGAACTTATCTGAAAAATAGAAAACTGTTAAAATAACCTAGACCTAAATACGACAAGTGTTTATAGAATATCAATATACCTGATATACCCGATATACCAGATGTACCCTTATTTTCCGATTTTCCTATGCTGTGATCAAGTTTCCCTAGTTAATCAAGTCCCCCAATAGTACGCTAAGACCAAGGTACCATTAGGATAGACCTGCATGGGCCACCACTAAAAACATGTCACGACCCGCTCCCGAATAATCGGACACGAGTCGAACACGCCCAGCCTT
Source organism: Iris pallida (assembly GCA_029216955.1). Taxonomy (NCBI): domain Eukaryota; kingdom Viridiplantae; phylum Streptophyta; class Magnoliopsida; order Asparagales; family Iridaceae; genus Iris; species Iris pallida. Next base: position 33,967,155 of record JANAVB010021798.1, read on the forward strand.
CGTCGTTAGACACGACGAAGTAAGCTATACCAAGCTAGGGAAAACTAACCAGATAAACATGAAAGTATAGAATCACAGCATCTAAAAACGTATCACAGAATAATCACCATAATCCACAAATCCAGATATCATAATGTACCAGAATCAAAAGAAATAAAAAGTGCTATGAACTCTAGAGTCAATATCTAAGAGTAAAGCTAAGTAATCTAAACCTGAAGCCTCAAGCTAAGCCTCATCCTGCTCAGCTAAATCCTGGGCTCTGGCCCATAGAGTAGATCAATGTCCTGCAAGCATACCTGCAACATATCCTATTCAGGAGCGGAGCAAAGTATAGTTCTAGGTAATGAAACATGAACATGATATGAACAGGGTACAGGAGTACAGGAAAATGAAATACAAGAATGAACATGAAAGTACAGGATAGTACAGGAAAATAAGTACAGGAACTATAGTACATGAATGTAAAGTACAGGAACATGTAAAGTACAGGAATGAAACTATAATCCTGAAGTACCAGACATGACAAGTGCACACTATCGAAATACATCTAGTCCATGTGACCGGCTGGGGTAAGTACAGGAGCATGTACAGGAGTACATGAATATGGTACGACTTAGGACCCGCGTGCACAGTGCGAGGCCTAAGCTCGGTACAGGAATATATAGTCACCGGGATTGGTCACATGGCTAGTGTATTTCCCCACCCGAGACTAATAAGTACAAGAGCAAGGGTACAGGAATACAGGAGTACATGAATATCGTGCCATGACGTGTCACAAGAAAGAGTACAAGAATGTAAATGCACAAAACCGTAGAAAAGTACTTGCCTGGCTCCGGAAAAGTACGAGTAAAGTATAAAGCTAGATGTCCTCCTGAGTAATATTTGATACAAGTTATACCCATTATCTATATTAATACTTAACTACAACTATTTCTAATAAAACACGATTTAATTTAGTAATTAAAAGTAATGCCAGACCACCCATTTCCTAACCAAGTCTAATTATAAGTTGCATTAAGAAAGTTTACATTTAAGGTAACATAAACAATACTTAATGATATGTTTCCAAAAATCAACTTAAGGTTTTCTTAGGAGTAGACAACTACTTATTACCACTAGTTAGTAGGCTTGAACTCCACATAGTAGCCCAAACTCAATAATCCTGACTGTTGGATCATACTACTGGAAACATACTATAACTCATGTACACTATACTCGGAATAATTTAAACATTTGGAAGTTCAAGATTAAACAAAACTCAATTCACAGTAGTCTAAATACACCTGCATATATAGCTTGCCATTCATGTATAGTTGTTCATAACAAGCAAAATGAGTCTGAATCTGACTCGCCTGCAATAATGAATTTGACCAACAGTTTCCGAATCAAAGGACTGAATCCATAGTCCCAACAATCAAAGATATCTTCAAAATATACTTATACAAATTTAACTTGAAAGAAAACCAATCAATTCAAAATATACAGACCAACAAATAAGAGAGAATAAGATTCTATTTAAGGATCAAAAAGACACAAGCTGGAACTTATCCTTGGACACACCAAACTGAACCCATCCCGAGCTTACCAAGTCTCTGCTACAACCCATCATCAACACTATACAAAAACTAGCCAAACAATTCCAAGGAAACTTATACTTAATGGTCATAATTTTAAGAATAAACACATTCACACAACTAGCCACAGCCAAAACAATCAACTGCTCAACCATGAATCATCTCTCCATCGACATCCAACCCGGATACGACCCCAAACCGACAAAGCAACCAACATCAAAATTCTTGGATGAGATCCAGTCATATAGAGAGAAAAAAGAACTCCAAAATTTAATACAATAGAAGAATAGAATTTACAAAATATAAATCAAATAAGAAAATTTTGCTACTATCAGTCCTGGCCTTCCTTTGCAACAGCCATCACTCGAACCTTTTCGAAATCAGACACGAATCATTGTTGGATATAATCCAGGCTCTGACACGCATATACCAGACATGAACCCACGTACACAGGACACGAACCCACGAACCTCCCTTGGACACAACTACACAGAATATATGATCCTGGCCAACACTTCCATTAATTAATCGAGACTAGAACGAACGAAAATAAGAGGAAATAAAGTAGTACCTGGGTTTGACGAATCTGAATCCAAAGTTGAGACACTCCTATAGGACGAACACAACCTCACGTATCCAATTCACGGTTCTGACCTATAGCAACCATGAGAATTTAGTCAACCTAGCCTACAATTCCCAATCATCATATCAATAATCTCACCGTGTTCGTCGTGGTCAACCGTCGTTCGATCGTCCAGAACTATTTCGTGCACAGGACAATTCGCAGCACACCATCGATCGCCAAGATCGTACAGATCTGGAATGGTACATAATCAAAAGGAGAACATCAAGAATAAACTAGTTTCCAGTATAACTACGACGAACTCACCTCAAGAACCACAGGGAGTTGTCCGTGCAATCATCGGCGTCGTCGCCTGGCTGTCGCCAGCTAGGGCTGGAACGAAGGAATTGGGGAGAGTTCTCAAAAAAATAATAGTGAAGAGAGTTTTCTCTCTCCACAGTCACTTAAGAAACAATTGTAATTTTGCAACGAAGCCCCCCCGCAATAACAGATTTTTAGTTAAATCCTCCCGCAAGTAAATGTTTACAATAAAACCCTTCCCCTTTCTGGAAATTACAAAAATGCAAGAAAAACAGTTAAAACTTTTTTTTTTGAAAAATATGAGGGAACCACAAGTTGGTTGTAACAAATTTTCAAATTTAAAAATTACTCCCAAATTATTTTCCTCTAAAATATCAACCATCAAATTTATTAATTAAAATAAATAAAACTAACTTTTAATTTGAAACCCAAAATCAATTTCTATTTTTAAAATCAAAATTTTTTTTATTCTAGGAAAATCGAGAAGTGGAGTTACAGGGTTCCTTATCATCCTCTGTAAAATTTTCAACAGGTCCAGTCATGACAGGAACGAGCACAAAACATCTCACGCAGTTCATATCATGTTAGGAAATATAAAGCATGCAATAGAGTAAGGTACATGAAACACTGAAAGAAGAATGTATATGAAAATAGCAGAGATTTGATAATAGAAAATATCTATATATGATAAGTAAGAACTGTAAGCAACATGTGATTTAGAACACAATATGGTTATGTAAACGGGTTAGGTTATACAATAAAATGGGACTCCTTTGTACGTGGGTGTACAATAGACATATACAATTTCTTATACAATAGGATTGATCACATAACCAATTTTACTCTCCCTCCCCAATCAATACACAAGGATCTAATTCAGTTACGTTACCTTATACAATGGCTTGTATAATGGCTTATAAAATAGCTTATACAATGGCTTGTACAATGGCTCAATGTGATAATGAGAGTACAATATGCACAATGAGTGTACAATGATAAGGGTATTCAATAAATACAATATGTAAGTGAAACGCACATCACAATATATATTTAGTGAATACAAGGAGATAACATCTCAGAAGAAGATCCACATAGTACCAATCTGTGATAATGATCGTGTCAGCATCAAGTACAGTAATCTAGAGCAAGAATATAAATCCAGACAAGTATGAAACGGTCAGAGAATGTACTCGCCTCGTATCTGAATGTTTGAAGTAAATGTACCGTCCGAGATGAGGTACCTGACTCCTATTTAGAGCAACACAAGTCAAGATGTATACAGGAGATGATAAATGTAATCTACAATGCATCTGCATGCTGTCTAGGTCAAACTAGACCAAAGTCAACTCTCGGTCAACTCTAGTCAACTAGACTGGTCAAACTAGGTCAAGCCTAAGCCAAACAAGTCTAACAAGTCTCACTAGGCCTAACCAAGCCTAGTCTAGCAATCACACACCAATCATAAGTCATACTAGACTACCAACACACAACATTGGTGTATTCATATCATACACATAGGCCATATGCCCTATAGTTCACATCACACATATTTCACATATCATATACATAACAATATATATATCTAAAATATAATACACCCACATATTATAATATATAGGATACCTATATATTCATCTCACATATATACACACATGTCCATAAATGTATCTAATATAATATAGTGCACTCATATATTTGTAGGATACATTAAAAATGTGAGTCTAACATGCACATATGTATATATATATATATATATATATATATATATATATATATATATATATGTGTGTGTGTGTGTGTGTGTGTGTGTGTGTGTGTACACATATCCATAGGGAAAAAGGAGAATGAAAGTGCATGTGTTCAAGTGTATGTGTGTGTGTGTCATGTGACATGAGAGTGTCACTTGAGGGTGTGAAACCTGTGTGTGTGTGTACATGAAAAGAGAAATCAACACTAATTATGAGTTTACACTACACATGGCACAAAGCTAACCCATCTACATTACACATGTATTATACTTAACATGCATGGCTACAAGTATACATCTATATACATTAGAGTAGAGACTATTTAAGTTATAACTAACATGCATCTATACTTTACATAAATCTATATATATTATAGCAATCATTTAGAGATGGGTTACATGGCATGGTGGTTGATATAGAGTGGGGTGTCCTTGTGCAGAGGGTAAAGTTCATTCTCAGTTTAGTTCCACATTTACATATAAACTAAAGTGAGCTATCCCATAAACTGGTGTAACTAACCACATAAAATGAACCATGTTATCTGAAATTTGTCATTAAGCCAACATCCCATATGCATACAGCTCATGCATTGTCTAATACTAAAATTAACTAACATTTCGAATTAAGGGGTTGAAGGTTAACATTACATTCATAGACATTCCACTATATTAAAAATTGAATTGGCTTGGCAATAGGAAAAGGAAGGTATATATGCTTACATGGACAGTTCAGTGTTCGAACAACCTAAAATGAACTAACATTCAATCTAAATATCAGCTATGCATTGTTTCTATGTCTACATATAAAATCTGATATTGTATTTACAATATTTATACATTATGCATTCGTATCTATCATTACATATATACCTTGCATTTATATCTAGCATTCATTATATACTTTCATGCATGCATTGTATATCATTCTTTCATTCATGCATTTATGTATTGTTTACATATATTACATTAATTGCATTCCTACATGCTTGCATTCAACCATATATATATATTAATGTAAAGAGGATATATATCATATATATATCATTTCATTCATCTAACATACCATGCATTACATACTCTATATTCATTTAATATCCATACTACATAGGCTCATAGGTTACACAAAATGCATATATCGTATAGTCACTCTTTTACTTAAAACCAATACTGTACCAATTGGGCATTCACTAAATTCTAAGATTAAAGTATGTTGTAGTACGTCATGTTACCTTTCCGAAACTTCAAACGGATCGTATTTTCGTGTCCGGAAGCTCCCGGAATCACAAAAATACCGAAACGCGTTCGTCTTTCGTACAGCTAACACTCAAATAATTTTACAGAAAGTTACAGAAAGAATTTGGCTTATTAAAATATATATTTGGAAATCTAACTTCGATACGGTTCTTTTAAAAAAAACGGGAGATAAATCGGAGTTTTAAGCTAAAAGTTATGACATTTCTAAGTTGTTATTGCTACTAAAAACGTGGATAAAAATTATGACGAATTTGGGTAGTTTGAGACAAAAGAACACAAGTATATAACATAATATAGCAAGAACTCACTCTCTACACTAATATATATATGAGATACTATAGAACACATCTCCAATACAAAATATGAGATTAAACATGTAATAATTCATTCATACGTAACAACAACACATAGTGTGTCCAAATTTGGGGTTTTCCCACATGGACACAACCACAACACAAAGGACACTCCTATGACCTCCAAATGGACACGAAATGGACACAAATGAAGATACAACCATGGAGGTCATTCCTATGGATTCAAAATAGACCTATATGCATAAGGAAATGAAAAGGAGAAGGGATTTATACCTCCCGGTAGATCGAATCGAAGAAAAGCCTTCCCGGAGCGATACCGACACGTAGAGATTTCAAAAGGATACGAACGACCTCCGAATCCTCCCAAACTTGGGTAGCTTCCTCCTTGGCTAGAATGGAGAAGGAAAGAAGAAGATTTGGTGGTGAAATGGAAGGATTTTGTGGAGAAATTGCTAGGGATTGCTCTCTAGAAATTTGGGGAAGAACAAGAGAGAGAGTGTGGATGAGAATAATAAAATAAACTTGAGCATATTCTCTCCCAAAGTGGCTAGCCATATGGGGCTATTTGTTCTATTATGGTAAGGTCCAAAATGCCCCCACTAACCTATTCTATTAGTATTAGGAAAGGGCTAATTGGTTGGGGCTAAATTAGTCATTCTAAAGTCTCTAATCACACTAACCTTATCCATAATAATTAGTCTAACCTCTAACTAAAATATTTCTATCATGTGGGCCATGGCTAACTAATGTGTGGGTCCACTAAAGTCAACACTACCCCCGGGTCCCCGTTTCAAGTCGGATTGAGCTGAAATTTGAACCCGACTCAAATAACCCCAAAACAATATCATAAATAATAAAATAAATTTCAAAAAATATTTCAAAAATACAAAATGACAAAATACCCCTATTCCTGAAAACTGGGGGTGACAAATTCCTCGAAATTAAAACCAAACAATAGTAAAATGTCAAAATCACAAGTCATAATTTTAAATAGTTTAAAAATGATTAAAAAAATCACCAGAAATTATAATATGAAATAATTATCAATAAATAATAATTATAATTATAAATTTCAAAATTATCCTCATCTGGAAAATTGGGTGTTACAAGGCTTAGCTGGCTACTACAGAAAGTTTGTGAAGGACTTTACAAAAGTGGCTGAGCCTATGACCAAGCTGACAAGGAAGAATGAGGAGTACATCTTGACAGAGGAGTGCCAGGAAGCATTTGAGGAGATGAAGAGAAGGCTGACGACCGCACCAGTGTTGGCATTAACTTCGAGCAATAAAGGTTTTTCTATCTACAATAATGCCTGAGGGAAGGGGTTGGGATGTGTTCTCTAGCAGAATGGAAAAGTAATTGCTTATGCATCTAGGCAATTACAGACTCATAAGAAGAACTACCCTACCCATGACTTGGAGCTAGCAGCAGTAGTATTCACTCTGAAGCTGTAGAAACACTATTTATACGTAGAGCGTGTGGAAGTCTTCACAGACCATAAGAGCTTGAAGTATATGTTTACCCAAAAGGATCTGAATATGAGGCAGCGGAGGTGGCTAGAACTGATGAAGGACTTTGACATTGACCTTCAGTATCACCCTGGGAAGGCTAATGTTGTTGCAGATGCACTTAGCAGATACCCGGTGGCTATGTATCTGACTACAGACAGGCATATATTGGTGGACTTAGAGAAGCTTGGTATATAGGTCATTCTACCTGGAGTAGAGATGCAGATGATGAGATTACAAATTCAGTCCAGCTTGGTGGAGAAGATCGAGGAGACCCAGTTCCTCGATATTAGACTTCGTTAACTCAGAGAACAGATAGATATAGGACTTCTAGATGATTTCAACATAGCCGACGATGGATTATTGAGACATGGCACCCGACTGTGTGTACTTGATAGCGGCTTAAGGGAGGAGATTATGCAGAAATCTCAACAGTCATAGTATTCCATACATCCTGGTGCCAACAAGATGTATAAGGACATGTGGAAGCATATCTGGTGGTACGGTATGAAGAGGGACGTTGCTAGATTTGTTTCCAGATGCCTTGTCTGCCAGTAGGTGAAGGCAAAGAGGCAGAGGCCAGCTGGACTGCTATAGCCTTTACCTATTCTAGGGTAGAAATGGGAACACATCACAATAGACTTCATCTCAGGACATCCTCGTTCCTAAGAGGGAATGATGCCATTTGGGTCATAGTCGACAGACTGACCAAATCAGCTCATTTCATCCCCCTTCAAAGTGGGACTTTCCATTGAGAAGTTGGCAGAGTTGTATATAAGACAGATAGTACAAATTCATGGAGTTCCGGTGAGTATAGTGTCTAATAAAGACAGTCGATTCACTTCATACTTCTGGAAGAGCCTGCAGGAAGGACCTGGTACTCAGTTGAAGTTCAGTACTGCATATCACCCACAGATGTATGGGCAGTCGGAGAGGACTATACAGACTTTAGAGGACATGCTGCGAACATACGTATAAGATTTTGGTGGATCATGGAAGGATTATCTCCACTTGGTAGAGTTCTCTTACAACAAGAGCTACCAAGCTAGCATTGGGATGACACCATTCGAGGCGCTTTACGGATGACGATACAGGACACCGCTTTCTTAGGGTGATATCGGAGAGAGAGAGTCATGCTCGGACCCGAAATAAATATGGATGCAGCAGACAAGGTCAAGATGATCAGAGACAGACTCAGGGTTGCCCAAGATCGGCAGAAGCATTGGGCTGATAGCAGTCGAAGACCCGTAGAGTTTGCTAAGGGCGAAATGGTGTTTGTGAAGATATCTCCTACTTGAAGGACGATTAGATTCGGTCGAGGAGAAAGCTAAGCCCCAAATATATTGGACCCTTCACTATACTTAGCAGAGTTGGAGAGGTGGCTTACAGGGTTGCCCAACCTGGAAGGCGTTCACAATGTCTTCCATATTTCTCAGCTGAAAAGATACATTCCAGACCCCAGTCATATACTGGATCATTTAAAGTTAGAGGTTAGACCCAGTCTCACTTATGTGGAGCAGCCTGTCGAGATCTTGGACCGGATGGAGAAGAGGCTGAGGAACAAGGCTATACCCCTGGTTCGGGTCGCATGGGGACATCACTCTCCCGGTGAGTCAACTTGGGAGAGAGAGGATGAGATGAAGGAGAAATACTCTTACGTTTTTCGGGTATGATTGTTTATACCCTGCCCTTGAAAATTTCGAGGACGAAATTTTTCAAGGAGGGAAGTTTTGTAACTCCTTATTTTTAATATTGAATAAATTAAGGATTTACAAATTGATTGTGTTAACTTATAATTCTAAATGAATTAATATTTTATTATTATATTAAGTTTAAATTAAATAAATTAAATATGATGAATATTTAATAATTAATAAATGGATAAATGACAAATTTTGTAATTAAGTAATATTATAAATAAGAGTCATTAGCTAGGAACTACTTTTGGTTTAGGTATCAAATATTGAAAGAAAAGGTTCATATTGAGTTATGTTTTTTGCTACTATACTACTGCTGTTTTTGGGTTAGTTGCATGTTAGGTTTCCTCTGCTAATGGCTTTGATGTAGTAATAATTATGCTATATTAAGTTTTGATATATATGGGCTTGATTGTGTTTGTAGCCAGTGATATTATGTCCATTTTAGGATTGTTGTTAGATGATTATTATTTCCTATTTTGTAAACCACTTTTGTTTATAGTTGTCTTTATTTCTTATTTTGGGAGTTCACTTTTATATTTAATTTCGCTTGTTTTGACTTACAACAAATACTGATAATGGAAAGTCATAGCAAGTCATCTAAACTTTTAAAAGGGGATGATTTATAAATCAATTCATTTAATCATCTTTTGATTCAATTTGTAATCGGATTATTATTTTTTCCTTTAATAATTCTATTAGCTAAAATAAATTATAGAAATAAACTAATTATTAGTTGTTAACAAATTAAGATAGATTAATGATTCTTAAGATAATTAAGGGTAGACCAATATAATTTAGCCTTTATCTAGATTTGGAACCTAAATCATACCATTTTTTGAACACAGTGAGGGGACTCGGGGCATTATCTCTTCTTAGTTCTGTACCCTATCTTGGAGAAGGCAAGTACACTATAACTTTACGTTCTGTTCATGATTCATAGTTGCATATTAGACTTTCATTACATGTTTCTTACCTTTCATACTAGCTGTTCTTTACAAGTTTCTCCAAGTTGTATTTAGTATTCCTCAAGTTGTAGTTCTTACATGTTTCCAAGTTATATTTTTCTTACACTTGCATGGGTTGGGGAAAAGTCTAGTTAACATGTGATCAAAGCCCATAGTGTAGTACATGTATCCGAGCTTGACTGCACCTCTTGTATGTGTAGTCAATGTCGTACCCCTAAGTTGTCTATTTCTTTTATATGTTGCATGTTCTCCTATTATAGCCGATCACATGTCTACTAGCTTTTCAAATCACTTTACATGTTTCATAAAACTTGACATATTTCAATTGCTATTTCTTGTTGCAATTACATTTCTCTTGTAGTCTTTTTCTTATTTTCCATGTTCTCCATACTATCAATTCCATGTTGCAGTAACTATAAGTTGTAGGGTTGTACTTTGCTCCTTTTCTGATTGGATCGTTGCAGGTGAATTGACCGAGGAGGAACTTATATTCACATCTTACTATAGTCGTACTGCAGATTTAGCTCACATCCCAGAGGATGATCCTGCTAGGGATTACCCTACAACTTAGCTTACATTTCCTATTTGAACTTGGTTTGTAATAATTAGTTAACATTCTTTTGGACTGGACTTGTCCCAGTCTACTTTAGCTTTGGGAATGTAACTCAGTGACATCTTTGGGACATAATCTAGTTTATCTCTATTTATATGTGATTAAACTGATTCAATATAATATCATTTTGAAGATAATTAAAGGTTTAGAACAGTTGACCACGTTGTGTCTCACAACTGTGGACACACAGAAAAAGAAGAAGAGACGCTATCTTTTCTTTATTGGCGCAAGGCACCACAAATCGAGTACGCTTGAGAGATCCTGCGTTGAGGATCCCCGAGTACAAAAAAGAATTCTGGGGAATGGGACGATGGAGATCGAGCGGCAGTTGCTCCTTTACTCCGTTGACACTCCGATTACAAAAGTGGAAGAAAACCTAAGAAAATTGCTAACTCTCGGCTCACTGGCAAGAAGTGCAGCAATTTGGCTCTTAAAAATGCTCTCCGTTCGATGTTTTGAAGAGGGATGAGACCCCTTTTTATAGTCGTTTCTGAGCTGGAATGATGTTATGCGCCCACATGAGGAAAACACACTAGTTTTTATGTGGGCGCATAGTCCTGCCTTGGGCGTATAGGGTGTAGGCGCATGCAGGCTGCGAGATCGTGGGTTGGTCGTAGTGTTGACGTGGCCGTATGCTTCGGTGCACGACTGATCGTGGAGACTGACGTGGCTGTGTGCTTCGGTTCACGTTTTGATCATGGCTTTGACCGAGTCAGGCTTGGGCGTATAGCCCTGTTTCAGGCTATGCGCCCTCCTTCACAAGACGTCTTGGGCACATAGAGCTTCACAGGACAACTTGGGCGCATAGAGCTTCACAGGGTGATGGGCGCATAGGGCTTCACAGGATGACTTTGGCACATATGTCCTCATCGGCTTGGGCGCATAAGGCTTCATTTGCTGAAATTTTCATGCTTCTACAAGACCCCCTTCAAAGTTTTTGATACTTGAACGAGTTCGAAATACTTTAAAAGAAACATGGACCGTCTTCTTGTGATGCAGTGGACGCATAGTACGGCCCTCTCTTTGGGCGCATAGCGTTTGGCCACCCTGTCAGGGAGACGATTGTTAAGATCTTCCTCAAAAATCTGAACTGACAGATTCATCAGGGTGGAAGTTGAAGAGGTCCATCCTTTATACGTCGTCCACGTCAGCAAGTGGCAGTCGCATAGTATGTAAGAGGCTGGACCTTCACGTGGGCACATAGGCTATTGTGGGCACATACTGCGCAATGGGCGCATAGGTGCATAGAAAATAGGGGGCGCATAGGGTATGGCCCATGCCTATAAATAGACTCTGAAGGAGAGAGAAAATTCGTTATTCTCCTGTAACACCCTATTTTCTGAAATTGGGGATTTTTAAAAAATTATTATTTTTATTATTTATTAATGGTGTTTAGGGCATGATATGATTTTTGGTGATTATTAGTGTAATTAGAACCATTTTCTAAGTCATGCTAAGTCATGACTTATGACTTTGTGATTTTGTTAGTATAACTTAGTGTAAACCCTAGTTTTCCTTAACCTAGAAGTTGCCATAACCATGTGAGCTTAGCCATAGGCTTAGAACATCAAATTAGTGACTTTTGGCAAAAAGGGTATTTTGGTAATTTACTAGACTTTATTTGAGATTATGTGTTTTTAATATTATTTAATTATTGTTAAGTACCATGATTGTTCCTAACCTAGTTTATCCTAATCTAGAGATTAGTTACTAACCTAGAATGCTAAGGGGATAGATATTACTTTTAGTCAATGGGTGGAAATATCTTAGATTACTTTATTAGATATTTTTCCATGAAATCCTCAAAATATCTCAACCTTGGCACCAAAGTCTTTACTTTCTCCTTGAAGGAAGGTCAAGGACACCCCCCCTTGCCATGGCCGGCCATAGGGCACCCCCCTAGCAGCCACACATTCCTATATAACCCATTGTATCATTCATGAACATCTTTACATGAATTTAATCCTAGAAAAATCCTATTTCCTTCAAACACCCACAACTTGATCAATATTGATCCAAATTCACTCTAGTCTTTTGCATTGGGACCCTACAACATCAAGGGTGCTAAGGGAAGCTAGCAATCAAGAATTTGGGAGCTTTGGACATCACCAAGTTGAAGGAAGCACACCCCCTCTTTATTGATTTTTCCTTAGAATTGCACAAATAGGTACATGCCCTCAAACTTAGTTAATATCCTGATTTTTCTTCATAAATGCATGCATATAGGACTACCCTAACTGTGGGTCAAGTTTGTAGGATTTAGAGTTGGTTTGGTGTCCGTATCGGACACGTATCCTAGCCTATAAACCCTTGTTTGGTGAAATGCCACAGAAGATCTGTTTTTGATAAAATGTAAAACAAATTACACTTTCTTCTAGCCCTAGACATGTAGGTCACATACCTAGTGGACTGAGCACGTTTTAGTGCTGTGTCCGTGTCCAAAATGGACACGAACCCACTGCAGGAGCACGCGCGTGCATGCCCTGCTACCACACCCTTCGTGCTCACTACACAGAGCACTAGGACACGAGATATTTGACTTGGACACGGGGGCAATGTCTGAGAGCATGCCCCCAAAGTTTGGTGTCGCATCGTGTCATGTCGAGTGAGAAATCTCACTCGCACTGGACACGCGCTGTCAGTGCACACGCGCGCGGGGGCTAACTTCGCGCGTATCGTGTCGCGCGGACACGACACGTGGGTGTCTCGTGGTGACACAAGTGTGTAGCCCTTTATGTGGCGTACACGAGGACACGAGCATGAGATGTGTCGTGTCCTGTGTCGCGAGCACGAGACGTGCAACCGCGTGCACGATGCTGTGTATGCATGTGTGTGTATCAGTTTACCCGAGTGGGTTTTTTGTGAGTTTGGACACTTCAATCCGTGTCGTGGTGTCGTGTCAGGTACCTAGGACACTAGGGGACACTTGGGGCATCAGTTACCAACCAATGGTTTCGAGTCTTAGCTTGGTTTCGTGTGTGAAATCGGGTTTACCCTGTTTTCGAATACACAGTCCCTATTTTCCAGATTCTGGGTTTTTCCCAGTTTTGTAAAAACGAAATTCAAACCTAATTTTAATCTGATTTATACTTGTATTAGTGTATTTTTAGTATATATATACGTAGTATATATGTATGTGTGAGTGTAGGTGAGTTTTGAGGATTTATGGTTGTGTGTATTTATAGTTGTGTATATATATACATATATATGTATATATGTAACTGTGTGTGTAGTGTTGGGGGTTAAATCCTGGTTCCAGGAATTCTGGAACTCCCCCTACTGTCCAGCCCTCTCTCTCACTTTTCACTCTCTCTCTCTCTCTCTCACTCTAAGTCTCTCTCTCACTTTCCTCTCTCTATATATATGTTTTATATATAGGTTTTGTCTATATATATATATATATATATATAAAAATATATATATGATATATATATATATATATATATATATATATATATATATATATATATATATATATATATATATATATATATATATATATTTGTATTAGGTCACATATATAGTGTCATTATATATAAGTGGGTTTTGTATTATATACAGTGTATTCATATTGATATATATATAGTTATATATATAATAACTTACTAAGTATAGGTTATATGGAAACCTATGACAATAGCCTACGGCCAAGATACTAGCCTATGACCTTGGGGCTAACCTAATGGCCCAAAACACTACTAGTTGACCCTTGTTGACTAAGGGTTGACCAAAGTCAACCTTAGGTCAAATTTGACCTAGTTAACCTAGAATTGACTAGGAATGACCTAAAACAACTAGTTTAACTAGTTTGACTAAAACCCTAACTAGTTTGACTAGTGTTGACCTAACTTTGACTAGTTTGACTTTAGAGTTTACCAGAGTTGACCAAGAGTTGACTTTTGACCAGATGGACCTAGAATCATGTAGTATGCATAGTAGACTTCATTTTTACTATTTAGAATACATTGTGACTTGTGTTGCTCTGATCAGGAGCCAGACACCTCTCCTCAGACAGCATATTCTCTACAGACATTTATACAGCAGGTGAGTACATTCTCTGACCGTTTCATACTTGTTCAGGCTTTACTTCTCGCTCTAGATTACTTTACTTGTTGTTGTCACATTGGTAACACGGATTGGTACTATATGGATCTTTACATGAGATGTTATCCCTCTCGGGAGCATCGGATACTTCATGTTATGTGTGTTTCACTATCATCATGTACTCCTATGCTTCCATCTTACATGTGCACTCATGTGATCATATACTCTCATGATTCACTGAGCCCTCATGTATAACTTCACGTATACTCATTTATGAGCCTCATGTGAAGTAATCATGTATAATAACGTAACTTGTCTAGATCCTTGTGTATTGATTGGGGAAACGGAGGAGTAGAAGTAGACATGTGAATAATTCCAAAGTAGTGTAATCATGAGCAAACTCAGTAGTGTAATCATGTATAAATTCTAGCCATTCACATGCCTATCTTGTACTCTACATCACTAGTCACTTACAGTTCTCTATATACAGTAGATATTTCCTTTACAGCTATCTCTTTTACAGCGTATATTTCCTTTTAGCATTTCTTGTATCTTACTCTATTGCCTGTATCATATTTCCTAACCTGATATAAACTGTGTGAGATGTATTGTGCTCGTTCCTGTCCTGATTGGACCTGTTGAAAATATTACAGAGGATGAGGACGAGGCATGGGTGACTACATATTATGGAGCAGGACTAGATGACACTTGTGTTGAGGACCCTCAGCAGGATCCACCTGCAGCTGAGGATGTTGCTCCAGTAGTCTAGACCAGTTAGCTAGACAGTCTTTTCTATATTATATTTTGTCTCACATTCTGAGTTGTATTTTGAGATGTGGAGATGTATAGACTCTTAGACTTATTGTATTATGAGTTGACATTCTGGATGTTATGTATCCTAGACACTTAGACTTATTTCATCTATGCTATTGTTCTCTTTGAGTTACTATCTATCTATCTATCTATCTGTCTTTCATTCTTCTACCTTAGATGTGATTGAGACTGTATGTTGTGATGTTACCTCCATTCAGAGTGTATAAACTGTACAGGTACCTTTATATTGTTAGATGATTGACCTAGGACAGCGTTCTACCGCCGATACTGCGGCGTAGGCTGGACGTACCCACGTCTCGTGCCCTTACTCTAGGGTACAGGTCATGCATCTCCTATCTTAGAACTTTCACAAAGACTCTCCATCTTCTTTCTTTAAGAACCATGTCTTCCAAGGTCGCCAAGAGATCCGCGAAGGACAGGGGGGCTGCACCGAGTGGCTCTTCTCCTGCGGCAATGTTCTCTCCAGTCCAGGACCCAATTCTGGATGAGGACACGCTTCAAAAACAAAGTCTCGAGCGTTAATTTGCGATGCTCAGACCTTTCTTCTTCCCGGGCGCATGCGCCTAAGGCAACATACTTCTGTGGGCACAGAAGTCATGCGCCAATACTATGGTGTGTTATGCGCCCACATATTGCCATAATATGCGCCCACATGTTGATACATGTTATGCGCCCACGTACTGTTGTATGTTATGTGCCCACATGTTTGTTTTGGGCGCATAGTCCTTTGGGCGCATAGCCCTTTGGGCGTATAGCCCTTTGGGCGCATAGCTCTTCGGGCGCATAAGAGCCCTTCAACACTTAGTTTTTCCTACAGTTTCTGAGTCTGACTTTCTCTTCTGTCCTTGCAGTAAATAAGTTTATTCCGGAGCTTGAGGGAATCCCTTTCGGCTCTGCCTATCAAGTCCTCGGTACTAGTCTCATAACGAATATGATCAGCAAGGTTCAAGCTGTCACGACCCGCACCCACTGTGAGGGTACGAGTACGTAACTACGCCCAGCCTGCGTCGCAGTGTCGGCGGTAGAACGTTGTCCTTGGTCACATACATCTAACAGTCTATAAGGTACCTGTACAGTTTATACACTCCGAATGGAGGTGACATAAATAATACAACTCAATCACCGCTAAGGAAGATAGTACTGAACGATAGGATAGATAAAACTCAGAATCCACATAGTATAATACAAGACAGAGAGATAGCTGAAACTAAGATAAACATCTCCAAATCCAGAGTACAACTCCCATATGAAATGTATCATAACATGAAGTAATAGAACTAGCCTAGCTAACTAGCCTAGTCTACAGGGGTAATATCCTCAGCAAGTGCTGGGTCCTCCTGAGAGTCCAGCTCAAGTGTGTCATCTAAGCCTGCTCCGTAATAAGTAGGAAACTGCTCCTCAAAGTCATCTGTAAAATTTTAACAGGTCCAGTCAGGACTGGAGCGAGCACAGTACATCTCACGCAGTTCATATCATGACAGGAATAAAATACAGGCAATAGAGTAAGATACATGAAGCGCTGAAGAGAATACATGAGTAAAAAGAGAAGACTGTAATGAAATATCTACTATAAGTAAAGAGCTACAGTGAACTAGTGATTTAGAGTACAAGCTAGACATGTGAACGGCTTGATAATAAATATGAGAGGTCACACATGACTACACTACTTTGGAAATTGTCCACATGACTATTTATACTCCCCCGTACCCCAATCAATATACAAAGATCCGTTCAAGTTATGTTATTGCATATGATATTCACATGGGGGCCCATAATGGGTGCACATGAATAGAACATGGGGGCTCCGTGATCATGAGAGTACATGAATCATGAGAGTGCACATATAACGTGAAAGCATAAGAGTACAAAATGAAAGTGAAACGCACATGACATGATGTATCTGATGCTCCCGAGGGGGATAACATCGTATGAAAAGATCCATATAGTACTAATCCGTGTTTCCATCGTGTCAGCATCAACTAAAGTAATCTAGAGCAAGAAAATACTCCTAGCAAGTATGAAACGGTCAGAGAATGTACTCGCCTGATATCCTGAGTGTCTGAAGAGAATATACTGTCCGAAGAGTGGTGTCTGTCTCCTATCAGAATAATACAAGTCACTACATGTCTAAAATAATGAAATAGACTGCTACAATGCATCTACATGATGTTTGGGGTCAATCTTGGCTAAAGTCAACCTTTGGTCAACTCTAGTCAACCCTAACAGTCAAACTAGGTCAACTCTAGTCTAGTTAGGTCAACCAAGGTCAAACAGGGTTAAACTAGGTCAAACTAGTCTAGGTTGGTCAAACCTAGGCTTAACAAGTCAATCTAGGTCAACTAACTACATGCCACACAAGTCTCACTAGCCTAGTGATACACAAGTGTATCACACCCCATGCCATAGGCTACTCTACCTAGGCCATGGGCCAAACACATATAGGCTAATGAATTCTCTAATTCATATAACACAATCACACTATACATTTATATAATACATTACACATAAGCTAGATAATATATATACATATATATATGTCTACATTCACATATATGTAAACTAATAGCAATATACATTACACATTTAAATCCCCATTACACCCTAGCTACATGTATCACATATGTATAGAGTGGGGTATACACATCTAGGCAAAGTGGGAGTGTGTGTATATATATGAGAGTGTGGCATGTGTGTGAGGGTGTATAGGTGTGACAGGAAAGTGGGGTTAGGCTAGTGTGTGTGTTATATATTGACAGTGTACATATAGGAATATAGGTGACAAAAGCTTCAGGTTTTTGTGTAGTGTTTAGCTCCCAGGTTAGCCCAGGTGACAGTGTCTATGTGTTCATCCCAGTCTCAGGTTACCAGTGTCCAGGAATGTGATTGTTTCCAGGTCTTGGGACTAGCAACTCAGGTTCATACAATGGTAGTGAAGTAATGTAGGTCCCTGGTTTTTCTAACAGTGTATATATATTCAGATTTTGAGTGAACATGAAATGGGTTTATCAGAAATAGAAATGGACAGTGAAACTTAGTGTCTCCAGGAAATCAATGTTCAGACAGTGTACATAAACCAAAACAGGGTGTTAGTGTGTCAAATGAAGACAGTGTACAGGTGTTCAGGTTTGTCAAAAACAGTTTAAAATGTTAATTGGCCATTCATTCTCAGGTTATAGTTAGGCAAAAGGAAGAAAAACTGTCATGTTACAACTGAACATTCAATCACTTGTAACCATTCATGAATACATCAACCAATCCTCAACATGACCCATATATTTAGTAACTAAACCACATTAATACAACATGCTATCAACACTTAATGTTATTTGAAATAGACAACAGTGAGTAATATAACTAAACTAAATCAGGAAATTCAAGTTTCAGTGAACCATAATTCAATGACAGGGTGTATTGGGACAGTGTACAGGAAAGTGACATAACTCAGGTTTACCAACAGTGTATCCCATTCAAAATCTCCATCTAAAATAAATCCTAACATGACATTTAATGTTCAGACAAATTAATCACAGATAATTTATATGATACTAACCATTTAAAATGTAAGGGATGAAAATAAACAGTAGATTAAGATTACTGATACAATAGAGTATCAGTCGAATGGGGATTTCCCATTCCACATTCATTTTAACAATGAATAATAAAAATTAGGTAGGTAATTAATATACTATATAGGCACGTGTCACACACTCCAATTTGTGTCCAAAACATGACACAAATGTGTCCAAAGCCACACGAATCAGTGTACACTAAACTGGTTCAGTGGCGTGCACCATGTGTCCAGTACGGGCCAGATTCCTCACCCGACACAGATCCAAAGGATACGAGACTTGGGGAGTGTCGTGTCAGACACTGCCCCCAGCTCCAAGCCAAAGGACACGTGCCCACGTGCCCTAGATAGCTCGCACGAACCCACTGGTAGCAGGGCAGTGGTAGCAGGGCAGTGCAGCTCGCACGCGCGCGGGCGTGTCCACGGGTTCGACACGACAACAAAATGACACGACGCAAGCTCAGACACTTAGAAACCCCTAAGCGACACCAAAATCTAATTTCCTATTCGATTACATTCTGAAAACACGATCGAAATGCCCACTGTGGTATTTCGTCGAACACCTACGACTGCTGACTGGTACGTGTCCGATACGGACACGTAAAGGACACGAAACCTAGCAAAACCTATTCCTACAGAGAGAGGACACCTAGGGCTTCCTATCCATGCAAAGAAATCAAGATTTGGTGGAGGGAATAGAGATTTACCTATATGTGTTCCTTCACAAAGAAAAATTTCAAAATGAGGTTCCTCCTAGCTATCCCCAAGCTCCAAATTGTCTCCAAACTGTAGTTAACCTCCATGAACAGTAAGGAAACCCAATTTAGATCACCATGGAAGAAGTTGCAATGAAAATGGATTAATATTGAATAAAATATGAAGAAGTTTTCATGAAAAACAAACCTTGCTTTTAGAAAATGAAGGAATGGATGAAAAGAGGCACTAATTTTGAGAGGGATTTTATAAGGTATTGTTCCCTAGGTGGCTGGCCATAAATGCTAGGGTTAGGGTTTTGGGATTATATCTAATGGCTCTTATTCCATCAAGCTAACCAATGGCCTAAAATCTAGGTTTTTCTTTAATCAAGTTGCAATCTAGTTTATTCTAACTAGTCATGACTTAGCCCAACTAACCAATACTAGCTAATACTAACCATGGCTAACTAGACTAGCTATGACTAATCTAGGTTAATTCCAAACTTGGTTAGGGCTAATCACAATCACATGACAATCAATTAAATGATATTAAAATCATACCATTCCTAATAATCATATTAAATTCCAAATAATATATATTAATTCAATTAAATTCAAAATGACAAAATTACCCTCAAACTAGAAATGTGGTAATGACAAATCTACCCTCCTAAAAATAATTACGTCCTCGAAATTGAAAGGCGAAACTAAATGATGAGAAGGATAGACAATCATACCTCATGGTCCAAAAAGATAAGGGTATCGCTCGCGCATCTCATCCTTCCGCTCCCAGGTAGACTCTCCTGGAGAATGATGCCTCCATACGACGCAAACCAAGGGTATCACCTGGTTTCTCAGTACCTTCTCTTGGCGATCCAGAATCTCCATATGCTGCTCTGGATAACTGAGAGTAGGTCCCACTTCAATCTCTGAGTGATCGAGTACATGGCTAGGGTCAGCCACGTACCGCCTTAACTGTGATACGTAGAATACGTTGTGGACACCCACTAGTACAGGTGGCAAGTCGAGCCTATATGCCACGTCACTGACTCTCCCGCTGATCACGAAAGGTCCGATGAAGCGCGGGCTAAGCTTCCCACCTCCACCAAAACGTATAGTACCACGAGTCAGAGATATCCGCAGAAAAACCATGTCTCCGACCTAAACACAAACAAGGTCTCATGTTACTAAATAATCAAACATGATAAATTAAACAAAACAACAACCTACTTCTAATCCTATCTCTAATCTGTACCTCAAACTCCAAGGGCCTCCGGTGGCTATCGGTTCAGTGCCGATGTCTGTCCTACGCCACGCAAAGTCTGTCCCTGATAAGCTTCACCTTCTCGGATGCGTCAACAACCATCTCTGGTCCCAGTAAAGCTCGCTCACCAACATCATCCCAAGATAAGGGTGTACGACACCTACGCCCGTACAGAGCCTCGAAAGGTGACATCTCAATGCTGGCCTAAAAACTGTTGTTGTAAGCAAACTCTACCAAATGCAGGTGATCCTTCTAGGAACCTTTGAAATCCAAGACGCACGTTCGCAGCATATCCTCGAGCGTCTGAATAGTCCTCTCTGACTGTCCGTCCGTCTGTGGGTGGTATGCAGTACTAAACTTGAGCTGAGTGCCCAAGCTAATCTGCAGACTCCTCCAGAAATAGGAAGTAAAGCGACTATCCCGATCCGAGATGATGCTGACCAGAACCCCATGAATCCTGACAATCTGTCGCATGTATGTCTCCGCAAGCCTCTCTGTAGACGTACCCACCTTGAATGGCAAGAAGTGGGCCGATTTGGTCAACCTGTCAACGATCACCCAAATCGCGTCTTTTCCTCCTGGTGTATGCGACAATCCAGATACGAAATCCATAGTGATATGCTCCCACTTCTACTCGGGAATGGGCAACGGCTGCAACAATCCACCGGGCCTCTGCTTCTCTGCCTTGACCTGCTGACAGACCAAGCACCTAGCTACGAAGCGAGCTACCTCCCACTTCATCCCGTACCACCAAACATGCTCCTTCAGATCTCAGTACATCTTGTTGGCACCAGGATGTATAGAGTACTGAGATCTGTGGTCCTCCTGTAAAATCTGCTCTCTGAGCTCTCTGCTGGGCACATATAACCTGGAACCGTGCCTCAAGGCACCATCCTCTGCAAGAGAAAACTCGCTATCCACCAGTCCTGTTCGAACCTGCTCTCGGAGACACCGCAGAGCAACGTCCTCAAACTGTGTCGACTTGATCCTCTCCACCAAGTCTGACTAAATCTGCAGGCACATCTACATCTGTACTCCAGGTATGATCACCTCAATCCTCAAGCTCTCTAAATTAGCAAGCAAGTGACGATCCATAGTCAAACATATGGTTGTCGGATACCTACTCAAGGCATCGGCAACCACGTTGGCCTTCCCTGGGTAATACTGAAGTGAGATATCGAAGTCCTTCATCAGCTCTAACCATCTGCGCTGCCTCATGTTGAGCTATTTCTGTGTAAACACATACTTTAAGCTCTTGTGATCTATGAAGATCTCCACCCTCTCTCCATACAGGTAGTGCTTCCACAACTTCAGAGCAAATATCACTGCTGCCAGCTCCAGGTCGTGGGTAGGATAGTTCTTCTCATAGGGACATAACTGCCTGGAAGCATAGGCAATCACCTTCCCATGCTGCTGCAAGACACAACCCAGCCCCTTCCCTGAAGCGTTATTATAAATAGTGAACCCTCCTGAACCAGACGGTAATGTCAGAATTGGAGCTGTCGTAAGCCGCTTCTTCAACTTATCAAATGCTGCCTGACACTCCTCTGACCAAACATACTCAGCATACTTCCGGGTCAGCCGAATCAACGGCTCTACAATCTGGGAGAAATCCTGCACAAACCTCCTGTAGTATCCTGCCAGTCCCAAGAACCTCCTGTTCTCTGTCACTGAAGTCGGCGCTGCCCAAGCCTCAACTGCTGTGATCTTCTTCAGGTCCACTGAGATCCCATCTCCAGTCACCACATGACCCAAGAAGTCAACTCTATCCAGGAAGAACTAGCACTTCGAGAGCTTTCCATACAGCCTCTCCCTCTTGAGTGTCTCCAGAACCACCCTCAAGTTCTCCTCGTGTTCCTCCTTAGTCTTGGAATACACCAGAATATCATCAATGAACACCACCACGAACTTGTCCAAGTACTGGTGGAACACCTTGTTCATTAAG
Organism: Iris pallida; assembly: GCA_029216955.1. Taxonomy (NCBI): domain Eukaryota; kingdom Viridiplantae; phylum Streptophyta; class Magnoliopsida; order Asparagales; family Iridaceae; genus Iris; species Iris pallida. Next base: position 33,990,063 of record JANAVB010021798.1, read on the forward strand.
TTCATAAACACTGCTGGTGCATTGGTTATCCCAAACGGCATAACCAAAAACTCAAACTGTCCATACCACGTCCTGAAGGCGGTCTTCGGAATATCCTCCCTCTTCACCTTCACCTGGTGATAACCGGACCTCAAATCAATCTTGGAGAAAACCCAAGCTCCGTTCAACTGATCAAAGAGATCATCGATCCGCGGCAGTGGGTATCTGTTCTTGATCGTCAGGTTGTTGAGTGCCCTGTAGTCGATACACATCCGTATCGACCCATCCTTCTTGGGTACAAATAGTACCGGTGCACCCCAAGGTGAAGAACTCGATCGGATAAAGCCCTTGTCCTGCAGCTCATCCACCTGCCTCTTCAGCTCTGCCAACTCAGTGTTGTTCACTCGATAGACATGCTGAGAGATCAGCTCCGTGCCGGGAACCAAGTCTATCGAGAACTCTACATCTCTGTCCGGTGGAATCCCTGGCAACTCCTTCGGAAAGACGTCCATGAACTCTGTGATCAAGGGTTGTGGAGTCGCCTGCTCCTCAACTGAAGCTCCGCAGAAAAGTCCTCCGTCCTGTTCTGCCTGCCGTCGGGTATACTCAAACTCTAGCTCTCCTGGCGCCCCAAACAAAACTCTACCCCCTCGACAATCTATGCTGGCGTGGTGCCTGCTCAACCAGTCCACACCTAACACAATATTGTAGTTCAGTAGGGGCATGACGAGCAGGCTCACCTCCAATCCTCGGCCTCCTAAAATGACACTCCGTCCACTGCAAACATCACTCACGATGATAACTCCACCCCCAGTCGTGATCTTGCAGGTCCTAGGCAATGATTCAGATACTAGGCCATGTCTAATAGCAAAAGATACTGATACGAAACTGTGGGAAGCCCCGGAATCAAACAGTACAAAAGCTGGAATGGAGTCGAGGAGAACCGAACCTGCAATCAGCTCTCCGATGGCCTCTGCATCCTCGGCCGCCAAGGCGAAAGCTCGCTCCTGCTGGCCTCCCCTGGCCTGCTGGTGCTGTACGAACCGCTGCTGCTGAGTCGGTAACGGTCCCTTCTGCGGTCCCCCTGGAGCCTTGGCTCCGACTTCCTGAGCTGCCCTGCCCGCAAAGAGGGAACAGTCCCTCAACTGATGCTCTGAAGATCCACACAAGAGGTACTTCCCAGCCTCTTCCTGCACTCTGTCCATCCGTGCCCCGGCTTCTTGCAGAAGCCACAACTGATTGGCTACTGCCTAGGGCCCTGCTGCTGCTGCCTAGGCTGCTGATACTGCACTGGCTGATGCCTCGGCTGCTGAAACTGCTACGGCTAGAACCTTTGCTGGTGGTGGTGCTGCTGCTGAAAATGCGGCCTCTTGGCCGGTCCTCCGCAACCACCCGCTCCCTGGATGTCTCGCCCCCTCTTGAGCCTAAGCTCAAGATCATCCTCCGCGACTAATGCATCCACTAGGATCTCCTCAAAGGTAGCGCTGCGAGCACTCTTGGTATAGGACTTGACCTCCTTTACCAATCCCTTCCTGAATCTTCGGGCCTTCGTCGCCTCGGACAGTCCCTCCACAAATCTGTCCAGACGGCAGAACTCCCCTGCGTACTCCTCCACATACTGGCTCCCCTGGGCTAGGGCCTCGAACTGAGTCTCGAGGGCTCCTAGCGCTGCATCGGAAAAGAACTTCTCCTTGAACAGCTTCTTGAATGCTGTCCAAGTCTGCCCCGGAGTACCAACCCGCGGGTCGATCTAGTACCATGTGCGGGCCAGATCCTGCATTATGCTGGCCGCTGTATCAATCTGAATCCTCGTCGGAATCTCTGCCAATCTGAATATCTCCTCCATGTGCTCTATCCACTCGTCGGCATACAGGATCCCCTTTGTCCCTCGGAAGTCCCTCGGGTGCATCTTCTGAAAATCCTGAATGCCCTTCTCCCTCGGAGGGTGCGACTGCTGGACTGCCGCTAGCTGAGATACAACTCTCTCCACCGTAGTCACGGCCAGATCAATACCCCGACTAAACTCTGCTGTCTGTCTCTGCTGCTGCTGCTGCTGCTGCTGGCCTTCTATGAACTGTCGAAAGAATACGAACAGCTGAGCTGCATCAACTGTCCTCAAAGGTAGCTGATGCTACTGAAGCACCTCCGGAATCACCGAACTCGGCCCATGTGCCACAGGTGGAGGGGCTCCTTCGAACGCAGCTGAAACGCCTACCCCAGGTGGCATGACTGGGGCTACGGTACCAGGGGCTGGCTGTTGAGTATGAGAGGTGGCAGACCTCTCATCGGCGTCCCCCTGGCGATGTGATCTCGTCTCAACCATCCTGGAGACACAAATTAAAAGAATAATTGCTGAGAATGAGTCAAAATAGCAAAGGAGGACAGTTTAAATTCAAAGGAAGACAATAAGCATCAAAATTTAGATATACGGAATCTGATAAAGAGTTTTCCTAATGTGATTGAGTACCTTCAAAAATATCCTAATTCTACTACAGGCTGCAGTGATAATCTAGTTCGAATACCACTGCATTTCAAATCTGACCTACATGGGCCACCACTAAAAACGTGTCATGACCCGCACCCACTGTGAGGGTACGAGTACGTAACTACGTCCAGCCTACGCCGCAGTGTCGGCGGTAGAACGTTTTCCTAGGTCACATACATCTAACAGTCTATAAGGTACCTGTACAGTTTATACACTCCGAATGGAGGTGACATAAATAATACAACTCAATCACCTCTAAGGAAGATAGTACTGAACGATATGATAGATAAAACTCAAAATCCACATAGTATAATACAAGACAGAGAGATAGCTGAAACTAAGATAAACATCTCCAAATCCAGAGTACAACTCCCATATACAATGTATCATAACATGAAGTAATAGAACTAGCCTAGCTAACTAGCCTAGTCTACAGGGGTAATGTCCTCAGCAAGTGCTGGGTCCTCCTGAGAGTCCAGCTCAAGTGTGTCATCTAAGAATGCTCCGTAATAAGTAGGAAACTTCTCCTCAAAGTCATATGTAAAATTTTAACAGGTCCAGTCAGGACTGGAGCGAGCACAGTAAATCTCACGCAGTTCATATCATGACAGAAATAAAATACATGCAATAGAGTAAGATACATAAAACGCTGAAGAGAATAAATGAGTAAAAAGAGAAGACTGTAATAAAATATCTACTATAAGTAAAGAGCTACAGTGAACTAGTGATTTAGAGTACAAGCTAGACATGTGAACGGCTTGATAATAAATATGAGAGGTCGCACATGACTACACTACTTTGGAATTTGTCCACATGACTATTTATACTCCCCCGTACCCCAATCAATACACAAAGATTCTTTCAAGTCATTTATTGCATATGATATTCACATGGGGGCCCATAATGGGTGCACATGAATAGAACATGGGGGTCCGTGATCATGAGAGTACATGAATCACGAGAGTGCACATATAAGGTGAAAGCACAAGAGTACATAATGAAAGTGAAACGCACATGACATGATGTATCTGATGCTCCCGAGGGGGATAACATCGTATAAAAAGATCTATATAGTACTAATCCGTGTTTCCATCGTGTCAGCATCAACTAAAGTAATCTAGTGCAAGAAAATACTCCTAGCAAGTATGAAACGGTCAGAGAATGTACTCGCCTGATATCCTGAGTGTCTGCAGAGAATATATTGTCCGAAGAGTGGTGTCTGTCTCCTATCAGAACAATACAAGTCACTACATGTCTAAAATAATAAAATAGACTGCTACAATGCATCTACATGATGTTTGGGGTCAATCTAGGCTAAAGTCAACCTTTGGTCAACTCTAGTCAACCCTAATAGTCAAACTAGGTCAACTCTAGTCTAGTTAGGTCAACCAAGGTCAAACAGGGTTAAACTAGGTCAAACTAGTCTAGGTTGGTCAAACCTAGGCTTAACAAGTCAATCTAGGTCAACTAACTACATGCCACACAAGTCTCACTAGCCTAGTGATACACAAGTGTATCACACCCCATGCCATAGGCTACTCTACCTAGGCCATGGGCCAAACACATATAGGCTAATGAATTCTCTAATTCATATAACACAATCACACTACACATTTATATAATACATTACACATAAGCTAGATAATATATATACATATATATATATATGTCTACATTCACATATATGTAAACTAATGGCAATATACATTACACATTTAAATCCCCACTACACCCTAGCTACATGTATCACATATGTATAGAGAGGGGTATACACATCTAGGCAAAGTGGGAGTGTGTGTATATATATATGAGAGTGTGGCATGTGTGTGAGGGTGTATAGGTGTGACAGGAAAGTGGGGGGTAGGCTAATGTGTGTGTGTTATATATTGACAGTGTACATATAGGAATATAGGTGACAAAAGCTTCAGGTTTTTGTGTAGTATTTAGCTCCCAAGTTAGCCCAGGTGACAGTGCCTATGTGTTTATCCCAGTCTCAGGTTACCAGTGTCCAGGAATGTGATTGTTTCCAGGTCTTGGGACTAGCAACTCAGGTTCATACAATGGCAGTGAAGTAATGTAGGTCCCAGGTTATTCTAACAGTGTATATATATTCAGATTTTGAGTGAACATGAAATGGGTTTATCATAAATAGAAATGGACAGTGAAACTTAGTGTCTCCAGGAAATCAACGTTCAGACAGTGTACATAAACCAAAACAGGGTGTTAGTGTGTCAAATAAAGTGTACAGGTGTTCAGGTTTGTCAAAAATAGTTTAAAATGTTAATTGGCCATTCATTCTCAGGTTATAGTTAGGCAAAAGGAAGAAAAACAGTCATGTTACAACTGAACATTCAATCACTTGTAACCATTCATGAATACATCAACCATTCCTCAATATGACCCATATATTTAGCAACTAAACCACATTAATATAACATGCTATCAACACTTAATGTTATTTGAAATAGACAACAGTGAGTAATATAACTAAACTAAATCAGGAAATTCAAGTTTCAGTGAACCACAATTCAATAACAGGGTGTATTGGGACAGTGTACAGGAAAGTGACATAACTCAGGTTTACCAACAGTGTATCCCATTCAAAATCTCCATCTAAAATAAATCCTAACATGAAATTTAATGTTCAGACAAATTAACCACAGATAATTTATATAATACTAACCATTTAAAATGTAAGGGAAGAAAATAAACAGTAGATTAAGATTACTGATACAATAGAGTATCAGTTGAATGGGGATTTCCCATTCCACATTCATTTTAACAATTAATAATGAAAATTAGGTAGGTAATTAATATACCATATAGGCACGTGTCACACACTCCAATTCGTGTCCAAAACATGACACAAATGTGTCCAAAGCCACACGAATCAGTGTACACTAAACTGGTTTAGTGGCGTGCACCCCGTGTCCAGTGCGGGCCAGATTTCTCACCCGACACAGATCCAAAGGACACGAGACTTGGGGAGTGTCGTGTCAGACACTGCCCCGAGCTTCAAGCTAAGGGACACGTGCCCACGTGTCCTAGATAGCTCGCACGAACCTACTGGTAGCAGGGCAGTGCAGCTCGCACGGGCGCGGGCGTGTCCACGGGTTCGACACGATACCAAAATGACATGACACAAGCTCAGACACTTAGAAACCCCTAAGCGACACCAAAATCTAATTTCCTATTCAATTACATTCTGAAAACATGATCGAAATGCCCACTGTGGTATTTCGTCGAACACCTACGACTGCTGACTGGTACATGTCCGATACGGACACGTAAAGGAACGAAACCTAGCAAAACCTATTCCTACAGAGAGAGGACACCTAGGACTTCCTATCCATGCAAAGAAATAAAGATTTGGTGGAGGGAATAGGGATTTACCTATATGTGTTCCTTCACAAAGAAAAATTTCAAAATAAGGTTCCTCCTACCTATCCCCAAGCTCCAAATTGTCTCCAAACTGTAGTTAACCTCCATAAACAGTAAGGAAACCCAATTTAGATCATAATGGAAGAAGTTGCAATGAAAATAGATTAATATTGAGTAAAATATGAAGAAGTTTTCATGAAGAACAAACCTTGCTTTTAGAAAATGAAGGAATGGATGAAAAGAGGCACTAATTTTGAGAGGAATTTTATAGGGTGTTGTTCCCTAAGTGGCTGGCCATAAATGCTAGGGTTAGGGTTTTGGGATTAGATCTAATGGCTCTCATTCCATCTAGCTAACCAATGGCCTAAAATCTAGGTTTTCCTTTAATCAAGTTGCAATCTAGTTTATTCTAACTAGTCATGACTTAACCCAACTAACCAATACTAGCTAATACTAACCATGGCTAACTAGACTAGCTATGACTAATCTAGGTTAAGTCTAAACTAGATTAGGGCTAATCACAATCACATGGCAATCAATTAAATGATATTAGAATCACACCATTCCTAATAATCATATTAAATTCCAAATAATATATATTAATTTCAATTAAATTCAAAATAACAAAATTATCCTCAAACTAGAAATGTGGTAGTGACACAAGCCACGATCAGTAAAAACCAGCCTACGAAACGGACACTCACCATACTTGAACAGGATAAGACATTCTTGCGGCAGATGATTAATAATGAGAAGTTCTTGCGTGGAGGGGCACATCGTTTCAAGAAGCCGTACTTCCTATTTGGTGATAGTATGGGGTTTGAAGATGGCGAGACCATACGCTTGAGAAACCCAATGGTGATCTGTCCGAACAATCAGAGGATATAGCTACCATCGATGGAGCGTCAATATCCTTTGTCTGCTTTTACTGTCTTGGCCGGGTGGTGACAGATGAAGTGGGAGCTGACTCCTGAGCTCCCTGGGGTTATCTCTGGAAGAATATAGTTCGACTCAGGCGATCGGAAGAAGGACACTTTCAAGTGTGTCCGGGGCTCTGAATCTTATTCTACTAGAGGATTACAACCTGGCACCGTAGTGAACGATATCCCGACTAACCTCCATCCTTATGCCGCTGACACGCTTTGCAATTTGATGATGACGGGTGATGTTTCGTATCCCGCAGGAAAGATGCGGATGGAAGGCTGGAGGTATCCATCTTCATTCTGGAGCAATCTCACTGGCTAGGTGCTTTCCACGTATAAAGCCATCCTGAAGACTGCTGGCCCTTACTATGCTATTAGGGCCACTCAGTATGGTGTAAGGGTCAACTGGCCAATGTTTGTCTCTTTGGCAGAGTTATATAACCTTCGCACCTATACCTTTTTTTACTCCGGGTGGAGAGATGAGATTGGCTCTCCATGAGATGCAGGAAGTATCGAAGCTTTTCTGGGGCACGGAGCCATATGAAGAGTACGCGCCTTGCGATGAAGAGCTTCGGGATCTGGAGAATGAAAACTCCGAGATGATTGATGTGTACAGGAATTGCTCTGCCACCTCCTTATCTGTCATAGGATTAATAAGAAAGGGAGGACTGAGGGGGCCAATCCCCACACGAGAGCTTGGATGGGCTACATCTTCGTTCAAGGAGAAGGGGAAGGTTCGGCCTCCTTTTCGATCTTAAAACCTATGACCAAGTCCGATATAGAAGCCCGGATGACGGATTATGAGACGGCAGATACTGAGGACAATGATGATCCTGAGTCCCCAATCGGCCATTACTTTCGTCAAGCTGAATATCCGTTGTTAGATAAAGCTGTGCTAGCAGCTTTGTTAATGATCTGGCTTCGTGACTGCATAGTTCCTGGAGGTTCAGGGTCCATTGAGAGAATAAGCCGGGGTATGATACTTTCGGCTGTGAAGTTGGCATTCGGATACCGTCTTGTATTGCTTCCCATGATGGTCTGTGCCTGGACGAGGTCTGCGGGACTTTGTCAGAAATGCGGTGACTCCTGACGGCAGGGCCAACTTTGTCCGGACCAAACTTTCGTATCAATTCCTGATGGGGTGGCTACTACTGCATTATCCTACCCTGATGAATGCTGGGCCGGTAGAAGACTCTTTGGCGGGAGATGCCTTTATTCGTAGATTTTGTGATACAGATTGGGCCGTCACCGGTGTACCTGCCTGCAGAAAGGCTTTGGGCTTCTTGCAAAACCATGAGTTCTTTGGAGTATCCCCTCCATCTGGCAGCGGTAATACAGGAGATATCTTAGTGGATGAGGAAGTTCATGCCACTAGTTTGACTGCTGGGGCGCTTTACTGGCTTCAGTCTATTAGACCATCGCATCTCGTGCTCCAAAATATGAATCATGTCTATCTGAAGCCATATCTGTCGAGCCGTTTCGTGCGACAGTTTGGCTACAGCCAGCTCCTCCTAGGGAATGTAGTCCGTACTTGGAGTCGATAGGTAGCTTAATTCACGGGGCGCGTGCTTGGATGTATTACAATGTCGGGTGCACGGGGCAGTCTTCACTCTGCCCTTGGATAAGCTTGAGACTCATTTGTGTTATGTTGCCGCCAAATTTTATGTTCAGATCAATACTTTTCATCCCCGGTATGATCGTGAACAAAGCTTGATACTGGAGACTCAGTTTGGCCCCCTTCCTACGAAAAAGGCGTCAAAGGGCCGTAAAAAGGAGAGTGTTGTTCCCGCTGTGGAGCCGGCTGTAGTATCGCGGCCAAAAGCTATCTTTAGGGAGCCAACAGTATCTCAAAAGGAGGACTCGAAAGATGATGACTCTTCTTGTCACGCTCCAGTACCGAAATACGGAGACGGACTAGGCCAGCTACTCCATATGAGGTACGTAACGTCATACGGCGATCGTGGCTGTCGAAAGACTAGGGTGTACATGCTACAATCAAGTCTCCTATGGTCCCACAGAGTTCTATGTCTCAATCAATCAAATCACATCAGCAATTAAATGAACATTAAAGATAAAGCAGTAAGGCATCCCCGACGCTTCATCAAAATGGTCATGAGAGACTAGCTTTATAATTTAGCTATCTCAGAGAGTCAGGAGTACAAAATTATACACAGCTGTAGTCTGTTTAATTACAATGATGTAATGACACAAAATATCAAGTAATACGGCTAACAGGTGCCGGTGGCTAAATGCCGCAAAAGTATAAGCAGGAGTGGTGGAGAAGAAACCCACTCGAGTCCCCGAACCGCCATGCTCCTAGTATGCACCATGGATGTCAGGGAGGAAGATCGTGTCCTCGGGCTCTGCTACGAGATCTGGCCAAACAAAACCAGCGGGGTCAGCCCCGAATAACAAGTACCGCCAAAGGGGCACAAGAGTTAAGATTAAAACCCAGTTAATAGAATGATTGATAATAGTAATACTTATGCTACTATTATAGGGTAGCGCTACATCGTCGAACCCATATGGCACCCTTACAACCAAACAAGGACAAAAGGTGCCGCATGGAGTCGGGACGTGTCGTACTCTATGACTTTCGCATAAGTTAAAAGGTATAAACAATAAAATCTCCTGATCGTGACTTCGGTCGATAGCCTATCGTAGCACAATAACCAACCCAACAATCAAACAAGAACATGGGTTGGATCATGTACCAGGATAGACCATGTTCCTCAGTCATTCACAGAAGTAGCACTTCACAACCAGAATAAGTCTTCCGTTCATAACTTCGGTCCACAGCCTGTCGTAGTACGATAACCAACCCAACAATCAAACAAGAACATGGGTTGGATCACGTGCCATGACAGTCCGTTCCCTCGGTTATTCACGGAAGGTAATAGGACACAAGCAAGTCATTTTCACGGCCAATCAAGTCTACGAGTTTCTAGTGGGACGAGGTTATCCTCGCATCATGTTATTTAGAAAATCCTCAGATCGTATCTTTCCAGCAAGGCTAGCCAACCCAGGGGTTCGCATAGACAGGTATGATTGAGCACAGGTCCCTCGTAAGGCCACCTTGCTAAAACATATAATATAAAGCAAGAATTAATCGGATACAGTCATCCACTCGTTGCAGATGACACAGTATCCGTGGAGACCAGCCGGCGCGTCGAGACAATATCTCAAGGCGGCTGGTGTAACACGATCTCGGGATTTTGCCCTCCCCATGCATCTAGTATGTTTAGTTGCCTAATTTAACCCTAGGTGAAATCTTAGACTCACATGCTGTGGCCTGCATGATTATCCTCCTAAAGTCGTACTTTAGTACGAGTACCCCAAAGAGGATCTATGTCAATCAGTATGTCAACATGTTCTACCCTCCTTAGTGTAATGCATTATTGCAAATACGCCACGTGGAGTTACGAGTCATTTGTCGAGCATGAACAAGAACTGGGACATTCAGGTACATGTATCGGATAGGAACACTTTGTTCTCCGGGGTCACATTAGTGCTCATATCATGCTCGGGACAAAGGCGTAAGGATATAAAATGGGCATATAATATCTGAAAAAATATCAAAAGCGTACGCACAAAAGCACGCACGCTCAAGGGGAGCTGCGTACGTGAAAAGTCACGCAGGTTCACTCAAGGCAGCGTACGTAAAAAGTCACGCAGGCTCACTCAAGGCAGCGTACGTGAAAAGTCACGCAGGCTCACTCAAGGCAGCGTACGTGAAAAGTCATGCAGGCTCACTCAAGGCAGCGTACGTGAAAAGTCACGCAGGCTCACTCAAGGCAGCGTACGTGAAAAGTCACGCAGGCTCACTCAAGGCAGCGTACGTGAAAAGTCACGCAGGCTCAAGGGGAGACACGCTTCCAACAGGAAGCGTACTCAAGGCTGCGTACGCAGCGCTAAAGAGCGCGCGCAGCTCAGTGTGCGTAAGCTAAGCAGCTCGGCACACTGCTCTCTGTCTTCTCCAAACAGCAAGAACACCATGGTTGAACCCAAAGCTTCAAAATATCACAACTTGGCCATCCGAACTCCAAATCCGGATTTCCAAAGTTCCATCTTGGGTGAAATGGAATTCTCTTCCACATGGAAGCATCAAAACCCACAAAACCCTAACGAAAATAGATCAAGACCAAGGGAATCCGAAAATGATTAAAACTTAGATCTACAAAAATTAAAGCTTTAAAATGGAAATTTCCAAGTTCTAAACTAGTATAGATTGAGGAGAAGAACATGTTTTTAGTTTTGTAAGAAATCATTGACAAAATTATGGATCCATCTCTTGAGCAAGTTGGTACTTGCCTTGGTTGGTGGAGGAAATAAATGAGAGGAAGTAAATGAGAGGAGAGAGAATGAGATGAGTTATATATAAAGATCTTGGACCCATGGGTTCATGATGAACCAAAGGGTTCATGATGAACCATTGGTGAACCAAGAATAGGTTACCCAAATGAGCCAAAACTGTAGGCCCAAATGCAGAAAATAAATTAGGAAATAATATTTTATCGAATATTTTTGGGAAATGCATGAAGAAATACTGCATAATAAATATCGTATAAATTCAAGGTAAATATAATTTATTGGTTTACGTATTAAAATACGTATTCCAGGATTGGGGAGTAACATCTCTACCCTTCTTAGAAAAAATCTATCCTCGGAATTCCAGCCAAGATAGGATAGTGAAATCAGGGCAAGCAAGGCACAATCATATACAAGTTAACTATCATAGCAGTTATTATCATACATCACAAAGTGCAAAACAAGCAGGTGTAGATAAGCATGGAATCGTGTCAATAAGGTGCAAAAATATACCTTATTAGTCAAATAAATGCGGATACCGAGATCTGATCTCGTCCTCCCGCTCCCAGGTTGACTCTCCCGAAGAGTGATGGTTCCAAGAAACACGGACAAGGCTTATCGTCCGATTCTTGAGTACCTTCTCTCGCCGGTCTAAAATAGATACGGATTGTTCCTCGTAAGTTAGGTCGGTACCAACGACTAACTCAGAATGATCGAGGACATGACTCGGATTCGGGACATACCCACGTAATTGGGACACATGAAACACATCATGTATGCCAGTCAACGAAGGCGGAAGGGCAAGTCGATAAGCCACATCACCTACCCGAGCGAGAATCTTAAAAGGACCAACGTATCTTGGACTAAGCTTTCCTCGGGTTCCAAATCTGATGATACCCCGAGTAGGCAAAATCTGCAGAAACACTTGGTCGCCAACTCTGAACTCTAGAGGCCTACGATGCTGATCTGCCCAATGACGATGTCGGTCCTGTGCAACTCGAAGGCGTTCTCTGACCAACTTAACTATCTCCACAGTCTGCGTGATCATCTCTGGTCCCAACAACTTCCGTTCTCCGACGTCGTCCCATGCCAAAGGGGACCTGCACTTCCTTCCGTACAATGCTTCGAACGGGGCCATCTGAATGATAGCCTGATAGCTGTTGTTATAGGAGAACTCCACTAGATGAAGGTGATCCTCCCAAGATCCACCAAAATCTAAGGTACACGCCCGTAGCATATCTTCTAATGTCTGAATGGTTCTTTCTGATTGCCCGTCAGTTTGTGGATGATAAGCAGTACTGAATCTTAACTTGGTTCCCAAACTTTGGTGTAAGCTCCGCCAAAAATGGGAAGTAAACCGCGTATCCCGATCTGATACTATACTAACTGGAACACCGTGCTGCCATACTATCTGCTTCATGTATATTTCTGCTAACTGCTCAGTAGTCTGTCCAACTCGGAAGGGAAGAAAATGAGCGACCTTCGTGAGTCGATCTACTATTACCCAGACTGCATTCTTACCAGTCGGGGATCTAGGTAAACCGGTCACAAAATCTATCGTGATGTGCTCCTATTTCTATTCTGGGATAAGAAGCGGCTGTAGCAACCCTGCTGGTCTCTGCTGCTCGGCTTTCACCTGCTGACATACCAGACACTTGGATACAAATCTCGTTATCTCTATTTTCATGCCATTCCACCAAAAGTACTGCCTGATATCTCGATACATCTTCGTTCCTCCTGGATGAATGGAGTAAATAGAACTATGAGCTTCGGACATAACTTCTTGCCGAAGGTCTCCACTCGGTACACAGAGTCTGTTTCCAAACGTGAGCGTACCATCTTCATGAATCACTAACTCCTTCCTACGGCCTGATTCACACTCCGACCGCAACTTCTGAATCTGTGGATCTCCTGCCTGTGCTGCCCTTATCTTCTCTACTAAGGTTGACTGAATCTGCATACTGGTCATTCTTCCTATATCCCTTGGCAAAACTAATTCGATTCCCATACTCTGAAGGTCTTCTAAAATATGCTTCTGCGAGGTCAAGATAAAGGCACTGTCTCTCCTACTCAGTGCATCTGCAACTATATTCGCCTTGCCTGGATGATACTGAAGATCTAAGTCAAAATCCTTCAGTAGTTCTAACCATCTTCTTTGCCTCATGTTCAAATCTCGTTGCGTGAATACGTATTTCAAACTCTTATGATCAGTATAGATCTCTACCCGATCTCCGTATAAATAATGCCTCCACAACTTGAGTGAAAACACCACAGCTGCTAACTCCAAATCGTGAGTCGGGTAATTCTTCTCATGGTCTCGAAGCTGTCGAGACGTATATGCTATCACCTTTCCGTGCTGCATCAATACACATCCAAGACCCTTCCCAGATGCGTCACAATATACTGTAAAGCCTCCCGCTCCTACTGGAAGCGTCAAGATTGGGGCTGAGATCAATCTCTTCTTCAATTCTTCAAATGATGCTTGACAGCTAGCTGACCAAACAAACTCTACGTCCTTGTGCGTCAAACGCGTTAAGGGCGTAGAGATCCTGGCAAAGTCCGCCACGAACCTTCTGTAGTAACCAGCTAATCAAAAGAAACTTCGTACTTCTGCAACCGTTCTCGGGACTGGCCAATGCTCTACGGCCTCAATCTTCTTCGGATCCACTGACACTCCTGCCGCAGAAATTACATGTCCCAGGAACGAAATGTGATCTAACCAGAATTCACACTTGTCGAGCTTCGTATAAAGTTGATGCTCCCTCAATGTCTGTAAGACAGTCCTAAGATGTTTCTCATGCTCCTCTTCACTGCTGGAATAGACAAGAATGTCATCTATGAACACCACCACAAATTTATCCAAATACGGCAGAAAGATGCGGTTCATTAAATCCATGAATACTGCGGGGGCGTTGGTTAGTCCAAAGGGCATTACTAAAAACTCATAATGCCTATATCTAGATCTGAATGCTGTTTTCGGTATGTCTTGCTCCCGGACTCTTACTTGATAGTATCCTGACCGAAGATCGATCTTGGAAAAGATGCTGGCCTTGCTCAACTGGTCAAACAGGTCATCAATCCTTGGTAGTGGGTACTTATTCTTCACTGTTACTGCATTCAGCTTGCGGTAGTCGATGCACATCCTCGTCGACCCATCCTTCTTGGGAACTAGAATTACTGGCGCGGCCCAGGGCGATTTACTGTCTCGGATGAATCCCTTAGACTTCAACTCTTATTCTTGCTGATACAACTTATCCTGTTCTGACGGCGATATTCTGTAAACTCTGTCTGCAATAGGCCTCGTTCCAGGGTTCAACTCAATGCTAAATTCTACCTCTCTGACTGGGGGTATTCTTGGGAGCTCATCAGGGAAGACGTCGAGAAAATCTTCGACCACTCTCAGAATTTGTCCTGGCTCTGACACTGCTGCTGCGATGACGCCTCCGACCTGATTCTTCAAGGTTCGAGTAAAGATGAACTGCTCCATCCCAGGAACGCTGAATATAACCCTACCTCCTCTACAATCAATTGTCGTATGACTGTCTCTCAACCAGTCCATGCCAAGAACAACATCAAAATTCCCCATAGGAAATTCAATCAATGATGCGGGCAGTAAATGCCCACACACCTCAACCGGACATGAAAAGCGCACTCTGCTAACTTCTACGAGACCATTGCCGGTGAGTATATCCATCCTCTCCGCAATGCCTCAAACTCTAATTCGATCCGTGTAGCATATTGTACAGAGATGAATGAATGGGTAGCGCCTGAATCAAATAATGCTACAGCAGGAAATAAAATGACAAGAATTTTACCTGCCACCACGTCACTAGACGCTAGAGCCTCTCCTAAGGACAATGTGAGAGCCTGGCCCCGCGGAGCCCCTTGTTGCGGCCTTCCTCGACCATGCTGTTGCTGCCTCTGAGGGCCTTCTGCTTCCTGTGCTTGGCGAAACATCTGAGCCTGCGTTGGTAGACGCTGGGCTAGGGGCCTTACTGCTAATACTGGCCCTCCACTCGGGGTTGCCCCCGGAGCTGGCAACGCTAAAAACTGCTGAGCTGGCCCTCCTGGCCTCTGCATCACAGGACAAGTGGAGATACGGTGGTCTGAACTACTACACCTCAAGCATAAGCCATTCGCTGACCGGCACACCTCCCTTGTGTGCCCTACCTTCCCACAGAATGTACAGCCCTGGGGTGCTCCCTGACGCTGCTGTTGGTTCCTCGGCTGTTGATGTCGAACTGGCGCTGTATTAGTTGACACGGCCGTCCTCCGCGGCGCTCCTGCATCATGAATACGTACACCAGGTGCTGGTGCCGATGTTCGCTGTATTGCTCCTCCTCCACCTGGGAATGAGATCTTTTCTGACCTCCTGTCCTCGATGCCAACCTCTGCTGGATAAGCTCGTGCCTCCGAGCGGCCGTCAAAACAGCGTCAAACGTCTGGTATTCGTGTTCCTTCACAAGCTGCAGTAGTTCCAAATGAAGTCCTTGCTGGAGCCTCATAGCTTTCTCTGGCTCCATTGCCACCATTGCTGGTGCGAAACGGCACAATCTGCAGAACTCTGCTGTATACCCATCTACGGTCTTGCCTGCTTGCTTGAGACTGATAAACTTCTGCTGGAGCTCATATCGAGCTACTACGCCAAAATACTTGGCCTTGAATCTGTCACTGAAGGTGGTCCAACGAACAGGGCGTCTTGCACCAACTTCTTCTGATGCCCACCAGTCGCGGGCAAGATCATGAAGTACCAGTTTGACCTGATCAACCTTCTCATCATCTGGAACATTGGCTGCCACAAGAATGGCTTCGATGTCTTGAATCCAGGCATCCGCAGTGATGGCATCCTCCGTGCCATCAAAATACCTCAGGTTCAAGGGACAAAACCTTCCTGATGCACCCGAGTCAGCCCCGACACTCCTCTCAAGAGCTAACTGAATCCCTTGGTTCAGCAACATGTTCTGCTCCTGCTGCCGAGTCTGTTGCTGTTGGTTAGTGACAAGAAATCCCCGGATGATCTCCAGGAGTGCTAAGGCGTCTGGTACTGCCGTCGCTGCTGGTGCTGCAGGAGTTTCAATAACCTGCGGCTGCACTGCCTCTGGTTCCATTTCTGCTCGTGTCTGCCCTGGGGAAGGTTCTCTCCCCTGCTGGCGCCCAGTCGAGCCATGCTCTCGCTGATCCTCCTCATGGGCCTCACCCGCTACTGAGAATGAAGCACCCCTATAGAGAAAGATATAATATTATCAAGTCCGAACGAGGAAGATTTCGAGGATGCAAGTCAGGTTAGAGATCAAGGCAAGGACAGAGAATTTGAAACAGAATTTCAAGGGGAACAAGTTTTGATTGAGACTCCTAATAATTCACAATACCCCATAAATCTGAAAAAGAGACCTGCATGGGCCACCACTAAAACCTTGTCACGCCCCAGTACTGAAATACGGAGACGGACTAGGCCAGCTACTCCATATGAGGTACGTAACGTCATACGGAGATCGTGGCTGTCGAGAGACTAGGGGGTACATGTTGCAATCAAGTCTCCTATGGTCCCACAGAGTTCTATGTCTCAATCAGTCAAATCATATCAGTAATTAAATGAACATTAAAGATAAAGCAGTAAGGCATCCCCGACGCTTCATCAAAATGGTCATGAGAGACTAGCTTTATAATTTAGCTATCTCAGAGAGTCGGGAGTACAAAATTATACACAGCTGCAGTCTGTTTAATTACAATGATGTACTGACACAAAATATCAAGTAATTCGGCTAACAGGTGCCGGTGGCTAGACGCCACAAAAGTATAAGCAGAAGTGGTGGAGAAGAAACCCACTCGAGTCCCTGAACCGCCATGCTCCTAGTATGCACCATGGATGTCAGGAAGGAAGATCGTGTCCTCAGGCTCTGCTACGAGATTTGGCCAAACAAAACCAGCGGGGTCAGCCCCGAATAGCAAGTACCACCAAAGGGGCACAAGAGTTAAGATTAAAATCCAGTTAATAGAATGATTGATAATAGTAATACTTATGCTACTATTATAGGGTAGCGCTACATCTTCAAACCCATATGGCACCCTTACAACCAAACAAGGACAAAAGGTGCCGCATGGAGTCGGGACGTGTCGTACTCTATGACTTTCGCATAAGTTAGAAGGTATAAACAATAAAATCTCCTGATCGTGACTTCGGTCGATAGCCTATCGTAGCACAATAACCAACCCAACAATCAAACAAGAACATGGGTTGGATCATGTACCAGGATAGACCATGTTCCTCAGTCATTCACAGAAGTAGCACTTCACAACCAGAATAAGTCTTCCGTTCATAACTTCGGTCCACAGCCTGTCGTAGTACGATAACCAACCCAACAATCAAACAAGAACATGGGTTGGATCACGTGCCATGACAGTCCGCTTCCCTCGGTTATTCACGGAAGGTAATAGGACACAAGCAAGTCGTTTTCACGGCCAATCAAGTCTACGAGTTTCTAGTGGGACGAGGTTATCCTCGCATCATGTTATTTAGAAAATCCTCAGATCGTATCTTTCCAGCAAGGCTAGCCAACCCAAGGGTTCGCATAGACAGGTATGATTGAGCACAGGTCCCTCGTAAGGCCATATTGCTAAAACATATAATATATAGCAGGAATTAATCGGATACAGTCATCCACTCATTACAGATGACACAGTATCCGTGGAGACCAGCCGGCGCGTCGAGACAATATCTCAAGGCGACTGGTGTAACACGATCTCGGGATTTTGCCCTCCCCATTCATCTAGTATATTTAGTTGCCTAATTTAACCCTAGGTGAAATCTTGGACTCACATGCTGTGGCCTGCATGATTATCCTCCTAAAGTCATACTTTAGTACGAGTACCCCAAAGAGGATCCATGTCAATCAGTATGTCAACATGTTCTACCCTCCTTAGTGTAATGCATCATTGTAAATACGCCACGTGGCGTTACGAGTCATTTGTCGAGCATGAACAAGAACTGGGACATTCAGGTACATGTATCGGGTAGGAACACTTTGTTCTCCGGGGTCACATTAGTGCTCATATCATGCTCGGGACAAAGACGTAAGGATATAAAATGGGCATATAATATCTGATAAAATATCAAAAGCGTACGCACAAAAGCACGTACGCTCAAGGGGAGCTGCGTACGTGAAAAGTCACGCAGGTTCACTCAAGGCAGCGTACGTGAAAAGTCACGCAGGCTCACTCAAGGCAGCGTACGTGAAAAGTCACGCAGGCTCACTCAAGGCAGCGTACGTGAAAAGTCACGCAGGCTCACTCAAGGCAGCGTACGTGAAAAGTCACGCAGGCTCACTCAAGGCAGCGTACGTGAAAAGTCACGCAGGCTCACTCAAGGCAGCGTACGTGAAAAGTCACGCAGGCTCACTCAAGGCAGCGTACGTGAAAAGTCACGCAGGCTCACTCAAGGCAGCGTACGTGAAAAGTCACGCAGGCTCAAGGGGAGACACGCTTCCAACAGGAAGCGTACTCAAGGTTGCGTACGCAGCGCTAAAGAGCGCGCGCAGCTCAGTGTGCGTAAGCCAAGCTGCTCGGCACACTGCTCTCTGTCTTATCCAAACAGCAAGAACACCATGGTTGAACCCAAAGCTTCAAAACATCACAACTTGGCCATCCGAACTCCAAATCCGGATTTCCAAAGTTTCATCTTGGGTGAAATGGAATTCTCTTCCACATGGAAGCATCAAAACCCACAAAACCCCAACGAAAATAGATCAAGACCAAGGGAATCCGAAAATGATTAAAACTTAGATCTACAAAAATCAAAGCTTCAAAATAGAAATTTCCAAGTTCTAAACTAGTATAGATTGAGGAGAAGAACATGTTTTGGCAAATAGTTTTGTAAGAAATCATTGACAAAATTATGGATCCATCTCTTGAGCAAGTTGGTACTTGCCTTGGTTGGTGGAGGAAATAAATGAGAGGAAGTAAATGAGAGGAGAGAGAATGAGATGAGTTATATATAAAGATCTTGGACCCATGGGTTCATGATGAACCAAAGGGTTCATGATGAACCATTGGTGAACCAAGAATAGGTTACCCAAATGAGCCAAAACTGTAGGCCCAAATGCAGAAAATAAATTAGGAAATAATATTTTGTCGAATATTTTTAGGAAATGCATGAAGAAATACTGCATAATAAATATCGTATAAATTCAAGGTAAATATAATTTATCGATTTACGTATTAAAATACGTATTCCAGGATTGGGGAGTGACATCTCTACCCTTCTTAGAAAAATTTCGTCCTCGAAATTCCAGCCAAGACAGGATAGTGAAATCAGGGCAAGCAAGGCATAATCATATACAAGTTAACTATCATAGCAGTTATTATCATACATCACAAAGTGCAAAATAAGCAGGTGTAGATAAGCATGGAATCGTGTCAATAAGGTGCAAAAATATACCTTATTAGTCAAACAAATGCGGATACCGAGATCTGATCTCGTCCTCGCGCTCCCAGGTTGACTCTCCCGAAGAGTGATGGTTCCAAGAAACACAGACAAGGCTTATCGTCCGATTCTTGAGTACCTTCTCTCGTCGGTCTAAAATAGATACGGGTTGTTCCTCGTAAGTTAGGTCGGTACCAACGACTAACTCAGAATGATCGAGGACATGACTCGGATTCGGGACATACCCACGTAATTGGGACACATGAAACACATCATGTATGCCAGTCAACGAAGGCAGAAGGGCAAGTCGATAGGCCACATCACCTACCCGAGCGAGAATCTTAAAAGGACCAACGTATCTTGGACTAAGCTTTCCTCGGGTTCCAAATCTGATGATACCCCGAGTAGGCAAAATCTGCAGAAACACTTGGTCGCCAACTCTGAACTCTAGAGGCCTACGATGCTGATCTACCCAATGACGATGTCGGTCCTGTGCAACTCGAAGGCGTTCTCTGACCAACTTAACTATCTCCACAGTCTGCGTGATCATCTCTGGTCCCAACAACTTCCGTTCTCCGACGTCGTCCCATGCCAAAGGGGACCTGCACTTCCTTCCGTACAATGCTTCGAACGGGGCCATCTGAATGCTAGCCTGATAGCTGTTGTTATAGGAGAACTCCACTAGATGAAGGTGATCCTCCCAAGATCCGCCAAAATCTAAGGTACACGTCCGTAGCATATCTTCTAATGTCTGAATGGTTCTTTCTGATTGCCCGTCAGTTTGTGGATGAAAAGCAGTACTGAATCTTAACTTGGTTCCCAAACTTTAGTGTAAGCTCCGCCAAAAATGGGAAGTAAACCGCGTATCCCGATCTGATACTATACTAACTGGAATACCGTGCTGCCTTACTATCTGCTTCATGTACATTTCTGCTAACTGCTCAGTAGTCTGTCCAACTCGGAAGGGAAGGAAATGAGCGACCTTCGTGAGTCGATCTACTATTACCCAGACTGCATTCTTACCAGTCGGGGATCTAGGTAAACCGGTCACAAAATCCATCATGATGTGCTCCCATTTCCATTCTGGGATAGGAAGCAGCTGTAGCAACCCTGCTGGTCTCTGCTGCTCGGCTTTTACCTGCTGACATACCAGACACTTGGATACAAATTTCGCTATCTCTCTTTTCATACCATTCCACCAAAAGTACTGCCTGATATCTCGATACATCTTCGTTCCTCCTGGATGAATAGAGTAAATAGAACTATGAGCTTCGGACATAACTTCTTGCCGAAGGTCTCCACTCGGTACACAGAGTCTGTTTCCAAACCTGAGCGTACCATCTTCATGAATCACTAACTCCTTCCTACGGCCTGATTCACACTCCGACCGCAACTTCTGAATCTGTGGATCTCCTGCCTGTGCTGCCCTTATCCTCTCTACTAAGGTTGACTGAATCTGCATACTGGTCATTCTTTCTATATCCCTTGGCAAAACTACTTCGATTTCCATACTCTGAAGGTCTTCTAAAATATGCTTCTGCGAGGTCAAGATAAAGGCACTGTCTCTCCTACTCAGTGCATCTGCAACTATATTCGCCTTGCCTGGATGATACTGAAGATCTAAGTCAAAATCCTTCAGTAGTTCTAACCATCTTCTTTGCCTCATGTTCAAATCTCGCTGCGTGAATACGTATTTCAAACTCTTATGATCAGTATAGATCTCTACCCGATCTCCGTATAAATAATACCTCCACAACTTGAGTGAAAACACCACAGCTGCTAACTCCAAATCGTGAGTCGGGTAATTCTTCTCATGGTCTCGAAGCTGTCGAGACGCATATGCTATCACCTTTCCGTGCTGCATCAATACACATCCAAGACCCTTCCCAGATGCGTCACAATATACTGTAAAGCCTCCCGCTCCTACTGGAAGCGTCAAGATCGGGGCTGAGATCAATCTCTTCTTCAATTCTTCAAATGATGCTTGACAGCTAGCTGACCAAACAAACTCTATGTCCTTGTGTGTCAAACGCGTTAAGGGCGCAGAGATCCTGGCAAAGTCCGCCACGAACCTTCTATAGTAACCAGCTAATCCTAAGAAACTTCGCACTTCTGCAACCGTTCTTGGGACTGGCCAATGCTCTACGGCCTCAATCTTCTTCGGATCCACTGACACTCCTGCCCCAGAAATTATATGCCCCAGGAACGAAATGTGATCTAACCAGAATTCATACTTGTCGAGCTTCGCATAAAGTTGATGCTCCCTCAATGTCTGTAAGACAGTCCTAAGATGTTTCTCATGCTCCTCTTCACTGCTGGAATAGACAAGAATGTCATCTATGAACACCACCACAAATTTATCCAAATACGGCAGAAAGATGCGGTTCATTAAATCCATGAATACTGCGGGGGCGTTGGTTAGTCCAAAGGGCATTACTAAAAACTCATAATGCCCATATCTAGATCTGAATGCTGTCTTCGGTATGTCTTGCTCCCGGACTCTTACTTGATAGTATCCTGACCGAAGATCGATCTTGGAAAAGATGCTGGCCTTGCTCAACTGGTCAAACAGGTCATCAATCCTTGGTAGTGGGTACTTATTCTTCACTGTTACTGCATTCAGCTTGCGGTAGTCGATGTACATCCTCGTCGACCCATCCTTCTTGGGAACTAGAATCACTGGCGCGGCCCAGGGCGATTTACTGTCTCGGATGGATCCCTTAGACTTCAACTCTTCTTCATGCTGATACAACTTATCCTGTTCTGACGGCGACATTCTGTAAACTCTGTCTGCAATAGGCCTCGTTCCAGGGTTCAACTCAATGCTAAATTCTACCTCTCTGACTGGGGGTATTCCTGGGAGCTCATCAGGGAAGACGTCGAGAAAATCTTCGACCACTCTTGGAATTTGTCCTGGCTCTGACACTGCTGTTGCGATGACGCCTCCGGCCTGATTCTTCAAGGTTCGAGTAAAGATGAACTGCTCCATCCCAGGAACGCTGAATATAACCCTACCTCCTCTACAATTGTCATGCCCCAAAACCAGAATACTGGAGAGCGGGGGCAGACATAGCCAGCTACATATAACGGAATGGAATCCACACCGCTATACGGTCACGGCTGTCTAGATATGTGAGGGTTTCACTACAATCCATCAGTCTCTTAAGGTCATAAAATAGCCTATTGTCTCAATCTCAACCAACTAATAATAATCACAAGATATCAGATCTCCAAATATACAATTGTAAGGCGTCCCAAACATTACATATCCAGATGATCATGAAGCTAGTCGTTACAAAATGTGAGGACTAGCAAGAGTTCAGTCATACATGATCAACCCTCGGGGCTTGTCAATCATGTTACAGCCCGTAGGCAGACAGTAAGTAAGTACAATCGAGCTAACACTTGCTCATCGGCTAAATGCCTCAAAAGAATAATTTACAATATTACAGTGGGAGAACAAAGAAACCCACTCGATGCTCTGGTTACGCCTGGTGGTCACCATCGGGCTGGAAGACAGGTAGATCCTTTGCTGCTGCTCCGGTATCTGGCCATACAAAACCAGCTGGATCAGACCCCAGAAAGAGCAAGTGCCACAAAGGAGGCCACAAAAGGAGAACAAAAGCCAGCAATTAGCACAATAATATAATTACATAATAAGAGACAGTAATTTAAGGAAAGCATGATAGGTGAATATAAAAGATAATCTTGTACAGAATCGATAAAGACAGAGCATATAGAAAAGCATGACAGGATGATATACGATGAGATAACTATGGGACTATTCAGATAGCTAGGTTACAACCCGTAAACCAAATAAGGACCGGGGTTATAACCCTTCGTCTGAATGGAACTTGGTTTCTCTCACCATTTATCGGCAAGATAAATATAAGAAATCAGGTCAAGTAACAATCTGGAGTGACAATCATTATAGTGACAATCTGGGGTGACAATCATTATAGTGACAATCATTCTATCATTCTGGTACATCTCACAATCAATCAATTCTAGACAATACTATACTGGACTAGACTCCATCCAAGCAATCACGGCCAATCATTGCCTACGGATTTCTACATTAACTAACTAGGGTTATCACAATCCTAGTTACTAGCAAGATGCAATGAGATGCTCCAAGTAGTCACAGGCCCTGCAGCTATCCAGGTTATCCAGACAATCATTATAGTGACAATCTGGAGAGTACAATGCATTATAGTGACAATAGAGTTCAATCATTTAAGTGACAATGGTGGGTGCCCCACATAACAGTGGGCTGGAAATGTGCCCTACTCGTCGGCAGGCTACAAGTCCAATCATTTGCGGTCGGGATAACGGGATCGCCTGTAACTGGGGAACATCTCTTCATGACTAGTGAATTATACTAATTATTAACCTTAGTCCAATTCAGTAGGTACTCCTGACCGTGGTACTCAGGAGTCCCCTCCTAGACATGATGCAAGATATGACTGGATTATTTGTACACGCACAATCGCCCACGGTGTCAGGATTAATTATACAGGTCATGTCATGTCAGGTAGCCGTCGTAACAGCTATTCAAGATATATCAGGTCAAGTTATCATATCAAGTGTACTAGTCAGGAGTGCGCCACGACGGGCCACAATCAAGTCAGGTTGGTCATGTCAGGAGTGCACCACTACGGGTCACTGTTGTGTTATGCTAGTTCCTTGCCATATCAAGCCATGTACAATAGTCATTCCAAACATATTAAGTAAAATCAAGTTCATGACAAAAGGCGTAAGGATATAAAATGGGCATGAAATATCTAGTAAAATATCAATGAACAGGGCTATGGAAGATCCAGGCCTAAGGAAAATAAAACCAAATCTCCATAATTGGACAGATTGCGCAAGGGTCCCTGGGTCGGGTTGCACAGGAGTCAGTGCGCCAGGGGCCAACTGCGCAGGGGTGAGCTGCGCAGGGTACCAACTACGCAGGGGTGGATGGCGCAGCAGATGGTTTGCGCTAGATCAGGTTGCGCCGGAATGGATGGCACAGGATCAGATTGCGCAGGGATGGACTGCGCATGGATGGATTGCGCAGAAGTGGACTGCGCATGGGCAGACTGTGCAAGAACAGACTGTGCAAGAATCCATGCGCACTCGAGTTGAGCGCAGTTCGCCAAGAGGCAAGCTGCGCAGTCGACGCTGCGCTAAAGAGCGCTGGCCGAGGGGGATGCACAATCCAGCACTGTGCAAAAGAGCGCAGGCTGCTGTCTTCTTCTCCAGGCCGAAAAGAAGACTCCAAGAACTCCAAAGTTCAAAACTTCATAACTTGATCAAATCAAAACGAAATTTAGATTTTCAAGGCTCTAACTTGAGTAAAATTGAATTCTATTCCACATGGAAGCATCAAAACAAACTAAAATCCAAGTTAAATAGATCAAAATCATGCAAATCCGAAAATAGTAAAGACCTAGATCTAGAACAATGGAAACTCCAAATCACAAAATATCAAGTTCTAATGTTGATCTCCATGGCCTAATCTAGCTAATAGACAAATAAAAAGTGGTTCTCAAGTGGTGGCAAGGTGCACTTGCCTATAGGTGATGGTGTTGTGTAGAGGAAGGAAGAAGAAGAAGAAATAAATGGAAATAATGAGGAGAGAGAAAGTAGGTGGAGTTTTATGAGGGTGGTTGTGATGGAATGGAAGTGGAGAATAGGCTAAGGTGATCCAATACCTATTAAACCCAACCAAACCAACCCAAACCAATTAAAACCGAGCCATGACAAAACCCAAAATACGAGAAATACCGGAATTCCACAAGTTGAGAAAATAAAAATACATGCCAAAAATCCAAATACGAGTATAAATACGAAATACGGGAAATGAGGGTGACAACTCTACCCACCTTAAAAGAATTCCGTCCTCGGAATTTAATCTAGGAGCTAGAGATTGTCACGGCAAGCTATACTAAGCATAGGCAAGCTACACTAAGCACAAGCAAGCTACACTAAGTAGTTCAATCATACAATTACACATGCAATCTAGGAATGAAGAGCGCAAGGCATAAGGAAGACATTATACCTCACGAGTCAAACAAGTTGGGATATCGTGATTGGATGTCATCCTTACACTCCCACGTTTGACTCTTCCAAAGAGCGATGAACTCAAGCAACATGAACTAAACTGATAGTCTTGCGCTTGAGGTCTCTTCCCTTGGTCAAACAGAGACACGGGCCTCTCCTCATATGAAAAGGTTGGTACCAATAACCGTTTTCAAATGATCTAGGATATGGCTCGGGCCCAGGATATACCGTTGTAATTAGAACACATGAAACATGACACGTATCCCGCATAATGACGGCAGAAAGCAAGACAATAGGACACAGATACCTCTCTGCCGATTCTGGATCTGGGCCTGGGCCATGGCGAACTGCTGAGGCCTCTGCTGCTGGAAAGCCTGGGCCTGAGTCGGCAATGGCCTCGGAGGCTGGTACTGCTGCTGAAACACTTGGGCCTGAGGCGACATTGGCCTCGACAACTGTTGCTGCTGCTGGACTGGTGCTGGTGCTGGTCCCCAAACCGAGGGACTAGATACTGTTGATACTGAATCGACTCTGAATGGGCAGGACCCCACCCTATGGTCTGGTGCCCCACACAACAAGCATAGTCCCAGCGCCTTGCGACACTCTGACACAACGTGTCCAGGCTTCCCACAATAAGAACAACCCACGGCGGAAGGCTGTGCTTGCTTCTGCTTCTGCGAAGGGTACGTCGGGGTCGAGTACTGGACCGATGTAACTGAGGTTGCTCGCCTCGGAGTTCAAATGGTCAAAGCCCTAGCTGTCGGGGCTGGTGCTGAAGACTGATTCATTTGACTGTGGGACCGCTTCCGACCTCCGGTCCTATCCACAATCCTCTGGGAGTTATACTCGTGCCTTCTTGCGGCTCACAAGACGGCATCAAAAGTTCTGTGCTCGAACTGTTCTACTGCCAATATGATCTCCAAGTGGAGCCCCTGCTGGAACCGCTGGGCCCTATCAAACTCGGTCGCCACCAAGGTGGGAGCAAACCGACTGAGCCTAGAAAACTCCGATGCATAACTGTCGACCGTCCTGCCTCCTTGCTTCAGGTTGGCAAATCTGGTCTGCAGGTCATATCGAGCCACCGCGTCGAAATACTTGGTCTGGAATCTTTCGCTAAATACTGCCCAGAGAACAGGTGCTGTCAATCCCACCGCTTGCATGGCCCACCAGTTGCGGGCTAGATCTAATAACTGCAGGCGCACCACCGCCACCTTCTCGTCTTCTGGAGTCTTTGCGGCCTCTAGAATAACTTCTGTATCCTGGAGCCAAGCATCTGCGATAATGGCATCCTCGGTGCCGTCGAAGAATGGAGGGTTCAGGCGCTTGAAACTGTTGGCTGCACTGTTTCTCGGATGACTGCCCCTGTTCAGAGCATCTTATACTGTCTGGTGCAATGCATCACCTCGGCGATCTTGAGAAGCTAACAATGATCTGATGAGACTTTCCAAAGTGCCATCATCAGGCTCTACTGGCTGGACTGGCTAAACTGGGGCACTGGTCCTTTAGAAGGCATGGCTCGAGAGGCTGCTGCTGAGGACTGAGCTTGATCTTCTTGCTGTTGCTGGGCTGCTGGCTGGGCTCCTTCCGGCTGATCAACAGGAATGATGCTACTGAAGTAATGACATAGGGATATTAAGGAAGGACCATGATAGAACAATGATGCAAGCATGTTATCAAGTCAGGGATCCAAGGAGATAAGAAGATACGAGTGGAGATCAAAGGCGAGTACAGATTGAGACATCTATCTGGTAAACCCCCACATATCTTGATTGACAAGACCTGTATGGGCCACCACTTAAACCATGTCACGCCCCAGAACCAGAATACTGGAGAGCGGGGGCAGACATAGCCAGCTACGTATAACGAAATGGAATCCACACCGCTATACGGTCACGGCTGTCTAGATATGTGAGGGTTTTACTACAATCCATCAGTCTCTTAAGGTCATAAAATAGCCTATTGTCTCAATCTCAACCAACTAATAATAATCACAAGATATCAGATCTCCAAATATACAATTGTAAGGCGTCCCAAACATTACATATCCAGATGATCATGAAGCTAGTCGTTACAAAATGTGAGGACTAGCAAGAGTTCAGTCATACATGATCAACCTCCGGGGCTTGTCAATCATGTTACAGCCCGTAGGCAGACAGTAAGTAAGTACAATCGAGCTAACACTTGCTCGTCGGCTAAACGCCTCAAAAAAATAATTTATAATATTACAGTGGGAGAACAAAAAAACCCACTCGATGCCCTGGTTACGCCTGGTGGTCACCATCGGGCTGGAAGACAGGTAGATCCTTTGCTGCTGCTCCGGTATCTGGCCATACAAAACCAGCTGGATCAGACCCCAGAAAGAGCAAGTGCCACAAAGGAGGCCACAAAAGGAGAACAAAAGCCAGCAATTAGCACAATAATATAATTACATAATAAGAGACAGTAATTTAAGGAAAGCATGATAGGTGAATATAAAAGATAATCTTGTACAGAATCGATAAAGACAGAGCATATAGAAAAGCATGACAGGATGATATACGATGAGATAACCATGGGACTATTCAGATAGCTAGGTTACAACCCGTAAACCAAACAAGGACCGGGGTTGTAACCCTTCGTCTGAATGGAACTTGGTTTCTCTCACCATTTATCGGCAAGATAAATATAAGAAATCAGGTCAAGTAACAATCTGGAGTGACAATCATTATAGTGACAATCTGGGGTGACAATCATTATAGTGACAATCTGGAGTGACAATCATTCTATCATTCTGGTACATCTCACAATCAATTAATTCTAGATAATACTATACTGGACTAGACTCCATCCAAGCAATCATGGCCAATCATTGCCTACGGCTTTCTAATTAACTAACTAGGGTTATCACAATCCTAGTTACTAGCAAGATGCAATGAGATGCTCCAAGTAGTCACAGGCCCTGCAGCTATCCAGGTTATCCAGGCAATCATTATAGTGACAATCTGGAGAGTACAATACATTATAGTGACAATAGAGTTCAATCATTTAAGTGACAATGGTGGGTGCCCCACATAACAGTGGGCTGGAAATGTGCCCTACTCGTCGGCAGGCTATAAGTCCAATCATTTGCGGCCGGGAAAACGAAATCGCCTGTAACTGGGGAACATCTCTTCATGACTAGTGAATTATACTAATTATTAACCTTAGTCTAATTCAGTAGATACTCCTGACCGTGGTACTCAGGAGTCCCCTCCTAGACATGATGCAAGACATGACTGGATTATTTGTACACGCACAATCGCCCACGGTGTCAGGATTAATTATACAGGTCATGTCATGTCAGGTAGCCGTCGCAACAGCTATTCAAGATATATCAGGTCAAGTTATCATATCAAGTGTACTAGTCAGGAGTGCGCCACGATGGGCCACAATCAAGTCAGGTTGGTCATGTCAGGAGTGCACCACTACGGGTCACTGTTGTGTTATGCTAGTTTCTTGCCATATCAAGCCATGTACAATAGTCATTCCAAACATATTAAGTAAAATCAAGTTCATAACAAAAGGCGTAAGGATATAAAATGGGCATGAAATATCTAGTAAAATATCAATGAACAGGGCTATGGAAGATCCAGGCCTAAGGAAAATAAAACCAAATCTCCATAATTGGACAGATTGCGCAAGGGTCCCTGGGTCGGGTTGTGCAGGTGTCAGTGCGCCAGGGGCCAACTGCGCAGGGGTAAGCTGCGCAGGGTACCAACTACGCAGGGGTGGATGGCGCAGCAGATGGTTTGCGCTGGATCAGGTTGCGCCGGAATGGATGGCGCAGGATCAGATTGCGTAGGGACGGACAGCGCATGGATGGATTGCGCAGAAGTGGACTGCGCATGGGCAGACTGCGCAAGAACAGACTGCGCAAGAATCTATGCGCACTCGAGTTGAGCGCAGTTCGCCAAGAGGCAAGCTGCGCAGTCGGCGCTGCGCTAAAGAGCGCTAGCCGAGGGGGATGCACAATACAGCACTGCGCTAAAGAGCGCAGGCTGCTGTCTTCTTCTCCAGGCCGAGAAGAAGACTCCAAGAACTCCAAAGTTCAAAACTTCATAACTTGATCAAATCAAAATGAAATTTATATTTTCAAGGCTCTAACTTGAGTAAAATTGAATTCTCTTCCACATGGAAGCATCAAAACAAACTAAAATCCAAGTTAAATAGATCAAAATCATGCAAATCCGAAAATAGTAAAGACCTAGATCTAGAACAATGGAAACTCCAAATCACAAAATGTCAAGTTCTAATGTTGATCTCCATGGCCTAATCTAGCTAATAGACAAATAAAAAGTGGTTCTCAAGTGGTGGCAAGGTGCACTTGCCTATAGGTGATGGTGTTGTGTAGAGGAAGGAAGAAGAAGAAGAAATAAATGGAAATAATGAGGAGAGAGAAAGTAGGTGGAGTTTTATGAGGGTGGTTGTGATGGAATGGAAGTGGAGAATAGGCTAAGGTGATCCAATACCTATTAAACCCAACCAAACCAACCCAAACCAATTAAAATCGAGCCATGACAAAACCCAAAATACGAGAAATACCGGAATTCCACAAGTTAAGAAAATAAAAATACATGCCAAAAATCCAAATACGAGTATAAATACGAAATACGAAAAATGAGGGTGACAACAATCAATTGTCGCATGACTGTCTCTCAACCAGTCCATGCCAAGAACAACATCAAAATTCCCCATAGGGAATTCAATCAATAATGCGGGTAGTAAATGCCCACACACCTCTACCGGACATGAAAAGCGCACTCTGCTAACTTCTACGAGCCCATTGCCGGTGAGTATATCCATCCTCTCCGACAATGCCTCAAACTCTAATCCGATCCGTGTAGCATATTGTGCAGAGATGAATGAATGTGTAGCGCCTGAATCAAATAATGCTACAGCAGGAAATAAAGTGACGAGAATTTTACCTGCCACCACGTCACTAGACGCTAGAGCCTCTCCTAAGGACAGTGTGAGAGCCTGGCCCCACGGAGCCCCTTGTTGCGGCCTTCCTCGACCATGCTGTTGCTGCCTCTGAGGGCCTTCTGCTTCCTGTGCTTGGCGAAACATCTGAGCCTGCGTTGGTAGACGTTGGGCTAGGGGCCTTACTGCTAATACTGGCCCTCCATTCGGGGTTGCCACCGGAGCTGGCAACGCTGGAAACTGCTGAGCTGGCCCTCCTGGCCTCTGCATCACAGGACAAGTGGAGATACGGTGGTCTGAACTACCACACCTCAAGTATAAGCCATTCGCTGACCGGCACACCTCCCTCGTGTGCCCTACCTTCCCACAGAATGTACAGCCCTGGGGTGCTCCCTGACGCTGCTGTTGGTTCCTCGGTTGTTGATGCCGAACTGGCGCTGTATTAGTTGACACGACCGTCCTCCGCGGTGCTCCTGCATCATGAATACGTACACCAGGTGCTGGTGCCGATGTTCGCTGCATTGCTCCTCCTCCAACCTGGGAATGAGATCTCTTCTGACCTCCTGTCCTCGATGCCAACCTCTGCTGGGTAAGCTCGTGCCTCCGAGCGGCCGTCAAAACAGCGTCAAAAGTCTGGTAGTCGTGTCCCTCCACAAGCTGCAGTAGTTCCAAATAAAGTCCTTGCTGGAACCTCATAGCTTTCTCTGGCTCCGTTGCCACCATTGCTGGTGCGAAATGGCACAATCTGCAGAACTCTGCTGCATATACATCTACGGTCTTGCCTGCTTGTTTGAGACTGATAAATTTCTGCTGGAGCTCATATCGAGCTACTACGCCAAAATACTTGGCCTTGAATCTGTCACTGAAGGTGGTCCAACGAACAGGGCGTCTTGCACCAACTTCTTCTGATGCCCACCAGTCGCGGGCAAGATCCTGAAGTACCAGTTTGACCTGATCAACCTTCTCATCATCTGGAACCTTGGCTACCACAAGAATGGCTTCGATGTCTTGAATCCAGGCATCCGCAGTGATGGCATCCTCCGTGCCATCAAAATACCTCGGGTTCAAGCGACGAAACCTTCCTGATGCTCCCGAGTCAGCCCCGACACTTCTCTCAAGAGCTAACTGAATCCCTTGGTTCAGCAATACGTTCTGCTCCTGCTGCCGAGTCTGTTGCTGTTGGTTAGTGACAAGAAACCCTTGGATGATCTCCAGAAGTGCTACGGCGTCTGGTACTGCCGTCGCTGCTGGTGCTGTAGGAGTTTCAATAACCTGCGGCTGTACTGCCTCTGGTTCCATTTCTGCTCGTGTCTGCCCTGGGGAAGGTTCTCTCCCCTGCTGGCGCCCAGTCGAGCCATGCTCTCGCTGCTCCTCCTCATGGGCCTCACCCGCTACTGAGAATGAAGCACCCCTATAGAGAAAGATATAATATTATCAAGTCCGAACGAGGAAGATTTCGACGATACAAGTCAGGTTAGAGATCAAGGCAAGGACAGAGAATTCGAAACAGAATTTCAAGGGGAACAAGTTTTGATTGAGACTCCTAATAATTCGCAATACCCCACAAGTCTGAAAAAGAGACCTGCATGGGCCACCACTAAAACCTTGTCACGCCCCAGTACCAAAATACGGAGACGGACTAGGCCAGCTACTCCATATGAGGTACGTAACGTCATACGGCGATCGTGGCTGTCGAAAGACTAGGGGGTACATGCTACAATCAAGTCTCCTATGGTCCCACAGAGTTCTATGTCTCAATCAATCAAATCATATCAGCAATTAAATGAACATTAAAGATAAAGCAGTAAGGCGTCCCCGACGCTTCATCAAAATGGTCATGAGAGACTAGCTTTATAATTTAGCTATCTCAGAGAGTCGGGAGTACAAAATTATACACAGCTGCAGTCTGTTTAATTATAATGATGTACTGACACAAAATATCAAGTAATCCGGCTAACAGGTGCCGGTGGCTAAACGCCGCAAAAGTATAAGCAGGAGTGGTGGAGAAGAAACCCACTCGAGTCCCCGAACCGCCATGCTCCTAGTATGCACCATAGATGTCAGGGAGGAAGATCGTGTCCTCGGGCTCTGCTACGAGATCTGGCCAAACAAAACCAGCGGGGTCAGCCCCGAATAGCAAGTACCGCCAAAGGGGCACAAGAGTTAAGATTAAAACCCAGTTAATAGAATGATTGATAATAGTAATACTTATGCTACTATTATAGGGTAGCGCTACATCTTCGAACCCATATGGCACCCTTACAACCAAACAAGGACAAAAGGTGCCGCATGGAGTCGGGGCGTGTCGTACTCTATGACTTTCGCATAAGTTAAAAGGTATAAACAATAAAATCTTCTGATCGTGACTTCGGTCGATAGCCTATCGTAGCACAATAACCAACCCAACAATCAAACAAGAACATGGGTTGGATCACGTACCAGGATAGACCATGTTCCTCAGTCATTCACAGAAGTAGCACTTCACAACCAGAATAAGTCTTCCGTTCATAACTTCGGTCGATAGCCTGTCGTAGTACGATAACCAACCCAACAATCAAACAAGAACATGGGTTGGATCACGTGCCATGACAGTCCGCTTCCCTCGATTATTCACGGAAGGTAATAGGACACAAGCAAGTCGTTTTCACGGCCAATCAAGTCTATGAGTTTCTAGTGGGACGAGGTTATCCTCGCATCATGTTATTTAGAAAATCCTCAGATCGTATCTTTCCAGCAAGGCTAGCCAATCCAGGGGTTCGCGTAGACAGGTATGATTAAGCACAGGTCCCTCGTAAGGCCACCTTGCTAAAACATATAATATATAGCAGGAATTAATCGGATACAGTCATCCACTCGTTGCAGATGACACAGTATCCGTGGAGACCAGCCGGCGCGTCGAGACAACATCTCAAGGCGGCTGGTGTAACACGATCTCGAGATTTTGCCCTCCCCATGCATCTAGTATGTTTAGTTGCCTAATTTAATTCTAGGTGAAATCTTGGACTCACATACTGTGGCCTGCATGATTATCCTCCTAAAGTCGTACTTTAGTACGAGTACCCCAAAGAGGATCCATGTCAATCAGTATGTCAACATGTTCTACCCTCCTTAGTGTAATGCATCATTGCAAATACGCCACGTGGAGTTACGAGTCATTTGTCGAGCATGAACAAGAACTGGGACATTCAGGTACATGTATCGGGTAAGAACACTTTGTTCTCCGGGGTCACATTAGTGCTCATATCATGCTCGGGACAAAGGCGTAAGGATATAAAATGGGCATATAATATCTGATAAAATATCAAAAGCGTACACACAAAAGCACGCACGCTCAATGGGAGCTACGTACGTGAAAAGTCACGCAAATTCACTCAAGGCAGCATACGTGAAAAGTCACGCAGGCTCACTCAAGGCAGCGTACGTGAAAAGTCACGCAGGCTCACTCAAGGCAGCGTACGTGAAAAGTCACGCAGGCTCACTCAAGGCAGCGTACGTGAAAAGTCACGCAGGCTCACTCAAGGCAGCGTACGTGAAAAGTCACGCAGGCTCAAGGGGAGACACGCTTCCAACAGGAAGCGTACTCAAGGCTGCGTACGCAGCGCTAAAGAGCGCGCACAGCTCAGTGTGTATAAGCTAAGCAGCTCGGCACACTGCTCTCTGTCTTCTCCAAACAGCAAGAACACCATGGTTGAACCCAAAGCTTCAAAATATCACAACTTGGCCATCCGAACTCCAAATCCGGATTTCCAAAGTTCCATCTTGGGTGAAATAGAATTCTCTTCCACATGGAAGCATCAAAACCCATAAAACCCCAACAAAATTAGATCAAGACCAAGGGAATCCGAAAATGATTAAAACTTAGATCTACAAAAATCAAAGCTTCAAAATGGAAATTTCCAAGTTCTAAACTAGTATAGGTTGAGGAGAAGAACATGTTTTGGCAAATAGTTTTGTAAGAAATTATTGACAAAATTATGGATCCATCTCTTGAGCAAGTTGGTACTTGCCTTGGTTGGTGGAGGAAATAAATGAGAGGAAGTAAATGAGAGGAGAGAGAATGAGATGAGTTATATATAAAGATCTTGGACCCATGGGTTCATGATGAACCAAAGGGTTCATGATGAACCATTGGTGAACCAAGAATAGGTTACCCAAATGAGCCAAAACTGTAGGCCCAAATGTAGAAAATAAATTAGGAAATAATATTTTGACGAATATTTTTGGGAAATGCATGAAGAAATACTGCATAATAAATATCGTATAAATTCAAGGTAAATATAATTTATCGGTTTACGTATTAAAATACGTATTCCAGGATTGGGGAGTGACACTTCTCCTCTCAATCATCCTCAGAAGAGGAAAGCTTCAACTGAATTGGCCCAAGAGCCAACCTTAAAGTAGAAGAAGAAAACTGTCGCCCTGAGGAGAGCCAAGGAAGTGGGTGCTGGCTCGCCTCCCTTGAGGAGGTCCTCCCGGCAAACTGGAAGAGGAAGAACGGCTTCACGGGCCGTTATTATTCGGGAGGTAGATCCCTTCCTAGACTCCATAGCCGTTCTGGTCAAGCCTTTGGAAGCTTTCTCACCTTTGTATTTGTCCTTTGCACAGGACCCGAAGTTGCCGCTGAGGAAGGTGCCTCCTCGTTTGAGGAGGTGGATATGACGACAGAGTCCCCTGCTCATCCTCGACTGATGGATGGGGGCGGGTCTTCTTCAGCTGTAATACCTGAGCGACGGGGTGATCAGGGCGAAGGCCCAGACCATGACGGCGATCAGAAGATCAGTCTCTCCTACGACATATCTGTGGAGGATATGTCTGCAATAGGAACTGCGATGAAAGAGTTGGACGAGAACCAAGTCCAATCGGCTCATCCTCCTGCGGGTATGTCATGTTTGTTAGGTAACACCAATCTATGGCAACCACTTCATATTCATGCAATGTGCGTATTCTTAATTTTTCCATATTCTTAATTTTATGTCCATACACTGCAATTGAAACAAATTAATTTTTCTAGATGTCGCACGAAGGTGATCCACCTCAACCACCAACTAGTTCTCAAGCCACTAATGAGCCTATCTCCATTCCTAATTCGAGTCTTCGCGTTACTAGAAAACCTACAAAGAAACGGACTCCTTTCTGGACAGATTTTATTAGATCCGTGGATGCAGAGGGTCGACCAAAGGCTAGTTGCAAACATTGTAGAAAAGAATACCACTGTCATAGTAAAGTGAATGGAACAACTAATGTGAGAAATCATTGGAATGCATGTCCGATGAATCCAAGAAATCATGATTCTAATCAATCAATACTAAACTTGCAATCCAATGCTAAAGGCAACGATAAAATTCTCACTAGTTGGAAATTTAATCAAGATGATGTGAGAAAAGCCTTGACACACATGGTTATTGTTGATGAGCTTCCATTTCGAATTGTTGAATGTGAAGGCTTTAGACACTTCTTAGTGTCGCGTGTCCTATCTTTCGTATTCCATCAAGATGGACCGTGGCACGAGATTGCTATGATATTTACTGCACTGAAAAGTCTAAGTTTAAATCATACTTGAAAGAGTCTAAGCAAATGGTATGCCTTACAACGGATTCATGGACGTCACTGCAAAAGATAAACTATATGTGTCTAACCGTACATTTCATAACTGAAGAATGGAAATTGAAGAAAAGAATTATAAATTTTTGCCCTATTTCTAGTCACAAAGGGGAGGCCATTGGGAAAGAGGTTGAGAAATGTTTGCTTGAGTGGGGCATTGATAGGGTATTCACCATCACAGTTGACAATGCAAGTTCCAACGATGTTGCTATTTCTTACTTGAGTAAGAAAATCCAGAATTGGGGGAACAACATTCTAAATTGCAAGTATTTACACATGAGATGCATTGCACACATCATCAACCTCGTTGTAGTTGATGGTTTAAAATTGATGTCGCCATCAATTTCTCGTGTTAGGAATGCAATAAGATATGTGAGACACTCTCCTAGTAGATTCCAAAAATTTAAGGAGTGTGTTGAAGCTGAAAAGATACAAAGTAAAAAGTTGTTGTGTCTTGATGTGAGTACCCGTTGGAATTCTACATTTCTGATGTTAGACACGGCTCAAAGGTTTGAAAGTGCCTTTGAGAGATACACATCTATCGATCCGTGGTTCAGAGTAGAGCTAGTGGAGAATGGTGGGTATCCAAGTGAAGAAGATTGGTCCAATGCAAGAAGATTGTGCATATTTCTAGAACACTTTTATGCTCTCACAATACGTATCTCAGGTTCTTTATATGTCACTTGCAATAATTTTTTTGATGAAATCACATCAATTGATATTCTATTGCGTACTTCGAAGGAGGGTAGTGACTTTGACTTAGCTACAATGGCCGATAAAATGAGAGACAAATA
Organism: Iris pallida; assembly: GCA_029216955.1. Classification (NCBI taxonomy): domain Eukaryota; kingdom Viridiplantae; phylum Streptophyta; class Magnoliopsida; order Asparagales; family Iridaceae; genus Iris; species Iris pallida. The sequence goes on from JANAVB010021798.1 coordinate 34,026,939, forward strand.
TGATAAGCATTGGGGGGACATAGAAAAAATGAATATGGTTATCTTTATTGCACCAATTCTTGATCCACGATATAAGTTGGAGTATATGGAATATGCTCTTAATCAACTATATGGTACGGAGAAGAGCGATTCCATGAAAAAGAAAGTGAAGTGTGTTTTGTACTCTATGTTCAATGAGTACAAAAATATTAGCACTTCTCAAATTGGTGGCACTAGTACTACTACTACTACTAGTGATAGGGTACAATCTAGTGAAAATCAATCGGGGAACACATTGCAACTGAAAAAGTTTATGAAGGCACAATTCAAAAAGCATAAGATGGAACTAGGTGGTGGTGATACTAAATCAGAACTTGACCGTTATCTAGATGAGAGTATCGTAGATGATGAAGATGATGACAGCGATGATTTTAATCTTTTGGGATGGTGGAAGCTTAATTCTCCTCGTTTTCCTATCCTATCAAAGATGGCTAGGGATGTCTTGGCCGTTCCCATATCTACCGTTGCTTCGGAGTCCGCTTTTAGTACCGGTGGTTGTGTTCTGGATGCTTATAGGAGTTCCTTGACTCCAAAAATTGCTCAAGCACTTATCTGTTGTCAAGATTGGTTTAGGGCTCCTTCAGATCGACCAATTGTATCTGTTATTGAGGAGGATTTTGAGGACATGTACAAAGTTGAAAATGGTAACTTGGTCTTTTTAAATTATTTTGGATTATTTCAGTTTTAACTTTTAACCTGGTTGTGATTTAACTTGTCATTTGATGTTTTCTTATCATTTAGATTTGGGTAAGTTAACTGTGGAATCAACATCTACAAGCGAGGTTTGATTACTTTCGCTCTCTATATGGATTTGATTTTTGAGAACACATTATTGTAATATTGCTGGATACTCTGATAGTTTGCTGGATACTCTGCTATTGTTGTAATATTGCTGGATACTCTGATAGTTTGCTGTATTAAACTGCTATTGATTTTTGAGAACACATTATTTTTGAAATCTAATGCTGGAGTGGATGATCCATTCCAGTACTGGACTGCTGTAGTTGTAACTTGTAATATTGCTGGATACTTTCATACTTTGTTTAGTTGTTGACTGGATACTGGATACTGTTATACTTTGTTCAGTTGTTGTACTGGACTACTGTTCTTTTGTTTTTTCTGATTCAACCAAAGTTGTATTCTGATCTCTGGATACTCGATTCCAGTACTGGATTGTGGATACTCATTTTTGGATCTGGACAGATCTAGTTTGGATCTGGACAAATCTAGTTTGGATCTCAACAGATCTAGCTTGGATCTCAATAGAACTTCATTGTTCTCTTCTGGTACTTCTGATACATTCAAGTTATATTCTGATATTTCTGATGTATTGTCATTTTTTTGTGCAGTGGCGACTGGCAAGGCACTCGTTGCAGCCATTGGCGAGGCACTCGTTACAGCCATTGGCGAGGCAATCATTGCAGCCAGTGGCGAGGTACTCAGTTCATATTTCTGTTTAACTTCAAAAAAATTACTAAATTTTTTCATATATTTGGCGATGATGATTTGGCACGGAATGCAGCCAATGGCGAGGCACTTGTTGCAGCTATTGGTGAGGCATACACATCTTTAATGATGCATAAAAAGCCGTTCTGAGCCTCTTTTCACTTTCTAGTTAACATGTTTAAGGCAGGTTTGATTTGAGACTAGAGACTGGATTCTGCATATTGATTGGAATTATGGAAGGATAGCTATGCTGTGTTGTTTATAAATTGCAACTTGAAGCCTTGATATATGGAATGGATACTTGAGAGTTGAGACTGGAATATGCATATTGAATGGCTCTCATATAGTCATATTGTGTAATTTGATATTGGTGGCATTAACAAGATTTTTCCATTGGAATGTATACTCTGTGTAACACTGTAATTTGATATCAATAGCTACTCTTGTTTGTAATTTGGATTTGGTGATTCATGGAACACTGCAGTATAGGCGGATTTGATGCTACAAATAAAATTTTATTACTGTTATTTGGGTTTTAATTGTTATTTGAAGCACTGCAATATATTTGGGTGTTATGCTGCTAATTAAATTTTTTCTGTTATTTTTTGTTCCAACTGTACAACATAGTATTTTTGGGCCCGGCCCACTAGGGCCCATTGAACCGAAATCGACCGAAAACCGAACCAACCGAAGTTGGTTCGGTTCGGACCGGTTCTCTCTATAACGGTTTGGTTCTCGGTTATGCAATTGGCGGTTCTCGGTTTGAGCGGTTTTCACGAAACCGGTTCGGTCTGAACCGAACCGAACCGTTGCTCACCCCTAATTTTGCATGCTCCTCGTAAGCCTGACCACGACTGTATGTTCCCTTGTAGACAAGGGGAAGGAACCCCTCGCGAAGGTAGTCCTCGCCATTAGGGAAGGGACAGAAGTTGTTCCCGGCTTCTCCAATTTTGCTGGTGCGGGGGGAACTGTTAGTGAGCTAGTATCGGCTACAGAAAGAGAGGTTGAGCAGCCTGCTGAGGGTTTAGGAGAAAATTCTCAGAAAATGTCCAAAGGTACTATCTTGGTCAAGATAAAAGAAAATCATTGGAATATAATCTAAAACAATCTCAACCTGATATGAGACTGGCAAATCATATTCTCGTCTCAACCTAGAAGATAGATAAGTTCAACTTATACCTTCTCTCGGGGGTCCACAAACTCATTCCAAGAAAGAATATAGTTGATAACGGACAGATGTTTCAGAAATCAGGACGGACAGAAACAAATGGGAAAAGTTTCGAAAAGTTTGAAATAAGATTCCCAGGGGTCATCCCTGGAATCTACCAAGAGTTTCTAATATGTGAGTGAGTACCAAATTCCTAAAATATTCCATGACTCAACCTTAATCCTAGGGCAGGCTCGCAGTAGTACAGAAAAGCTCAAGTACTACCACGACTTCGCATTAATTGCAAAGACTGACCTGCATGGGCCACCATAAAAATGTGTCACAACCCGCACCCGGATATACAAATACGAATACGTGGGCCACGCCCAGCCTACGCCGCAGTATCGGTAGTAAACGATGTCTAGTATCCAATAAATATACACTACATCTAGAAGGTCCATGAACTACAAATGTACTCAATCATAACCCAACATCTAAAGAAGATAAGACAGGAAAGATAACTAAGGCAAAAGAATAATTAGAAACTACTAGAAGGAATCATAAGACAGGAAAATAAAGAAGGAAAAACAAGACAAAGGATAACTACCAGGCAACTCACATAGAAGAATAGTGAGATCCACCTCAGCTAGCAACATCATGAAGTCCAATAATGGCATAACAACTCCTAAAATATTATTAACGTATCCAGTCAGGATGGGAACGAGTACATAAACTAACAACAGTTTTATAGTATTGACAAATGCTATGAAAGACAATCATAATAGAATACAAGATGATATATCAAGACTGTAAGTAAAATAGGATATATAAACTGGAAATCATGTCAAGGTGAATCATGCAAGGAAAGTAAGCTGAAATGTAATATGTAACTGATGTAATAATTGTAAAATGTGCCTCGAATATTATAGCATAATATGATCGGTAAGGGTCAAGATCAGGCTTCCAGCCGACCGGCTACAAGTACGTGGACTCGGTCCGACCGGGATGGCAAGCTATGGAGCAAGTAGTAGCACAGGTCAGGCTATACCCATCGAGAGGTGAGGGTATAGCTATAATACAAGTAGTAACTCAAGATGGGCATTGATCACACTATCTATAAAATTCTTCATTCCCCGAATAGTATACGGATCCGGACATAGCACGTCATGGCACGAGATTCCCTAAGAAGGTAGCTACACCTTCTCAAGAATCGGTGTCAATACAAGTACAAGAACAAGATCAAGTAAGTACCAGTATCCCAAGAAAATCCAAGAATGACATCTCATGACAGGAATTCGGTATATACTAGTATGTGTACTATCGTGACGAGAATCAAGTAAAATACTATAACTGAATCGGATACAAAAAATATCAAGACAAGGAACTACTATCAGAGAATGTACTCGCCTGCGGTCCTGAGCTGTCAAATGGGGTCGTTGCTCAGGGTGATGCCACGGACCTAAAGATAAGATATATATAAGCTAATTAGGGTTCAACGGTGTTAGACTTTATTCTATAGTATAAGCTACGTAATCTACGTCAGACTCGGTCAACTAAGTCAAACTAGGTCACACTAGGTCAAACTGGGTCAAAGGTTGACTTACAGTTGACTTTTGGTCAACTGGTCAACTCTAGTCAACTCTGGTTAACTCTAGGTTAAACTAGGTCAAATGTTGACTCTACTTCGACGTTCAGTCAAAGCAGTCAACCATGGTCAAACAAGGTCAAAGCTAGTCTCTATAAACATCTACAGGGTCAACACATTTAATTTCAGTGGTTTTAAAATCACTGGAATCGAAGGATCTCAAAATACAACAAAAGAAGAAAGATTATAATAATAGGATAAAAACCTACAGATGTTGTCGGATGGTGAAACAACCATCACCAACGTGTCCAGAATTGTCAAATTAGCTAGGATAGTCTATCCATAAGTCCAATTTGGATACAGGAGCAAAAAGGTAATTTCGGATCAAAATGGTGTCCGTGTCGGACCCATTTTGTACCAAAAAATGTGCCAGAAATAAAAGTCCTCAAAACCTAGCAAAATATATGTCCACGAATCCAGAATGATGATACGAGCTCAATGGTATATCTGGAATTGGATTCCGATGAGCCGATCTCAAAATAGCCCGTTGACCCGGATATTGGAATCCGATTTGCACGAAAATGCATGTCGGAGCCAATGTCCTCAAAACTTAGCAAATTATATGTCAACGAGTTCGAAATGACGATACGAACCCAACGGTATATCCAGAATTGGATTCCGATAAGCCGAACTCAAAATGACCCGTTGACCCGGATATTGGTATCTAACTTGCACCGAAATACGTACTGGAACCAATGTCCACTAAAACTTAGCAAATTATAAATCAACAAGTCTAGAATGACAATACGAACTCAATAGTATATCCAGAATTGGATTCCGATGAGCCAGCGCCAAAAAGTCTCGTTGACCCGGACTGTGGGGCCCGCTTTATATCGAAATGCGTGCCAGGCCTACGTCCTCCAAATCTAACAAACTTTAAATAAAAATGTGCCAGAATGACGTCACGAGTCTACTGGCGGTGTCAGAAATTGAATTCGGAGTCCCGAGTTCAAAAATGGAATTTTACAAGTGTAAAATGAAGAATTCGGACGGCCAACTTTGGCGTCGAATTCAACCAACCAAACAAGCTCACAATCAAACGAAACTTAAGGGATAGGAAGAGGGTTATACCAGCTGTGCATAGGAACCAGTAGCAGGCCAGACAGAGCTGCGATGGAGGAGATACGAACCGACGAAGTTGGCTCCACAAAACTGTCCAAAAATAGTTCAAATTAAAACGTCAACTTGGTGGCCGGTTTTGATGTATCAAACGACAAAATTAACGGACGAAAATTAAGGAGAATGAAGAGCTATATACCGAGATTGAAACGGAGCAAGGAAATTGCTGATCCAACGGTCGGATCTCTCAAAAAATATGCACAAAGTCGCTGCGACGAGGCGTCATTTCTGGATCACGTTCGCGCGCGCGTCGACGGGATTCCGTGCAAAATGCACGAATCGCCTAGACGACGCATCCCGGAGGACGGTGGTCGCCACGGAGAGGTGTACCAGGCCCATGCGCAGCCCAGGGGGCTCCCCGACGACGGCGACGGCCACGGCGGTGCACGGCTGCCATCAGCAGCGCGTGGCTGCCACTGCTGCATGCTATTACTGTTGCTGCTGCATGCTGCATGCTGCTGCAATTGTGTGCTGCTGCGCGCACGGCCAGGGCGGCGGCGGCACGGCGCGGCGGCGGCCCAGCGGTGGTGGTTGATGGTGGCGTGTGGTGGTGGTTGATGATGTTGAAGATGAGGAAGAGAAGATGATGGTGAAGTGAGGAGGAGGAGAGGGGAAGTCGAGGAGGAGTTCGGCCATGGGGAGAGAGAGGTCGGCCGGCCATGGGGGGATGGTGGTGTTGTTCGGCCAACCATGGGGAGTGGGCTGTGAGTTGTTAGAAAGTAAGAGAGAGGTTAGAGTGAAATATTATGTGTGTGTGTAATAAATGAGAGAGAGAGTGTGTTGTATATAATAGAAAGAGCTAGAGAGAGAAGTAGATATTTGAAAAAGAGAGAGAGAGAGGTCGGTTGAGAGAGGGAGGGGGTGTTGTGCTGGTGGAGGGGGGGTGTGTGTAGGTGTTATTAGGAGGAGAGAGAAAGAGAGTTACACACACACACACACACACACACACACACACACACACACACATATATATATATATATATATATATATATATATATATATATATATATGAAAGAAAATAAGATATTTAATAAAGTAGAGAGAGAAGGATATTTGTATAGAGATATTTTAAATAGGAGGGGTAGTCATGTTAGGGATCACATAAAATCTGGTTGGGCGTTGGATCCGGTTCGATCAAGTTTGGACAAGCTTAGGGCCAAAATTTAATTAAAATAATAATTTAAACCAATTAAAATCATGGATGAAATGGGAGCACAAGGGATATCAATTCGGTGGCACGCAAGTGGCACGTGCATAGTAGACTCAAAATAGGCCAGGGCCATATATTGGGTCGACTGGATTGGACCGATGTCGGGCCCGGAAATTAAGTTGGAAGTTGATTCACAAATTACGACAGACGATAAATTGGTCTAAATTGACCCGAAAGTTGCACGAAGCAAATGGAGCACAAGAAAACAAATTTGAGTGGGACACGATGTATCAACATGAAGATAATCTCGTCTACTACAAACTTCAAGAATAAAGTTTCCAAAGACTGGCATCCCTGATGCTCTAGAAATCCAAGTCATGGTAAAGAGCATTTAATGATCAAAATTAATTAAATCAAAATGAATTATCGAAAATAATTCGTTTAGAAAATTCAAAAATAAATTCCAAAAATTCAGGGGGCTTACACGTGGCTGCATGCTTCGGTGCACGACTGCTCGTGGAGACTGACGTGGCCGCGTGCTTCGGTGCTCGTTTTGATCATGGCTTTGACCGAGTCAGGCTTGGGCACATAGACCTATTTCAGGCTATGCGCCCTCCTTCACAGGACGTCTTAGGCGCATAGAGCTTCACAGGACGACTTGGGCGCATAGAGCTTTACAGGGTGATGGGCGCATAGGGCTTCACAGGATTACTTGGGCGCATATGTCCTCATCGGCATGGGCGCATAAGGCTTCATTTGCTGAAATTTTTATGCTTCTACAACAATGTAGGCTGGATATGTCCGACTCCTATCCGAATATTTGGGAGCGGATTGTGACAGTCTCTGTTCGAAGCTACTATGGTGCATGGAGTTTGACCGTGCATGAACTCCACTATACAGAGCTTGCCATCCTCTACATCCATGATTTTAAGATTGTGCAAGGGTGGGGAGTCAGTAGCCTTGGTACGCATGACCTTGGTTGTTTTGAAGTTTTGCAGCTTCATGCGCTAGGTGCATAGAAGTCCTCGACTGGAAGTGAGTCAATAGCTCCTTCGACTATGTTGAAGACACGGTACCTCCTCATGCACATGCATCGATATTTAGAAGAAATGGCTTGTTGTCTCTACCTTGGTTGTGTATGGCCCCTTCTGCGTATGTGATTCTGTCAAAGACAAAACTGTACTTGACGCGCATGAAAAGACCAACATTTTTCTTCTCCTGTATATTGCATTGAGCGCATATAAATGCAACGGAGTACTCTATTGCACACTTCTTGCTACGCATAAGATGCAGCTTCGTTGCTAGAATGCTGACAGTAGGAAGGATTTGATCCGCTGACTCTGGAACTCTGGCAGCAGCTCCATGAGCGATCAGGGGGCACACTGCATGCACTGCCAGAAACTCCTATGTGTTATGTGCGGCAGAAGAGTGAGAAACACGAGCCTTAGGAAGCTAAGTCCTGCAGGACCATTTGGACTTCGCCAAAAATGAGGGTCTTGAGCTACCCTCTAAGAGCATATCTTTGAACACTTGTTGATTGAACTCCACAATCAGCATGTCCTAAACAGAACCTATCTTTGTGACGTCGAATTATGCCACAACCTTCTCATCGATGGAGAAGGAAGTCCCTAACAAAGTCACCAGCGTGTTCTACATAACAAAAGGTTGTAACAAACTTTTGTATAAAAGAAAAGAATTTTTTTTCTTTGACTACAAAGAATCATAATTATAAGGAGTTTTAAGTACAAGCAAGAATATAAAAAAATTCTAGGAAGGGGTGACAATGAAGATCGAGTTGGCGTGTGACTCCTTTACTTCGTTGACGATCTGATGTAATGATAGGTTCTGGACTTTCTTGTAGGCTTGAGTTGCCTGTTCTCTCTTCTGCTTGTTCATACCTCTCACTGCATCTCTATGTCTTTCTATGGGAAATACGTATCCCAGTTATTTATAGTCATTTACACTGAACTAGCCATATGTGTGCATAATAGTCAATATTCATTAATTTGGACTTTATGCGCATGTGCATATAATTTATCATCCGCACATAGCATTATCGTCCTGACATGTTGCCTCTGTAGCGCATCTTCAGCGTGTGAATTAGTCTTAAACAATCATGCATATCACAGGCAGCATGACACATGGCAATTTGTTGCACCGGTTGGAATGTCCACCTCTATACGTGCATAACAAAGCGAGATTTCTTCAACTATTCATTGCCAATTGTCAAGACTCAGAAGACTGGTTCATATGCACGATTGAACTATGCACGCATAGGCATTTAGCACATAATGCCACATGGCGTAATGTCGTCATCAAGATGACCTTGAATCTTGTACAATGCGGCATTTGAGCTGTCAATGCGTATTTAATGTTCTCTGTGTATCCGCATATCTCGAGAAGACATTTTGTCTAGGATGCACAAGCACATGAAATTTGAAGTCCATGTCTAGGTATGGTCTTCCCTCAATATATGTGGCCCGCACATGAAGACTTTAGCCTGCTTGATCTTTGGGCCATTGTTCTCATAAAGGCCAACTGCGCATAACTAGGAGTTTGTGTTCGGTTTATTCGGTCTCAACTGAACCGCGCCAAAACCGAACCAGAATTGTAAAAATCCAAAACGAAAATCGAACCGAAATTAGCCAAAACTGAAACCGAACCGAAGCCAATAAACTATTAGGTTTGTTTGGCATCGTATTCGAGTTATAATAAAATTTATAATTTTTATACACATATTTGTTGTATTTCAAAGTTGTGCTCAAAGTTGGACTAGTTATTAGTTACCAAAATTAGGCTTCAAAACACGTACATAAAATTGTCATTTTCAAAATATACACATTTGTAGTCATAAAATGTATAGAATTGTGGGTATTTATATAATTGAATAAATTTATTTGGTTTTCGGTTTTGGACCGAAATCGAAACCCAAAACTGAAACCGAAACCCAATAAGAAATTTATATTTTCGAAAATGAAACGGAATCGAATTTTTTCAAACCGAACCGTTTTTCTTATTCGGTTCGGTTCTTTTCTTATTCAGTTTGATTCGACTTTTTGTCAAAAACCGAATAATGCTTACCCCTACGCATGACCATACCCACACATGCAGGGCCGACCGGATGTTGTTGACGGCCTAGGGCAAAGACTAAGAATGAGGCCCTGGACGAACTCATGGTGAGTGACAACTTATGATAATTCATACAAATAACTTATAAAATTAGAATTTTCAAATAAAAAAAACAAAATTTTGAAAAATTATAGTAGCAAAATAGTGAACTGTAAAAATGTAAAAGTTCAAAATATTTGCAGCTATAAAATAAAAAAAAACTAGTACCTCAATCTAAAATTATGAATCAAATCAAAATTAGAACAAATGCTAAAAATATAAAAAATAGAATTTATTAGGATTGTTTAAGAAAAAGTTCATATTCTAAAAAGCTTGGTTTTAATTTTAGTGCAATGTTTTGTTAGTCCCGGGACTTGATTTTAAGATGAAAAACTAACTTTAGCATAACACTTCGAGGAAAGTGCAAAAAAGAGATCCCAGAGGATTCTGAAAAACGAAATTAAATGTAACACTTCGAAGAAGGCACAAATAATTTTGTAGCAGTAAGAATGAATGCCCACAAACGGTTTCTGATTAGATCAGAAAACGATCTCGTTCAGAACGAGATATAAGTGGACAAGATGAACGAAATAAGAAATGAACAGAAAGTAAGAATAGTCCTGCTGGGATGACGGATCACCAGAGCTCAAAGCTAGATTCTCCCCACACGAACAGCTTCCAGGAATCGGCAAGTTCGAAGAAGAACTTCGGAACACTCTGTCGAATACTCTTTTGACTCCTCGGATGGACAAAAATTGTGCATTGTTTCTCTCTTCTGCTCTCTGGCAAATTCGTAAGGAACTTGTAAGAATTAATCGTACTAAATGAGAGTGAGGAGAGAAAATTTTATATTGTCTGCCTAGTAACCGTCCAGTATTTGAAACGTTCGGGACGTGTTAAAAAACCGTTTTCGCACGTTGCATAACTGTTCAGATCGTGAACATACACGACTACGCTAATTGGCGCACAGCGCGCGTATCTGCGCTAACTGCGCCAATTGCGCCAGGCGCGCACTCGGGCACCCGTGCACAACGTGCATAGCGCGCGCGAACAACGTCAACCACGCACAATGCGTGCTGCACGCACTGCACGCCAACTGCGCCAATAGACTGCACAATTGCGCGCCAACAGGCCGCGCGATCGGCAGCGTAGAGGCTTGTGCAACGAGCGCAACTAAAGCGCACAATGCGCCTAGCGACGATGCTGACGTGCTAAGTGCAAAGTGTGCCAGCAAAACACCATATTGCGTCTCATGTGCCCATGAGCCCGAGTCCGAGTCCTAGTCGTTACGGGGCTTAGCGACAAAGGAATAAATTCCATGAGCATGACAAAAAGTGTTAATGCTTCATTTGATGGTTTAGCCTTCTTTCCACTAGAAAAATACTCCCACATGACACCCATGTGCTCCTCCACACCACATGTGTGTCTCTAAACACAAGCTAAGCTTATATATAGAGATACACTACATTTGGCCTAGCCAATGTGAGCCTATCTTTCTAGTTTTTAAAGGCCAAACACCAACATGTTTGAAAATGAAGTAAAAGACTGCAAAAGGTGTTTGGGCTTCTATTTTTTCCATGATAAGCTACACTAGCTATTGAAAAAAAAAATTAACGAGTTCGTCATCACCGACCGACGCATGTTGAGCCGGTTCAACAAGGGCAGGCCAAGTGGTCCCGTCTTGGCTCAGCCTGGAAGCACATGTGGACGCCGCAACGGAAGGAACTAGGGTGGCCTCGCCGGCAAGTACATAGGTCCTCTTTGGGTCTACTTCATAAATAATAGGAGAAGAAAATAGATGCATGAAGTAGTGTAAGAGTCACCTAGGAAATGGGGGTTAATAAATGCACAAAGAAGTGGAAAAGTTATGAATTGGATTTTAATAGATGTAGGTCCTTCTCTGCTCTCTTTTTTTGTTTAGGTAAAATTGACTAATGGCTGTTACATAAACACTATTGGGCAGGCCAAGTACTGTTATGTTCAAAATAAATAAATAAAATATTTGGGCCCTCTTGAATTCAGGGCCCTGGGCAGTCGCCACCTTCACCCTTGTCCAGGGCCGGTCATGGGCACATGGATTGTGGATTTTTTTTCATGCTTCTACACTTAGGCCTCGTTTGGTTCGCGGAATGGAAAAGAAAGGAAACTGATTCCTTGGTATTTCTTTTCTTTTAGGAAATTATAATTCCTATAAACTTTTCTTTCCGGTGTTTGGAAAGATCGAAATTATAACCGAAATATATTTTTAATTTCCATTATAGTGTTTGGTGTTTGTAAGGAAAGAAAACAAAATCAAGTCAATTTTTCAAAAATACCCTCGTGCTAATAAAAATAATTATTACTTAGAAATATTTTTGTCTAAAAGATATTATGGATAAAAATGGTAAATAATATTATGAACATGGATATTTTGGTCAAAACTTTTTGTAATAAATGCGGAAAAGTTGGGGGGAAAGTGATTCCTTAGATAAATGGGAGGAACCACTTTCTCCCCTATTTTCCTACCTCTTGGGAATCATTTTTCATTTCCAAAAACTTTCCTTTGGCTTCCAAACATAGAAAAGGAATCATTTTCCTTTCCCAAGCTCAAATTCTGGTAACCAAACGAGGCTGGTTCGCGGAATCTCCCGGTTGGGAAAGGAAAGTGATTACTTTCCTATGTTTGGGTGCCCAAGGAATTGAGGAGGAAAGGAAAGTGATTCCCAATGGAAGGAAAATTAGGACGGAAAGTGATTCCATCCATCCAAGGAAGGAATCACTTTCCCACATTGAAGTATTCACTTTTCTTTCCAAATTCCTTGGCATTGCCAAACATCGGAAAGAAAAATCAATAGGAATTAAAGTTTCCAAAAGGAAAGAAAATGACAAGGAATTGATTTCCTTTTCCTTCCATTCCGCGAACTAAACGAGGCCTTAGGTTTTCCATTAGTTTCCTTAGTAGGAATAACTTAGGAATTATAGAAGAGGTTACCAATAAATTTTAATAAGTTAAAAATTAGATGTATTACTAAATTAAATTAAGGAAATATTTATTTACTTTTAAATTGAAATAGGATTGGTTAAAAGGCTTTGGTTTGGAATCTGGGTTAATAGGGGAATTAGGGTGTGATACTTGGGGGGTTCCAATTAATAAGACATAATAATTAAGGGAGAATGACCACGAGGTTGATATTATTCAGAGCATCTCCAACCCTATTGTGAGTTTGAAAAAAAATGGTTGCCACATAGGAATGATAACCATTTTTTTTCAAAAGTACTTCTCCAATACAAATGTGAAGTAAAGTGTGGAGTTGACATGACAATGACATGACAAAGACAATGTGAAGTTGGATGTCTAGATCTAGACAATGCACTTCACAATGTCTTTATGTCCACATCATCATTTGTGAATAAAAATATTTATAAAAAGAAGTAGAAGAGTAAATGTTATCTTGGAAGTTGTAAAAAATTACTTTGTATTGTCTTCTCAATAATTTTGCATTGGAGATGACTTTTTAAACTCATTGTCATTTGTAAATATAATCTTGTCACCTATACAAGACATTGTCTTGTGCCTCATGCCACATAGGATTCACAACACAAAACAAGACAATAGGGTTGGAGATGCTCTCAGGAAGGGGGTTTACACTTTGCACTGTCCAGCATCGGTACAGCATGCCTGCAGCATAGAAACAATGTAGCGACGGTATTGCACTGGGTCTAGGCAGAGCAGACTCAAACAACCGAAATCTAGATATTCTTAGTTGTTCCTACCATGCTTTGGTCCCAAATTAAAAATTAAAAATATGACTAATTCATAAATCATCTAACCAAGCTACTGGAACAAGAATCATAAGATTACAACAAGGATGGAATAACGTAAAGTAATTTATTCCCAAGTTATTACATTTATCCCAAAATATCAACATATAGAAAACAACAATTATCAGTCTGAAATCTAACATGTATGGGAGCTCTAATAGCTCAAAAAAAACTAAGAACGTCAAGTAATTAAATTGGTATAAAAAAAATAATAAGGACTCAACAGTCATCATTTTAGGACAAGAATGTACTGGCCTTTGGTATGGAACTAAAATAAAGAGAGACAGAAAAGAAGTGCTTTGTCAATTGTTATGTTGCTCAACAACTAATTTGAATCCTGTGCAGCGGAGATTCGGACCTTAGGCGTCCTATAGACCTCTATATATTTTTTAAGAGCATCCACAAAATGATGGAGCTGACAAATAGTGTTGAGGTCCAAATTTACAATAAAAAATAAATTTAGAATGAGTTTGTTCGGTACGGGGATAGTCCAACAATATAAAATAATCATGGATGACAAAGTTAAAAAACTTATGTAGTCAAAAAATAATATAAAATCTATAATCTAGAAATTGAGGTCTCAAATTAAGTTTTACTATTTTACAAAATGAGTTTATATTCTGCGTGTAGAAATTCTCAGAGCCAGACTATAACCCATTGGCTGGAACATATCATCAGTGGACTCCAACTGAACCTTACTACTCTGCAAAATGAGCTCCTACGTTCTGAATATAGAATCTATGATGTAGCGTGGATTTTAATTTATAATCCTTCTAGGATTTTATTTTTCTTTTTCTTTTTCTTTTTCTTTTTCTTTTTCTTTTTTTTTAGCTTTACTTTTTTATAAAGTTGTTAAGAATCATATTTCTTTCAGGACTTTTATTTTGACTATATCTTTTATTAGGGTAGATTTTATCTTTATTTGATTAGAATTAGGTTGTTATAAAAGTCCTATAAATATGCACCTTCTGTGTACAATTGAACGATAACTTTTAATCAATACATTTATTCTGATTTCTTCTTTCTTTTTCTTGGTCGTGGACTCGACTGTTTCGTAGGAAGTCCCTCGCCTGAGGTTTTCAAGTAACCTTCGTGTGGACCCCTCACAAAGCCATCAGTCAGTCGGAGTTTTTGCAGCACCGTTTTGCTTTCACCAAGCAATGGTGGTCCAGTTATCATCATCACCGATTGACTTGGCCATTGTCATGCATGAAGGTAAGTCCGTTCCGCTATCACGTTGCGTCAATCTAAAAATTGGTATGAGCCTTATTATTTATGCTCTAAGAGCATCAATAGTAGATGTAGTTCAAAAATACATCTTGAGGCCTAAATTTGTAATAAAAAAAAAAGTAATGTAGAGTTGATTGGATTTGTATGCAGAGGCGGATCTAAAGAGAGTCCAAGGGGGGGCACGACCACCCCAAGATTCTTAATTTTTTCTGTATTTCTTTTATGGATAGCTACTTAAAACATATGTGCGGTATTTTTTTTTTTTTTTTTTGCACAGAAGGTGCAAATATTTTCGGCAAATACCGGATAGATAGAATATAAACTTGTAAATTTACTTCCAGATAGGGCTGATATATTTTATACATAGAAACTTTTAAATGTTATAATGACTCCATATATAGTGGTCCACCAAATATTTAAAAACTAAAGATATGATAAATTTGTTTTGAGATTTGATTTGATTACATTTATCTAAACATATATTTCAAAAATATTTTATTAATTTTTATTATTCTAAAAATACATTAATTAGCTTATTCCTTTTTCAAAAAATTTACCAAAATAAGATAATGTGCAATATTTCGTCCGAAAAGAAAAAATTGACCGCTCTTTTTGTCACGACCCGATCCCAAATTGTTGGGTCGAATCGGATCATGTCCAGCCTGCACCGTTGTGAGACGGCGGCAGTAAGCTGTTTCCACTTGCAGGTAATCTCAACAACAACTAAACATTTGTCACAACTTTAATATTTCGAATATTTAAAAACTTTAATTTGTCCAACACAGAAAGATACAACTGATAATAAGATACTGAAATAAGAGTTCAACTCCAACAGAAAGAAAACTAGAAATAAACAACAACTATCTAGATAGCCGGCTCATCAGCCTCGGGATCAACATCCTCCAAGTGGGACTCTGGAAGCACCGCAGGGTAAAGCACTGGATCATAATAGCTATTATATAATAGCTCAGCCTCATCAATGTTACCTATTGGGGGTGGGGGATCCAGTCAGGAAAGGAACAAAGTACAATTATGAAAATCTAACAATTCAAATAATAATGAAAATTTGTAATCTTAAACAGTTTTGAAATACTTGAACAATATTTTTCAACAATTGAAAACAATGTGATTTGAATAGGTAATGTATATGACCGGCTTGGGTTGTACAATAGTATACTAGTGATATGATACGGCTTATCCCCGTGTGTAAGAGGGGTAAGCTCGCACAATCAATGCAATATGAAGGTATTGGTCATAAAACACTACACTACTCCCCCAATATCCCACAATCAATAACAATCAATACTCTAGGAGAGAGTTCCGTGTAGCAATGTGGTTTAAGCATGCAATATAACAATTACTAATTAAATTGCCAAATAAACATAACCGTACTTGTCTTGGTTTATGACTGGATTGGAAGTTGGTACCGGGAAGTCAAACTCGTCATCGAAATCCTACAGTTGAGAATCCTGTCTTAGAATCATAATTGAACCATATCTAGGTGTGCTAGTTACAATCTCTAAAAGAAGATCCTAATCAAGTTTTAAGTTTGTTAAAATTATTCTATCGGAACACGTTTATCGTTGCGATCTACTATTAATTAATTTACGAAGTAAAAGTCAATTTAATATTTATTGGAAAAATAGCATTTTCCAGGTTAATTGTTAAAACTTGGTATTTTCGTAATATATATAAAACTAGACTTTCTTTTTAATGAGAAATAATGAATTTGTTAAATTACAAAATTACTTAATGTGAGAAAAACTTATTAATTTTCTATATAGAAATAGATATTCATTTTTAACATTCTACGCGTTTAACGACCAAGTCAGCAACCCAAAAAAATAAAGAAAAAGTCTACGCTACACAATACAGGGTCGCAGAAAAGAAATAAAAAACTGGGCTTATGCCCTTACAACTTATTTACATAAATTAATTTAAATATTGTTGTTGAGCTCTGAACGCCGGGAAGCGGTCCATTCAGCAGGCCGAGGCCCTGCACTCGAAATATGAAAATACCCAGTAACAAGTTCTAAATAATTTTATAAAATATAAAAAAATATAGGGTAAGTCTCAGACTTGGTCTTAATATCACATTGCAATTAGCTTATGCCTCAACGTCCGAAAATGTCGGTTTCGTTTGCATTTCGCTAGGGCCCATGGACCGATACGGTCGTCGCCCAAAAATATTATCCGAAAGCCAAACAATACAAAACTATCAAAGGACCATAGCCGAACTCAGAAAATAAACCAAAAAGGTTTTCAAAATATTTTTAGAAAAATCGGACAGTATCTCCTTTGTAACTAGGACAACCCAGCCAAATTTGGCGATACAAAAATATCCAGAAATAGTTATATATATAAACTTCCAACCACTCCAAACTCCGACCAATTACCATAATACGCATAGTCACCAACCCGAAATCTCATAATATAACTATACCAGGAAAAACGCCACAGAAATAAGATCCAAAACTAACTCGGAAAGTCCGAAAAACTACAGAACCATTCCAATTAGCCAAGGCTAAGAAGAACATTCACAAAACCTAAGCAAATATCCACAGAAAAATCCAAGCTAGAAATAGCTAGGTCACAGGACAATTCGAAAGGAGTTCGGAAAATCCGAACCACAACCGTAACGAATCAAATCGATTCCCATAGCGGAATCGAGACCGAATCATCATCGACACACAACCCAAAGGGACACGAGGACACAAAAAATATACCTCGGGTGCTCGGCTAGAGCTCTCAGATGTAAAATTGGAGAAAACGAAATCCCGCGAACTCGAAAAAATCCCAAAACACACGAACAGCGGGATCGGGGCCACGTGAAACCGAAACAGCGGATCGGGACAACAAGCCTGGCACTGGAACAGCGGATCGGGAACGGCAGGGGGTCGACGGCGTTGGGGAGGACGCGGACAGGGGCTCGGGGCCGGAGGGGCGCGCACAGGGGATGGGGCTCGGTGGCCGGCGGTCGGCCTGGGCCATCGGGACAGCGGCGGCGGGGGTCGTCGCTCGGGGAGGATCGGCGCCGGGAAGAAGTTTGGGGGTTAGGGATTTAGGAGTGGTGATGAGGGAGAGGGATGGAGAGTGGAGAAGGAGAGGAGGGTTTAAATAGGAGGAGAGATTGGGGGTTACGGGAGTTACCGGAATGAAGAGTCGCCGGAGTTACAGGAGGGGAGGGGCTCGAGCGTTCGGGAAAGGGAAAGGAGAGGTCGGGTTAGAAATGATGGTTCTGTGAAGGAAAGGAATTGAATTCTTTTTCATATAAAAAGAAATTATGATATAATATATATACTAAAGGGTTAAAGTTGGTTTCCAAAAAAAAACGAGATTGGGTTCGGTTTCGAAAACGGATTCGAGACGGGTTCGGGACGGGTCAAGCTAAAAAAATTCAATGAATAATTTTTTTTAAAAATATGATTTACCCAAAATATAATAATAATAATAATAATAATAATAATAATAATAATAATAAACTGACCAAACTAATTAGTAACCAAAATCCAATAATTTTCAACAAATCCGAAATTTACGGGTTTTACACTTTTATTCTCTATATCTCCATCTCTCCTTCTCCAGGTTCTCCTTCAACCTTGTTCCAGAAAAATATCACGATATATTTAGCTTATCCCTTTCTCAAATTTTCTTTGCTTTTCAGCGGAGCGACCATATTTTCTATTCCTGATACGATGTCTATATTTTTACAATAACACTCTTGTTAATTAGATTTTTTTTCTCTCTTCATAAGTGATCTTAGTGATAGTGATGCATGAAAGAATATTGCTTGCTATTTTATAGATTCTACATTAAATTGTTTTTGTTTTTTTGTAGTCATTGACAATCATGTTATTGTCTTTTTTTTAAGTTTCATGTTTGGATCTTATTTTTACAGGGTTATTGTGAACTTGGTAATGAAATGGAAAAATATGTTACAATTGATAAGTTTTTTCAAAAGAAGAGAACAAATGAATTAAATTCGGCCACTCCTGAAACGCCATTGTCATCCCCTAATAATGAGATTCTTCCATCTGATTTCCTTCAAAAATTTTAAAGAACGTCGAGTTCTATTTAAGTAGATATTTGCATTTGACTGGTTGTCGTTTATTTTGAATATCTTTTATGAACAAATTTTTCTTTCCTTCTTTGTATCACTTTGGAAATATTGACTTTGTTTTTTTATTCATTCTTGTTCGAGTTCAATTAAGAATTTTTACATACAATTAGTACGGCCCTGCCAGAATTTAAATCCTGGCTCCGCCCCTGTTTGTATGAGCATAGTAAACAAAATCTTGAGGCCCAAATGAAATGAAGAATGAATATAGACTCATGCGTCGTTGTTCTTTCTTTTTTAGAAATAATATAAAATCTGGAATACAGAAATTGAATTCCAAATTGAACCTTACTATTTTACAAAATAAGTTTTTACATTCTTAATGCAAAAAATTCTGAAACTTATGCTATAGCTCATGTGGCTGAAACGGGACCATCACGAGACTCTAGTTAAACCTTACTATTCTACAAAATGGACTCCTACATCCTGAATCTAAAATCTAAAAATTAGAATGAGCCTTACCATTGATGTTGTAAGCAATTTCATGTTCTTTTATTAGTACTACTCGATCTAGTACCTTTAATCTAAGCTACATATTCATCAACTCAATTTTTATATTTTATTAGTTTCTTTGAAAAAGAAATACAACTTTTAGGTTAATTAAAAAAAATACTATATCTCGGATGAAACTTCCTAACCAATTTTGGGAGGATCAAAACAATGAAACCTCTACTACATCCCTAGTAAAACTGAGTGAGACTTTGTCCGTTTCAAATTGTGTCCGTCGCATGCATACAACATGAGTATAGGATACTCTCTAAAGGTCTCTGATATCTTTGAGGTAGTTGACAAAATATTAAGAAATACTTTTGAACTAACAGTTACCTGACTCAAACTACACTTTATCACAATACATGTGTAGGAAATAATAATGTCTTATTCTTATTGCTAGGGTTTGTTACAATATATATAGTGTCTACATTTGGGCTTATGGGTTATGGGCCATATTTACATTACAAATATAATCTAACAATCTAACACCCCCCCCCCCCCCCCCCCCCCCCCCCCCCCTCAAATTGGAGCACGCAAGTCACAAATGTCCAACTTGGGAAGGAAAGAATCAAACACATGCTTTCCAAGGGACTTAGTGAAGATGTCAGCCAGTTGAGTAGAAGTAGGAACATGCGAGGCTATTACGGTGCCATCTCTAATTGCATCGCGAACAAAATGCAAATCCACCTCAATATGCTTACTGCGCTCATGAAATACCGGATTTTGAGCCAGGTGCAGGGCTGACTGACTGTCACAATACACCGACATAGCAGACTCCTGGCGAACGCCCAAACACACCAATAACTCCTTCAACCATTTCAACTCACAAACAAGCGCAGCAATAGATCGGTATTCAGCTTCAGCGGAAGATCGGGAAACAGTTGATTGCTTCTTGGTCTTCCAAAAAATAGGAGACTCCCCCAGAAACATCAACCAGCCCGTAACAGAGTGGCGAGTCAAGGGACAACTTGTCCAGTCGGAATCACACCAACTAGAAAGACGGAGATCACAATCAGCTTTCAAAAGAATACCCTGTCCCGGTGCATGTTTGAGATATCTGACAACTCTCAAAGCAGCATGCCAATGATCTTGTCGAGGCTCCTGTAAGAATTGAGACAAGATATGCACAGCATAGGCTAAGTCAGGGCGAGTAAATGATAGATAAATCAACCTCCCAACCAGCCTCCGATAAGGCTATGCATCCTCCATCTTTGGACTAGTCGATTCTGCCAGCTTGTGATTGGGCTCCATGGGAAAACCAGCAGGTCGAGACCCCATCAAGCCGCATTCTGAAATGATGTCCAAAGCATACTTCCTTTGACACAAGAAAATTCCTTCTGCACTCCGAGCCACCTCTATAACAAGAAAGTACTTCAACACACCAAGGTCTTTCATGTGAAAGCAAGAACTAAGGTACTTTTTGAAAGCATCTAAAGCACCTGAGTCATTACCAGACACAATCATATCATCCACATAGATTAGAACATGTAACTCTACCTTCCCTTTAAAAAGAGAGAAAATGGAATAATCGGAATGAGATTGAACAAAGCCATAGGATATTAGAGAAGCAGCAAGCTTAGCAAACCAACAACGTGGTGCCTGTTTCAATCCATATAGAGATTTACGCAGGCGACACACTTTATTGGGTTCATTATGCGAAAAACTTGGCGGCAACTTCATATATACTTCTTCTGTCAGATCTCCATGAAGAAAATCATTGTGCACATCCATCTGGTGCAAAGTCCAGCCTCTCACAGCTGCAACAGCCAAGAATGCCCGAACTGTAGGCATCTTAGCTACCGGGGCAAATGTCTCTGAATAGTCGATCCCCTCAACCTGATGATTACCGAACACAACCAGCCATGCTTTTAAGCGCTCAATACTTCCGTCGGATTTGTACTTGATTTTATACACCCATCGACTTCCCAATGCTTTCTTCCCAGAAGGCAAATCGACAAGACTCCATGTCCCATTATCTTCCAGAGCCTGTATTTCAGTTTGCATAGCCGCGCGCCAGCCTGAATCTCGCGAGGCCTGGCGATATGAAGTAGGCTCAACACCTGCAGTGATGGCTGCAAGAAAATCTCTGTGTCCAGCAGTAAATATGTCATAACTTAGAAATTGTGTTAGAGGATACGAAGTACCTGAGGAAGTGACGGGAACAGATGAACTGTGGTGAAGGGGTGGACTTTTACTTCGAACAGCATTCGTCACAAAATCCTGTAATCTGGCTATGATTTCTTTCTCATTCCTCTTTCCAATACTACCTCGTCGGGCACCTCTGGCAACAATGTATCCCCTGTATCATCAGTAGTATCTGCATTACCCCCAGCGGATTCTTCTGTCAATACTTCTGCAGTTACCTGTGCATCCTCGCTACTCGGTGCCGCGCCACTAGTAACCACTTCGGCCTCAGCCACCGTAGCCGGCACCATCCCAAAAGTCTCTATATCATCTCCCGGCACCTCAACAG
This sequence comes from Iris pallida, assembly GCA_029216955.1. NCBI lineage: Eukaryota > Viridiplantae > Streptophyta > Magnoliopsida > Asparagales > Iridaceae > Iris > Iris pallida. The sequence continues at coordinate 34,048,707 of JANAVB010021798.1, forward strand.
ATGTATGGCGTGTCGCAGAAGACATCTCGCTAGCAGAGTCACACCCAGGAAATTTTTTTTCATAAAAAGTTACATCACGGGACACAAAAAATTTACCAGTCTCCAAATCATACAGTTTCCATCCCTTTTTATCAAGTGGATACCCAACAAAGATGCATTTTCTACTCCTGCTAGCAAATTGATCATGTCGGGATTTCAAATCATACGCATAGCACAGACAACCAAAAATACGTAGATGATCATACGAAGGAGCCGAACCATATAAAACTTCATAAGGAGACTTAAAATGCAAGATACTAGAAGGTGTTCTATTTATCAGATAACATGCACCCAGAATACATTTCCTCCAAAAATTCACAGAAAGAGAACCCTGAAATCTCAATGCCCTGGCGACATTTAAAATATGTCGATGTTTTCTTTCCACCCTTCCATTCTGTTGAGGTGTCCCAACACAGGATGTTTGAAACAATATACCTTAGATAAAAAATAATCTCGTAAACAATTAAATTCAGTGCCATTGTCACTCCGCACACGACGTACATCGGCCCCAAACTGACGCTTCACCATAGCAATGAATTTAAGAAACATAGAATAGACAGCACACTTATCCTTCAACAAAATAACCCAAACAGCTCTAGAAAAATCATCCACCAAAGTCAAAAACTATCGTGCCCCATTAGATGACGGAACACTATATGGTCCCCACAGATCACAGTGGATAAGTTCAAAGCATCTCAAAGCACGACTACTACTATCAGAAAAAGCATCACGAGTCTGTTTAGCTTGATGACAAATATCACAAGCCTTACGAGAAAACACACTACTACCAGAGAGAAAAGGTAAAGTCTGCATTACTTTATCTGAAGGATGCCCCAGTCTACTATGCCAAACCTCGGTATCACTCTCTCTGCATGCCAGGATCACCGGAGCCAAAGAAGCTGGAACCTCCCCCAAGAAGTAAAGTCCACCCCTTTGTTCACCTGCTCCAATCACCATCCTCGTACTTCGGTCCTGAATAAAACACAAATCAGGAGTAAATAACATATCACAATTTCTAGCACCAATCAATTGTGAGACAGAGATTAAGTTGCAAGTCAATGTCGGAACGTAAAGAACATCCGTCAACACCAATGAAGCAGTCAAAAATACTTTGCCTCTTAGAACAGCCTCAATAGTGCTCCCATCAGGCAAAGTCACAGGACAGACAAGGCCCTCAAAGCAATCAACTAAATAATCACGAGAACCTGTCGCATGAAGAGTAGCCCAGTATCGAATATCCAAGTGACAGAAGAATTCTAATCCATCAGACGATCAGAGTTTGAAGTACCAGGGTTGGAAGGATTGTCGTTACCCAGCAAGCTCATCAGTTTCTGCCATTGTTCACCTGAGAGTGGTGAAGGATACCCTCCATGCATCATATCCGTCGAACTCCCAGCAAGACCAGCAGGGACACCATGACCAGCAGCGGCGACATGATGAACAACCCCTGCGCCACCAGCACCACCACTACAACAAATAGGGCATACAATAGCAGTTTATCTATAGCGTTCAAGCCTCCCTGCTATAGAATGTCATCATCAATAGCGTTCATTCTGCAGTGTTATTAAAAGAGCGTACAATAGTAATTTATCTATAGCATTCGAGACTCCCTGCTATTATAATATCATCATCCATAGCGTTCATTGTGAAGTGCTATTAAAAGTTCATACAATAGCAGTTTATCTATAGCGTTTATGCCTCCCTGCTATTTTGCTGTTAACAGAACTTTATATAGCGTGTTATGAACGCTGTTAAAGGTATAGTTTTTTCTGGACGCTGCTTATGTTGCTATGACCGTATGTCAAAGTAACGTATCCAGTTCGATTAGGAGCAGCATCGTATTCTATATATTTTACATGATTAAAAAAAAGACTATAGCACATTTGGATGCTATATATGTTACAACGTCGTAATGGGATTATTTCGTTACCGTAAAAAAAAATTCACGCCAAGGAGTCTGCAGAATACTCTTCAAATCAAACTAACCTTTCAGAAATTTTATATAAAATTCCTCTCCCTGGTAAACCGAATAAGAAAATTTAGTAATATATATACGAAATATATCTTTGTATATTTAGTAACTATATATTGACAAAAAAATTATAAATAAACTGAAATATTGGTTAAACCAAATAAACTGAAAATCGAACAGATTTATTCCGTTCGGTTTGGTTCGATACGGGATATTCCAGTTGGTTTCAATTTTTGTTATTCGATTTTCGGTCGAATTTGGTATTTGGTAATTCGGTTCGGTTAACCGAGTTAATCGAATACTCACAATTGAACTATCTACTGTTCCAATCATGGGAGAAGCAACACAATTTTTTTTATATTTAAAAAAAAAGTTATAGCATGACTACCATAGGAGCGATCCAGTTTTGCTGTATAATTTATAGCGTTCCCGATAGCGACGTTCCCGTCCGTTACAAAAATATGGCAAATTAGCGACTGATCTAACGACTGAAAAAAATTAGTCGCTATATCAGCGACTAACTGGCGACTAAACATCTACAAATTCAAAATTTAATTTACTGGGAGTCATACGTCAGTCGCTAAGACGTCGGGGGCTGTCTAGTATTATTCTAGTGACTGAAAAGTTAGTCGGTAATTAGCAGATATGTTCTTGTATTTGTGGACGCATAAGGAGCGACTAAAAGTTCAGTCGGTGCACTACAAAAATATGCCAAATTAGCGACTGACCTAGCGACTAACACATTTCAATTGCTATACTAGCGACTAAATAGCGACTAAACATCTACAAATTCGTATTTTAATTAACAAGACATCGTTGTTCCGTCGCTAAATCGTTGGAATGAATTAATAATTTTATAGCGACGGAACATTTTTTGTCGGTATGTAGTTGGTGTATTAAATTTTTTATTGTCGACTGACTAGCGACTGAAATTTCTGTTGCTTGGAAAAATTAAATCCCATCCCAAATTGCTTTTTCAATTACAAAATCGATTACCCTTCCCCCCATTTTTTTTTTTGATTCCCTCCTCTTTTTTTCCATTTGCAAAATCAACTACCCCCCAAAATCGAATCCTACAGCCTCCTTCTCCTTCTCCTCCCCCAAAGCCTCCTACTCCTCCAACCCTTCTCCTCCCCCAAAGCCTCATCCTCCTCCTTCCCCCCAAACTCGCCGCCTCCACCTCCTCCAGTCGCCTCCGCCTCCTCCCCCCTTCCCCAAAGCCGCCGCCTCCACCTCCCCCAAAGTCGTCGCCTCCACCTCCTCCACCCAAAGCGGCCTCCTCCATCTGACGGCTCCTCACGACTCCGGCTCCTCCTCGTCGACTTCCTTCGCCGCCTCCTTAACGTCGGTGCCATCTCGCCTCCGAGGTAAATTTTTATTTTTTTTAAAGTTCTTTAAGTTTGAAGATTTTTCAATGCATCAATTTAAGTCCTAAATTTCTGCAATACATCATTTTAGGGCTTGTTCTGGAATCGAGTGGGACAAATTGAGCACTTTATTTAGGGCTTGGTCTGGAATCAAATTAGGGCTTGGTCTGCATTTTGTATGATTCTTCTAAATTAATTTTTTGGAAATTTATTTCTTCCAGATTGGTAGATCCGCGTAATAGAAATTTATGTTGGTTGAAGTTGGTGTGCACGAGGCTGACCTGAAGAAGTAGAAGCTGATGGAGGTGGTGGCGAAAGAGGTTAAGGATCCGAATGCTGTTTCTAAGTTTAGGATATCGAAGGCACTGAAGGAGAAGCTGAAGGTGAAGGGGATCCATTCGCTGTTTCCGATCCAAGCAATGACGTTTAATCTCATAATGGATGGGTCCGATTTGGTGGGCCGTGCTCGCACTGGGCAGGTAAAATATGCTACTTTTTTCCCCTTCACTTGTATGTTATTCTGCTAAGATGAGTGAATGTGACACATAATGGACACAGTGACACAACACAGTCTTTGGCATATCTTAGTGTGTTTTGGTCTGTTTGTCCATTACGTGTCCAATGCGGACATGGCAGTGATTTTGGACTTTTGGCGCTTCCTAGGCTATGCTATGCCTATGTTGAATTCGTTCACTTTATAACTTTTATCCATAAATCCCCACACATCTACAAATTTATGGACAACTCTGAAAAAACTCTGAAACTTGTTGGCGCGATACATCTTATCACACGCATACACTAGAAGACGTCAAAACCAATGTCACGTCAATGCCACTGTGTCTGTCTCGTGTTGTATTTGTGTCCGTGTTGCCGCTTCTGGAGCGGACTAAGGCATTGCCTGCATGGGTACCTATGTAGTGTAGTATTGGCTGCACACTCATAATCTCTCTCTGGTTCACATGTCTCTAAGAGCCAGAGAAGTTCGCTTGCACTGATATTTAGTATTGTTTGCACTTGTAAAAGTAGCTGAAATCTAATATTGTACAATTTTCATATAGAACACTTGTGCATCTAATTATAGCATATGCCACTGTCCCGCCTAGATGAGCATTAGGTAATATGCATATCCAAGACCATAGAACATTGCTAACTATGTTGCCGGACACAAAATAACACCGTATAATGCTATCATCATCATTGATACTCCAGGTGAGTATCAATATTGCAAGTAATATATCATCATTTAATTATTACACCACCCTTCTTATTTTGAGTTTGAATTAACTCAAGAAATTCTGGATTAGAATCTAGAATTTCTTATGAGAGATCATTGGGTTGCAGCTGATTTAACTAATGTTGCTGTTATTATTAAACAAGAAATAAAAGCAAAGTTGTTGGAAAAAAAGATGATTGACCAGATAGAGAAATGACTCTATTCATCCTCCACACTGATTGTTAAGCTTTGCAGCCTGGACAACATGCTCCAAGTCTTCCTTGTCTCCCCCAACCAAATTCAAAGCCTATGTCAACGTGCCAACCGAAGCCACAATTTACATAACAAATATAAAGCTTTAATGATTTCAAATGTTCAAAGTCAATAGTAATTGATAGGAATATTATACATAAAAACTAGCTGACAAATATACAAATGAATCAAATAACCATGTTCTTTTTCTTTTGAGAAGTAAAATAACTATGTTCATCATGCATGGATACATTATAGACCTCTGGGATCTCCTCATAATCAATTCATAGGGAGACAAAAGGACATGGTAGAAATCACGCATTTAAAGAGTACTACTATATAAACCCCTACTCCTCTCCGAATAAGTACCAATACTTCTCTCTTGCTGTGACCATCCTCAGCAGAGAGATGGGGGAAGAATCGAAGGTTTCTGAGAAAGCAAAGCTCTTGATAGTTGTGCTTACTCTCCAGTTCTGCTATGCAGGGTTCCACATTGTCTCAAGGGCTGCTCTCAACATGGGTGTCAGCAAGATAGTCTTCCCTATATATAGAAATGTCATCGCTCTCGTCTTGTTGGCCCCTTTCGCATACTTCCTAGAAAAGTAAGCCATGTCTCCAACTTCAAATTCTATGTGGTAAGAGTACATTGTAAAGAATAATTTGTGATTCCGCGATTATGTCACTTCCAGGAAGGATAGACCACCTCTCACCTTCCCTTTGCTGGTTCAATTCTTTCTTCTGGCGTTATGTGGGTAAGCACCATATTAACTGCAAAATGATTGCTAATGCTACATAGATTACACATTTTACTGTCTCCTTTCTAATATGAACTTTCTTTTCAGGATTACTGCCAACCAAGGATTCTACTTGTTGGGTCTGTTTTATTTGTCGCCAACCTATGCATCTGCAATCCAGAATTCAGTCCTTGTGATCACTTTTGCTATGGCTGCAGCTCTAAGGTGTTTATTAGTATCAGTAAAAAAATGTCTTTATATGTACTCTTTCTTTTTTCCTTTCTTACGTGAATAATATCTGCTATTTATGGAGATTAACCGTGCTCTGTCATTCTATAACGCTCAGGCTTGAGCAAGTAAATATGAGTAGGAGGTATGGACTTACAAAAGTGGTGGGAACCGTGGTCAGTATTGGAGGAGCCACAGTCATTACTCTCTACAAGGGACCTCCTCTGCTTAACCACCAAGCACACATGACACTGGGAGCCCGCACTTCTTCGAGCCAGATCCTAAATTGGACCTTGGGATGTGTATACATCCTTGGCAATTGCCTTGCATGGTCTAGATGGATGGTGCTCCAGGTGAGTATCAATATTGATAAAAAAAAATCCCATCTAAAATCCCATCTAAAAAAAAATCCCATCTAAAGTCTGGGAATTTCCACAGGGAGTTTTGTTGGCCTTCAATTCATAAAGTGAACAGAAACTTGTTAATTTTGAGAGGATTTATTTGTCATATAGGTGGTAGATTGGTTTCAGTTTGAGTGCAACATGTTCATGTACCATATAATTTCCTTTGTTGCCTGTCTGGATTATACGTATATATTGAATGTCTAAGAAATCATCTGTTCTGGAAAGATTCTTTCTTTGGCATGCTAGGCAGCTGGGATTGCAACAAGCCTGGCATGGTCCAGGTTCATATAAGCCAGGGTTTGAATTCATTTTTTCCCCCTAGGTCTGATTCCAGCCTGGGCATGAATGGAGCCTGGATGAGAAATAATTATCCTTTTTGGGCGTGCATGCATGCATCCATAGCTAGAGATGCTTCACATTTTCGCCAACTTGTTGTTTTCTTAGTGCACAACTTTCGATCTAATCACTCGCTACTTGAGAAGTACGATTCATGATTCTTATTTCCGAACTATTTTTTCCTCTTCCTTGGTACATGGTGTTCTGCTTTCCTTCTTTGTATGAAGTTGATAACAAAAGAACTTATTCTGCACTTGTTCAGGCGTGGTGCATTAATAGTGCGTAGACTCTGCGTTCTTTTGGATGCAGAACACGTTTATCGTGAATTTGCAATGATTCTAGAGGGAGAAGATGACTTGGATTTTGCATCCATTATGGTCCAGGTTTTCTACTATGATCTATGATTATTACACATTGTCTTTCTCAAAAACAGAGTAAAGGATTTCCCATTTGCATATTAACCTTTTGGTCCATGATTAGGCCTTGAATTTGATTTTGCTCACTTCATTGGAATTGGCCGAGCTACGGGCACTTCTAAAGCAGTCATTCGTGAATGCTGCTGGCAGAGACTTCTTTCTCTCTTTATATGCTTCTTGGTGCCACTCGCCAATGGCAATGATAAGTTTGTCCCTACTAGCTCAGGTATGCATATACTTTTTTCATTGTTACTTGTCTTTAATTTGCGTATATTGGTTTTCTTCCATGTTTTCGAAAATTTTGGATAAAGGATATGTTGTTGACGATGACATCATGTTGTTTCCAACAGGCATATAATCATGCCAGTTCCATAATTCAGTCATTGGGGGAAGAGGATATTAATGAAAAATTCATGGTACAATTGGATAAGCTAATCCGCTTGCTTGAGACTCCTGCTTTTGCTTACCTAAGATTGCAGGTTTGTGCTGTTTATCTATTATGATATATGTGCCACTTGGTCTAATGTTTAGTCAAGCTTGAAAGTTTTTTAGTTAGAATTTCTATTTTCCATCCTATTTTGCATGAATCTTTCGAACTGCAAATGTCTTAACACTCATAAGACAGAAATGATGCCTTAACACTTGAGAATTCTTCTAATAAGTGTATATGAGAATTCTTCTAATAAGGACAATCATCTCAAGTTCTGGTAGAATTTGCACTTTACTACTTGATAGGAAGTAATGGTTGTCATAACTGAACCCAAAAGATTTATTACTGAATAGCCCTCCCTCATGCCATAATGTTTAGTCATCATAACATACCAGCTGTGCTAGAGTTGTGTGTAGGAAAAGATAACTGTGTGTAGGGAGAGAGACCTGATGATATATGGTGATAACTGAGATTAGTGTTCTCATGTTTCCTAGGTCTATGAATATCAGGAAAATTGAGGACTAGTTTGCCACATATGGATCTAATAGCATTCTAGATTAGGGGCTATCCAATATTATATGCCCATCAGTTGTTTAGGAGAGTGTCGGCAAACATTGGTTTTTAAGGAATGGCAGTGAATGGCAATTTTGTTGATTAGAATGCAGCTAGACTTGGAGAGAATACATTAGTAGAACACAACACACAACAATTCCAGGTGTCTAGAAAATGGGTATTTGATAGGAAGATCAAAATATATGGTCCAAAGAGCAGGAAAAATCTACAATTTTTCAAATGAGTATTGACTTAAGCCACCCAAGTGATGAAAAGCTGCCAAAACTGACAATTAAATTATGTGTGTGCATTAGTGCATTATGCCAACCTTTCATTTCTTTATGCTACATATAAATTGCCCTATGTTATCTCATAACTTGTACACAATGTTAACTTTGAGAAACGATTCATGCGTTACACTTGACCAAAAGGGATTCTTGTGTAGACCTTTGTGTCTCTATTCAGACGTTTAGTCCCTTTGTTTGTGGAGCATTTTCTAGTGCATGTGGCCCATGACTTGAGGATTGGCATGGTCCTGAATGGCAAATAGATTAATGAACATTTCTTGTGGCATTTCTTTTTTATGTTTTCTTTGTAGTTTATATTGTGTTCACATTGATCCCCATGATGCTTGTGGGTGGCTTCATGGAATTTCTCCTGAAAATAACTCGAGTGTCTCACCTCAAAAGACATCGCCTAGAGACCTTGATTGGTATTTCCAGGTGTAGGATGTTGATTGCCACTAGAATGGGCCTTTTCTTATTCTCTATCTCCAATATGAAATGGATATGTTGCAATTTTCTATTGATAGCTAACTCATAAATTCAACTGCTTGTTTATTAATCAGGAATACTAATGTTTTTCCCCTATATTTGTGTAGGTTGGATGAAGTAAGAGGATTTCTGAGGAGCTTTGGTTGTGGATAGGCTCGAAGGGAGCTAAATGTTAGATAGTCAACATTTTGGGATATATGTAGCTGACTACATTGTTAATGTTTAATTTTTGGACATATGTTTGGTACTACTTCGTTGTTCTACATAGAGAAATTAAGGATTTTGAATGTTTGGTACTATTTCGTTGTTCTACATATATTAGACAGTGAAATTAATGAATTTACTTATGTTCGGAATTCATTCTGTGATTGATTCGCATTTAAATTTTTGGATACCTGCATTTTGTGTAACTGTGACATTATCTGCAATAGTATTCTGATGTGCTGCATTCTGCAATTTTTTGAATACAGAATTTTAATTTTGCAATAGCATTCTGACATGCTATTGTTGCACATATAATAGCAGGAAAGAAATGCTATAAAAAACAGATATATATCGAAACGCTATTAACAAACAATAACATACAGGAACGCAATTAAAAATAAACAGCATTCAGGAACGCCATAACACATTTATAGCGTTAACAAATGTTATTAATAAACTATAGCGTTCGTAAATGCTATGTAAACTATATAACGTTTGTAAGTGCTATAACATGTCTATAGCGTTCATGAACGCTACAATATATTAATAGCGTTCATGAATGCTATTAAAGTTCTATAGCGTTCCTAAGTGCTATAACTATCATATAGCGTTTCAAAATGCTATATATTGTCTATAGCGTCAATGAACGCTATAATCCATGAATAGCGTTCGTGAACGCTATAACTTTATAGCGTTCTTGTACATGGGGTTATTATAGCGGGGGCATATATAGCGGACGAAATATGCTATAATATGCATTCTACAGCGTTCAGCGCACGCTATCATATCCCATATCTGTTGTAGTGCACGTCTGTCACGACCCGATCCCAAACAATTTGGTCGAACCGGATCATGCCCAGCCTGCACCGTTGTTGAGACGGCGGCAGTAAGCTGTTCCATTAGCAGGTAACCACAACAACATCTGTATTTGTCACAACTCAAAATTCGGAAATTTAAAACTTTATTAATCTTTTACAATGAAGTGAAAGCTACAACTTAAACCATTATCCACATACATCAAGAAGAAGAGAAAACTCTAGGTACACAGCTCATCAGTCTCGAAATCCTCGTCTTCTAGTTGGGACCTCGGGAAATATCGCGGAACAAAGCCTCATCAGTGATACCTAAAATGTTGGGTCTCCAGTCAGGAGGGAGCAAAGTACAATTCATGCTAATTTTAAACAGTTAAATAAGAAATAGGATCATGCAGTTCTAAACAGTTTTAAAACAGGTTTGTTACAGTATAAAACAGTGATTTGAACAGGTAATGACATATGACCGGCTTGGGTTTGTTACAGGAGGGTACAGCTTATCCCCGTGTGTATGAGGGGTAAGCCAATACACTACCAAATTACAGTACTTTAGCGACGGCAAATTAGCGATGGAAATTTTCCGTCGCTATCACCGTCGGATCTCCGACGGATTTGTGACGGAATACCGATGGAAAGCAGTGGACAATTTTTTTTATTTTGTTATGTCCATATCCGTCGCTATGCCGTCGATAGGTAGTCGGCCATGTAGCGACGGTTTTATATCCGTCGCTAGAACGTCGCATATTTTGGCGGCAAAAGCCTAAAATATTGGCGCGAGATTTACTGACGACTTAGCGACGGAATAATCCGTCGCTACTCGCGCGAGATTTACTGACGCATTAGCGACGGAATAATCCGTCGCTACTCCGTCGCTAAATTTACGTTCCAGACTTAAGTTGAAACGACGGGGGGAACTTTTTCATTCCCCCCAAATTTCACTCTCTCTCCTCTCTCTCTCTCTCTCCCGCGGTGATCGATCGGCGACCCCCTCTCCTCTCTCTCCCGCGGCGGTGATCGGCGACCCCCCTCTCCTCTCTCTCTCCCAAAGGTATTCCCCTCTCCCTCTCCCTCTCTCTCTCTCTCTCTCTCTCTCTCTCTCTCTCTCTTTCTCGCTCTCTCTCTCTCTCTCGCGCGCGCGGTGGTCGTGGGTGCAGCGGGCCGGGGGCGTCGGGGGCTGCGGGAGCGGCGTCGACTGCGGGGGGCGGCGGGTGGCGGCGGTGGCGGGGGGTGTGGAGGGGGCGGTGGGAGGGGGCGGGAAGCGTTGGAGGGATGGGGGCGCGCGGGGGCTGGCCGCGGGGTGCGGGGGGTTGCGGAGGGGGGCTGGCCGTGCGCGGGGGGCGGGGGGTGTGGAGGGGGCGGTGGGATCGAGGGGGCGGGCAGCGTTGGGGGGGGTACGATGGGGCGGGGGCTGGCCGCGGGGTGCGGGAGGGGGGGGTATGTGTGGAGGGGGGCTGGCCGGACACACACACACACGGACACACACACACACGGACACACGGACACACACACACAGACACACACACACAGACACACACACACACACAGACACACACACACACACACACACGGACACACACGGACACAGACACACGGATACACACACACAGACATATATATATATATATATATATATATATATATATAGGCATAATTTTAAGATGCTTAATTAGTTTACCTTATATATAAGGTAAACTAATTATGGTAAACTAATTATGCCTATATATATATATCTATATATAGGCATAATTAGTTTACCTTATTTTAGAGTATGACTACGTAGCTAGTGTGTAGAGTAGTATATGGTTACTAGATCCTAGTGTAGAGTTGTATGTAGAGGAGTATGGCTACTAGTGATATATAGATATGTAGGTCCATGTGTATCTGTATCGGACTATCGCTATCGGTATCGAACTATCGCTATCGGTATCAGACTATCGCTATCAGTATCGACCGTATATACTTAGTATCGGGCGTAGCGGATTAGTATCGATCAGTATATGAGTATATTCTAATGCCATAGAGGAAGGTCAACAAACTGATGGCTTCTATGGCATTGGAATCTACTCATATAGGAATGAACTTGAACTGATGGGTGTTGTAGTCGATTTCAGCGAAGGATCGTCCTTTGTAGCATCTGGACTTCAGTTGCCAGCAGAGCCAGGAGATGTTACGGCGGAAACTGCTCTCATGTTACTTCTCCTCCTCCACCATGGCTCTGGACACATCTGCTCCTCCTTTCTTCCCTTCTTCTCGACTATCTCGGCCTCCTATTCGGCCTACTATTCCGATATGCGTTTGATACGGTCTACCTAACCTATATACTGATACTAATCTGTTACTCTCTGATATTAAGTACATCCGGCTTACTAGCTAGCGGATCCACCAGTTACATGATTATATACTAATTATGTTAGATTGTGATACTAAGTAGCCTCATCGTAGGCCTAGCGTGTTATCCACAAGTTTAGTTTTTCTTACGATATGAGTATCGGTATCGGGCTATTAATTCTTATGTTTATTTTGTCTTACGATACAGATATTCACATCAAATCGAGCATGAATCGTTACTTTGTTGATCGTACATGGATGTACAAACGACAACACGAGAGCAGAATTGGTGTGAGTGACGATTTTCAGGCAGGTGTGGAAGTATTTCTTAAGTATGCCATGAGCAAAACTCAGTACATGGACGATAACAAAATCAAGTGTCCATGTGTTAATTGTCACAATAGACGTTTCGAAGAAGTGATGACTGTGAGAGATCATTTGACCCGTAAGGGTTTCGTACGTGATTACGGCCTGTGGTCATCGCAAGGTGAATTATATTCAGAAAGACAGGCTACAGAAGCTGGTACTTATGCTTTTGATGATAATGCTGCAACGGATGTCCTCGAAGACGACGGATGCTCTGTGGATTATGGAGACATGCAGAACCTTGCACGAGATATGGTGTATGCTGCGGCAGGGCCTAATTTTGATCCGGAGGATCCTAATCCCGAGGCAAAGGAGTTCTATGATATGTTTAAGGACGCAGATACTCCTCTATATCCTGGTTGTGAGACTCATTCCGTACTGTCAGTGACGATGCGGTTGTTGAACATAAAGTCTGATTTTAACTTGCCACAAGCTTGCTATGATCGGATCACACAATTAACTAATGAGGTGTTACCGAATGAATCAAAAGAGCTCCCAAGAAACTTCTACAAGTCAAAGATGATGGTCCGACAACTGGGACTGGGGTACGAGAAGATAGATTGCTGTCGCAACGGCTGCATGTTGTATTACAAAGAGAATTGCGTATTAGAAAGTTGTTGGTTCTGTAATGCGGATCGTTACAAGACAGTACAGGGAAAAGGAAAGTCAACTAGAAAACGACGTCCTTACAAGTATATGCAATACTTGTCGATCACGAAGCGCTTACAGAGGATGTATATGTCTCTGAATACAGCAGAACACATGACGTGGCACAATGAAGATCGCATAAAGGACGAAGGAGAATTGTCACATCCTTCGGATGGGGAGGCGTGGAAATATTTTGATTTGTGTCATCCAGATTTTGTTGCAGAGCCTAGAAATGTACGCCTGGCGCTATGTTCTGATGGCTTCGCCCCTTTCGGACAGTCGGGATCTCAATACTCATGCTGGCCGGTCATTCTTACCCCTTACAATCTGCCACCATGGATGTGTATGAAGACTCCTTATATGTTCTTGACAGCTATCATACCCGGTCCCAAAAATCCGATAAAGAACATCGATATATATTTACAGCCGTTGGTGGATGAGCTGAAACAGTTGTGGGAGATCGGCGTCACGACCTATGATATTTCCAGAAAACAAAACTTTCAGATGAGAGCTTCACTCATGTGGACAATCAATGATTTTCCAGCATACGGTATGCTGTCGGGATGGAGTACGCACGACAACATGTCTTGTCCGATATGTATGAAAAATAGTAAAGCGTTCCGCCTTAGACATGGAGGAAAAACTTCTTTCTTTGACTGTCACCGTCAATTTCTGCCAACGAGACATCCTTGGCGAAAGAACAAGGACGCGTTCAGATATGGAAAACAAGAATTTTCTGAACCTCCTGCCAGATTGTCGGGATACGATATTTGGGAAGATGTAAAGGAATTGCCCACCGCAATGGAAGATCCATCGAACAATCGTGTCGAGGGGTTCGGACAAAGCCATAACTGGACCAAACGGAGTATCTTCTGGGACTTGCCTTATTGGAAAGATAATCTTATTAGGCATAATCTTGATGTCATGCATATCGAAAAGAATGTGTTCGATAATGTCTTCAATACCGTTATGGATATTAAAGGAAAGACGAAGGACAATCCAAAAGCAAGACAAGACATGGCCGAGATATACAAACGTCATAATCTAAACTTGATACAAAGGGGAGCTGGTGGACAAGTAACTAAGCCGATAGCGCCATACGCATTGAGCAAGAAAGATAGATTAATAATCTGCAAGTGGATATCTACTTTAAGATTTCCCGACGGCTATGTGTCGAATTTGTCTAGATGCGTTGATCTCAATGAACGCAAGCTAACAGGAATGAAGAGTCACGACTGCCACGTGTTTATGGAAAGATTACTGCCCATTGCGTTGAGAGAGTTGTTGCCTTCTGCTGTATGGGTTCCGTTGGCCGAGCTGTCTATATTCTTCAGGGATATCTGTTCAACTAAGCTCACGGTGCAACATATGATACAACTTGAGGAGAAGATTGTCTTAACAATTTGCAAGTTAGAGAAAATATTTCCACCGGGTTTCTTCGACAGTATGGAGCATCTACCGATTCATCTAGCATACGAAGCCCGTGTCGGTGCATCTGTTCATTATCGATGGATGTACCCCTTTGAAAGGCAAATAAAAATCGATATAATTTAAGTGGATTTTACAATTCATTGTTAATTCTCAAGATAATTTGTCTCTCTAGGTATCTACATCATCTAAAGAAGAAAGTTGGCAACAAGGCTCATATAGAGGCTTCGATATGCGAAGCATATCTTATCGAGGAGGTGTCAAACTTTTGCTCCATTTATTTCGATACTCATGTTGAGACAAATCGAAATAGACCTCAAAGGAATGACGAAGACGTTGAGGAAGGAGGTATATTCAATTTAAGGGGCAAGCCTATTGGGGCTAGTAAGAAACGGTGGTTGAGTGACGATGAGTATGATGCCGCTCACCGATATGTCTTGTTAAATTGTGACATACAAGAAGTGAGAGATTTGGAGAAGTAAGTGACTACACCTCGTTATAATCTCTAATTTGGTGAGGTAAGTGACTACACTAATTTTTATTCTCTCTAACAGTGTATTTAGAGATGAAGTCAAAATAAGGACACCCGATATTACCGATGAGGGACTTCAAAGAGAGGTTGATTTTACCTTTCCGTCATAGTTTCGAGATTACGTAAGTAACTGAGATAATATGTTATGCGGCTACCATTTAAATATATATATGCCACTAATACATTTAAAGTTTACAGGTTTTATTAGCTGAACCAAGTACACTCACAAATGAGAGTATCCGTTATTTGTCATTGGGACCGAAGAAGCATGCAAAGACTTGGCCCGGCTATGTCGTTAATGGCTTCAAGTTTAAGACAACTCAACATCCTATAAATGCAGAATTTCTCAATGACGACTTCAGTACGAAGCATTCTGGTGTTTGCATAAGAGGCACAATCTATGACGACGAGCCGGACTTTGACTATTATGGAGTGCTTCGGGATATTGTAGAATTACAATATAGTGCCCCATTTGATATGCATATTGTTATGTTCAAATGTGAGTGGTTCGATACGACACCAAATATCGGTTGGAGAATCGATAAACAATTTGGATTCGTCGATATAAATCATCGCAGGAGGTATAGAGGGTCCGACACGTTTGCGATAGCAAGTCAGGCTGTTCAAGTCTACTATACAAGCTACCCAAGGCGTCGTAGAGATCGCTTTGACAGGTGGGCAGTATGCAAGATTAAATCTAGAAATACATTCAACGTTGGAGACCCAGCATACCAAGAGGACCAGATCGAAAAGCCCCAATATTTGGGACAACAGTCTTGTGACATAGATGTTGAATTAGAGGTTGATATACCTCTTGCTGATGAAAATAGAAGGGAGGAAGAGGTTGATATACAAGACTTAGATGTCAACCAGGGGAGAAAGAGGCGTCTTGTCCCAAGTATTGAGACTGAAGAAGAAGAAGAAGAAGAAGAAGAACTTTATGAGGATGAGGATGAGGATACAGATGAATTCGACGATGAGGATGATGATGATGATGAGGCCGAGGCCGAGGAAGAGGACGATGACGATGATTAAATATCGCTATATTTCAGTTGTATCTTGAAGCACCCAATATCTAGTCTCGAATCCTAAATTACCCTATTACATTTGGATTTACAATTACAAGTCTAGTGGAACACAAGATGCCCTTTCATCAAAAGTTACAAGAATTGTACTTTGTTGTATTGGTGCATGATTTTATCAGATTTTGTGTATCTAGCTTTTATTCGTACTTCACTTCTGATTGTAATATTTATTTCAGTTTGGGATATTTGCGTATTATTGTATGAGTTTCTTTTTGCAGATGGCACTCCTAGGCCTACTCGTCTGGGCGGCACTCATCGCCCTGCTGCTGGTATGGATATGTTTAGGTTTATATTCATTTATAAATCTATGTTGTCGGTATTTTGTTTATGTGTTTTATTTACAGGGCATGGTTGCGAGCACCCGTACTGGTGGTGCTGGCCGTGGTCGTGGCGGTGGCGGCGGCGGCGGCGGTGGTGGTGGTGGTCGTGGGTGTGGGCGTGGGCGTGGTGGTAGCGGTCGTGGTCGCCAGCCGCATTCCCCGGATGTGACCTCCGAGCCCGACTTGGAGAGCCCGATCACAGGCTCTTCCCGCCGTCATTCTTCCTCGGTGCCATCGACATCGTCGTCGAGGCCTGTGACTCCATCCGCTAGCGGATCCGTTCCGCCACCGGATGTACCAGCGGATGCAGCAGCAGATGCAGCAGGGGGCCCAGCAGTTACTGCAGGGTGGGCCTCGGAGTACCCCGGGATTCAGTTTCATCCTGATACCGGGGAGTACATTCGCGGACCCGCGGATGCCCCGACGCCACCAGAGAGGCAGGTGGGCGAGTTCCGACGAGAGCTATGGCCCGCTGGTGAATCGTAAGTAAATTTAAGTTAATTTATTAAATTTGTTTCATTTATTCAAGTTAATAATCCAGTCGTTGCTTCTTTATAGGTTTTTCCCGTGGGATGCTGCCCGGATTCTAGGGCGCATTATCCGGGATAACTACCATGGCCCCTACATCAATTTTTCTGAGGTGCCTCAGGACATGAAGTACATCTGGCTCGACGAGATGAGGGTATAAATCCGTCGGTGAATTATTAATTATTCTTTAAATCATTAAATTTTTTATTACGTGATATTTGAATTTGTATGTCAGAGGACGTTCTGGTGGCCCCCCATCGCGAGGAGGCGATCCGCAGGACCTACAAAGCCGCCGCCGGGAAGAAGATACGGGATGCGGTGTACGACCTTCGTACGGCGCATACGAGAAAGGACTGGATCCGGACGGAGTACTATGAGCAGATGTTGGAGAAGATGGATACTCCGCAGTTCAAGCTGAAATCGGAGAAAGCTAAGGCTAATCGACAGGGCGCGGGTCTGCATACGGGGGGATCAAGGCCCTACGCATCGACGCGTGCAGATTTGGTGAGATAGCGCAAATTTAAATTCATTCTATTATTTAATTTCGTACTCTTAATATACGAAGTTAATTAAATTCTACGTATGCAGGTCCGACGGGCGGTGAAGCAGGGGAAAGAGGCGGAGACGGTCACCGCTCACGATGTATTCGTGCATACGCACAAGAGGCGGAAGGACGGGAGCTTCGTCGACGCGAGGGCCGAGGAGACTGATGTAAGTACTTACGTTTATGAGATTTATGTTAGAAATATAATTATTGTTAAGTTAATTAGATAAACTTAGGATTCAGACTATAACTTAGGGAAACATAGGATTTATATTATAACTTAGGAAAACTTATAGTACAAACACATTCATTGGATAGGCTGCGTATCGTGAGGCAGTTAGTCGGCTTGAGATCGAGCCCCCTTCCGAGAATGTCGGCGAAACGACGCCCACCCAGACGCACTCTTCTATGGCCGCTCGCTACGACGACGTGTTCGTAGAATCCGTCGGCGGCGTTAGGAAAGGGCGCGTCTACGGCTTAGGTTCCATGGCGCCCTCGTTGCAGCCGTCCCCGAGATATCCACCGCCTCCGCCTCCCCCAGCGCCCCCGGTTGACGATGTGAGGGCGCAGCTTGAGACTCTGACCTCCGCGGTGTCAGATTTGCGGGCGATAGTGTTGGGGCGCTATCCGTCTGCTCCCGGTCCGTCTGCTCCCGGTCCGTCTACTGCTGCTGCCGGTGCTTCGGATCGACCTGGTCCTTCTTCCCCCGGACGGCTTTCGTTTAACCGCTCTGCGGACGCCCGCATCGTATCGGATAACACCATCTTGACGTTCCTTGACATGTTGTCGCCACAGCAGCTACGCGCGCTTCCAGACCATGTCTTATCCCAAGTGCCGGCACACACGGTGGAGGAGTACATACGCAAAGCGGATGCGGCGGCACGAGCACGAGACGATCCGACGGACGGGGTTTGATTTTGTTTATGTTGTTGGTTTTGTAGACATTTGGATACATTGTATGATCGGATATTTTTTTATGTTTGGATAATTTAATGTTGGATATTGGATGTATTGTGTTGGTAATATTTTGTTGGATATTGGATACGTTGGATATTGGTGTCGGATATGGATATTTTGCATATGGATATATGGTGTTCGATATTGGCTACGTTGGATATTCGTGTTGGATATGGATATATGGTGTTGTATATGGATATTTGGCATGTTTGATATTGTGTTGGATGTGTTGTATAAACAGGAAAGAGTCTGTTTGCTGTATTTTTTTTCAAAAATTAGAAGTTAGCGACGGACAGGCGACCCCTCAGCGACGGATAGCCCGTCGCTAACTGGAGAAACTGAGGTTAGCGACGGATTGGCGACGTAAAAACCGTCGCTAACTGGAGAATTTTACATTGAGCGACGGTTTAGCGACGGAATATCCGTCGACCTGTTTCTGTTTGATATCAATAAATTTTGCAGTTAGCGACGGATTGGCGACTAACTTACGGCGGACTGGCGACAAAGTCCCGACGGACTATCCGTCGCTAACTGTAGGAATTCAATGTTTCGACGGATTGGCGACGGAATGTCCGTCGCTACCTGGAGAATTTTACCTTGAGCGACGGTTTAGCGACGGAATATCCGTCGACCTGGTTCTGTTTTGATGTCCATAAATTTTGTAGTTAGCGACGGATTGGGGACTAACTTACGGCGGAATGGCGACAACGTCCCGACGGACTATCCGTCGCTAACTGTAGGAATTCAATTTTTCGACGGATTGGCGACGGAATATCCGTCGCTACCTGGAGAATTTTAAAGTTAGCGACGGTTTAGCGACGGAATATTCGTCGACATGGTTCTGTTTGATGTCCATAAATTTTGCAGTTAGCGACGGATGCTTTGTCGCTAATACGACGCTAATCCGTCGTACACCTCGGCGGATTAGCGACGGCATAACGACGACCTGCCGTATGGAAAAATCTCTGATACGCTTTTACCGACAAATTTACGACGGATTAGCGACGGAAATTGCGTATCAGAAAATCACTGATACGGTTTTGCCGACTCTTTAGCGACGGAGTTTTCCGTCGCTAACCCTATATCCTGATACATGTTTCGACGAAAGCTAGTCGGTAATCCGTCGCTATATATATTTAAATGCGCCGACGGTATTCCGTCGCTAAGTCGTCGCTGAGCGACGGAGTAGCGACGGATATGTTTTAGCGACGAGGTTATTTCCGACGGCTGTTTTACCAAAATATCCGTCGATAATCCGTCGGTATTTATTTTTGGCGACGGAATACCGACGGATAAGGCCGTCGGTAAATCCATGTATTTTGGTAGTGATAGTTACAGTAATTACAGTAGTTTGGATGTGGTCATACTCATTACACTATTCCCCCAGTCCCCAATGGTTACAGTAGTTACAGTACAGTACTCTCGGAGAGAGTTTCGTGTTTGCATCGTGGTTTAGACATGCAGTAAAGCGATTAAATAAATAACTGTAAACTAACATAAACTATACTTGCCTCAGGAAAATGACTGGAGAGATGGACGACTCCGAGACGGAAAGTTTAGAGTTGTCCTCGAATTCCTACATTCGAGAGATAGACTCAGCTTTCAGGTTAACCAACTTAGCTATGCTAGTTGTAATCTCTATTTGCGTCCTAGTCCAATTTTAGTTATTTAATTAACTAACACAGAAAAATGCGTTTATTAAGTGCGTTGATTTAATACGAGGAAAAATATCATTTTAACTTTGAATTCGGGAAAACAACGTCGCTACCAGATTAGTTTAGGAAAACTTGGTATTTTCTATAAATATGAAACTAATTTTCTTGTTTAGTGAGAAATACGTGATTTTTAATTATTAATAAACTGGTAAATTTTAAGTGAGAAAATATTAATTAATTTTATACGAAAAATACTTTTTAATCATTTTAATCGTTAAATACGCAAACTCGAAAAACCGAAAAATGCAAGAAATCTAAGCTATTACAGTCACAGACCAGCCAGCTGGGCTTATGCCCATTATAATTTATTTACATAAATTGAAATAAGAATAAACTGCCGTTAGTCCTAACTGAAAATATTAAAATAAATGTAAACAGAAATAAATAATAAAAAAAATGATAAATAATAAGTCTCAGATAATGGTCCGATCCTCATTTTGGCTAATTGCCTCAACGTCCGGGCGGGGCCGGTATCGTTTGCACTTAGCCGGGTCCATTGACCGGTACGGTCGTCACCCAAAAATAAATATCAAATAAATTCCGGAAATCATTTTAAATTCATTTTTAAATTAATTCAGGATTTATGGAAAAATCGGACAGCATCTCCTCTGTTTTTGGTCAACCCAAAAACTGGAAAAATGACGTCGATAATTCCTGCAAGTCCCATACCAGGGAAAAATCCACATTTTATATATATAAAACATCCACAGCCAATCCACAGAATAATCGGGACGACCTGAAATAATTTCGGAAGTCCGATTCCAAAACCACAAGTCACAGAACGTTCCCGAAATTTTCCGGAAAACTAAAACACACCAAAAACCATTCCCGAAATATTCCGGGAATGCAAAACAACTCACGGGACCTTTTCGAAAGTCCCGAAAAAATACAACGTCGCTAATACCGAATTCCCAAAGGGAACCGGGGACCATTTCATCATCGACAAAAATAGTAAAATAGCGGGACATGGGGGTTATACCTCGGGTTGCTCGGCTAGAGCTCTCAAATGATAAAATAGAAAGAATAGAATAATCCAGCACAGCGACGTTCCGAAATCAGCGACGTCGACGCAATCGTCGAAAATCCAGAGATAGGGCACGGCAGAACCACCCAGGGAAGGCTCACCAAAGAGCAGCGTGCCAGAATATGCAAGAGCAGTTGCCGAGAGAAGCTCGGCGGAGCGCTGGTCGGCCGGGAAGGCGCTAGGGCACGCTGGTCACCGGAGTTGGCGGAGAAAACTCGCGGGAACAGCGCCAAAGAAACGTGCGGTCGCCGGAGTTGGCGACAGGAAGGGGCGCGCGGGGCTGGCTTGGCCGCGCGGGGTGCGCGCTGGACGGGGAAACGCCGGGGTCGGCGGAGCTCCGGGAAGAGGGCGCTGCGGTCACCGGACTCGCGGCCAGGGGCGGCGCGAGGGGGAGCGCGGCAGCCGCGGGAAGTCGCGCGGATCGCCGGAGTTGGCGGAGTGGCGGTTGGGGGTTGGTGAGTGAAGTGGGTTTCTGAGAACAGAGAGGGGGAGATGAGAGTACGAGAGAGAGAGAGTAGGGAGAGTTTGCTTTCTCTGTGAAGTGAGAAATGGGAATAGTTGTGGATGAGTTAAAAGGGAGTGGGGGTGTTCACGTGTGTGGTGGAGAGCAAAATGAGGGGTAGGCTTTTACCAAAACGTGGGGAGAGTTGGGTGCTGGTCCTTCGGGACCAGCCCAAAGACTGAGTTTCATTTTTTTTTTATAAAGATTAACCAGGTCTAAAAATCGGATTTAGAAAAAGAATGGATTTGGGCTCAGGCCTGGGTCTGGGCTCGGACTCGGGTCTGGGTTTGAATCCAAAAATCCATGTTTATTAATTTTCGAAATAATTTTTAACACTCAGCAATAATTATAATAAAAATAATAATAATAATACTAACATTAATTACAAAGAAAAATGGGTTTCACAATCTTCCCTCCTTAGAAAATTTCGTCCTCGAAATTAAAGACAAGTTAGGAGAATCAAACAGGTACGGGTATTGCGCCCGTAACTCAGGTACAACAATACGAATTTCCAAGACAGTCGTGGATGAGACGGTTTAGGGACAAGTTTCATTTATGATATCATCCATGTAGAAAATACAAAAGCGAACCCAAGTACACGAGGTTGATCAGACCATCATGCACCGGTCCTGATTAGACAATATTTTAGTGGGTGCACCCAATAAAATATCGTCATGATCAAGCTTGATTAAAGAGATAGCTTGCAAAACTAGGCTAACTTAGCAGCATTAGTCAAGTTTAGAACGAAAAAGATAAGGAATAGGAGTTTAAGTGATGGCTCAAATTCTGATTTTCTTCTCATCTCTGACTTGGCTTGCAACTGGTTTCTCTGGCACTGAAAGGTGGAGTCCAATCTTCATCTCTGAATTATCCAAAGTGTGGCTCGGATTCGGAATATAGCGTCTGAGCTGTGATACGTAGAAGACGTTGCACACTCTCAAGATTAGCTGGTAGAGCTAACCGGTACGCTACTTCCAACTCGTCTTAAAACTTCAAATGGCCTGATGTACCTGGCCTCAATTTTCCAGCTCCGTCAAAACTGATTGTTCCTCTGGTAGGAGAAAAATTTACAGAAATGCTATCTCCTTCTTCAACTTCACCGGTCGACTACTACTACCAACCCAATGCTTCTGTCTGTTTTGGGTAATCCTGAGCTTGTATTCACCTTCTCTACTGCGTCAGTTACCATCTTTGGACCCAGCAGTACTCTTTCTCCTATGTCATCCCATGCAAGTGGTGTACGGCAACGACGACCATAAAGAGCTTCAAATAGGGTCATACTAATTCCAGCTTGGTAGTTGTCGTTTGTAAGAAAACTCCACCAAATGCAATTGGTCTTCCCAAGACCTTCCAAATTCCAAGACGCAAAATCTCAATATATCTTCAAGCGTCTGGATTGACCTCTCTGATTGCTCGTCCCGCCGTACTCCATGAATCTGGTAGATGTGCCTCTCGTACAATGCTGCCCACTTCTTAGTGGATAAACCAACTTTGAAGGACATAAAGTGAGCTGACTTAGTTAGTCGGTCCACGACAATCCAAATGGTGTTCTTCCCTCCTTGGAATCAAGGCAATCCTGACACATAGTCCCTCGTTATGTGCTTCTACTTTCGGTCCGGAGTGCCCAACGACTGTAGAAGTCCTGCGGGTCTCTGTCGGCTAGCCTTCACTTGTTAACAAATAAAACATCTAACCTCAATTCTGAATACATCCTTCTTCATTCCATACTACCCAACAATAGTACGCATATCTCAATACGTCTTGCTAGGATGTATGGAATACTGGTGCGCTTCTTGCATTAGCTCGTTCCTCAATTCGCCAGATGGTACACCAAGCCTCGTACCATTCTTCAGAGCTCCATTATTGGCGATTTGAGAAACCCTCAAGTGTTCCTGCCACACTTGATCTCTAAGTTTGCAAAGTGTCTCGTCTTGAAACTGAGTCTCCTTGACTTTGTCCATCAGACTCGAGCTCATTTGCAACTTCATCAATACCGAATCAGCATCCAGCTTCTTCCTCCCATTTCCAGGCAGTATAATCTTCAGTCCAAACTTCTCGATGTCTTCTAGCAGGTGCTGGTCCTTGGTTAAGAACTTCGCCATCAGTATCGACCAAGTGCATCAGCGACCACATTAGCCTTACCTGAATGGTACTGCAGGTTGATGTCGAAATCCTTCATCTGCTTCAGCCATCTTCTTAGTCTAACATTCAGCTCTTTCTGAGTGAAGACATATTTCAGACTTTTGTAGTCCGTATATATTTTCACTCCCTTTCCATAAAAATCAAGCTTCCATAGCTTCAAAGTAAGGATAATTGCAGCAAATTCCAAATTAGGTGTGGGATAATTCTTCTCATGAGTCTGTAGTTGCCTAGATGTGTAAGCAATTACTTTCCCATGTTGTTGAAGAACGCAACCCAGTCCTTTTTCAGAGGCATTACTGTAAATTGAGAAACCACCGGTTCCTGCGGGTAGCGCAAGGATTGGTGTAGTGGTAAGTCTCTTCTTCAGCTCCTCAATGCCGCCTGACAATCTTTCGTCCAGATGAACCCTTCATTCTTCTAAGTGAACTTCGCCATCGGCTCAGCAATCTTGGCGAAATCCTTCACGAACTTCTGATAGTAGCCAGCCAAGTTCAAGAAACTTCCGAATTGAACTTGGGGTATACCACTTTTCAACAACAGCTATCTTCCATCGAAATTTCTTCTCTTGACAACATGGTCAGAAATCCACCTTGTCAAAGAAAATCCACGTTCAGATAACTTATCATAAAACTTCTTTTTTTTCAAAGTTTCCAGAACTTTCCTCAGATATTCTTCATGCTCTTCTTCAGTCTTCGAATATATCAGAATGTTATCTATGGAGAAGATAAACTGATTCAAATACTCATGAAAAACTCTGTTCATGAGATTCATGAACACAGCAGGAGCATTTGTCAGTCCAACGTCATGACCAAAGAAAACTACCCATACTTGGTGTTGAATGCTGTCTTGGAAATATCTTCTTCCTGACTTTGATTTGATGGTAGTCAGATCTTAAATCAAACTTCGAAACACCCTAACTCCACACAAACAGATCAAACAGATCCTCGATCCGGGCAGAGGGTATTTGTTCTTTAGTGTCTGGTAATCGATGCACATCCGTTGTTCCATCCTTCTTGGGCAAAAACAAGATAGGTGTTCCCTAAGGTGAAGTTCCATCTTGGATAAATCCTAGAGCCTTCATTGATCTGGTCCTTCATCTTCGTGGTCTCCTTCTGGTTGACTCTGTAACATAGGAAAAGAGCCGGGGACTAGGTCAATGGTGAATCCTATGTCTAGATCTGGGATAATCCGGGAAGACTATCAGGAAAAATCATCTGCCATAAAGGTGTAACTAAGAATTTTATTCATTTGGAGAATTACAGCAAAAACTCTTATGATTGATCTAAGGACATCATGTTACAACAATAGACAATGCTATTCAGCAGTCCTAGGTATTAATCCTCATGGCTCTGGCTCTTGCATGAGCAGTCTCCAACTGCTTCCTCTTCTATGAACCTCGAGTCTGCATCATGCCTTATAGTAGGAGGCAGGGTCTGCTGGATAGGAAGAGAGTCCCTAGGTTGTGGCCTAACAGGTGTTGCTGGAATAGGTGTTCTGGTATGATGGAAAGATAAGAGGCAATCCTTTACCCGATGTTCAGCGGATCCATATGCCAAACATTGTCCATCTCTTGCGGCAACTAACGGCCTGATGACCAGGTCTCTTGCAGTAGTTACAAGCTCATAGCTTCTTATGACAAGGCTGCCGGAAAGTAGAGTACTTGATGGGACCCAAATATCTTCTAGATTCAGGGGTATCCTTCCTAGGACAAGGTTCTGCTCCAACTTGGTTGGAGATAACTAAGGCTACATCATTGACGTTCTTCATGTCTTCTCTCGTGGTATTCTTCTGTTCCTGCTGGGCTTCATCTTGAGCTTTTTGGAACTCCAGGATTTCTTGAAATAGGGCAACCATTTGGAAGGTGTTTGCTGGTACTGGTGGAGCAACAAAAATGGATACTCCACCAAGGAAATGCAACTTAGTTGAGATGAGGTAGGAATCGCCAGTATAGTGAAAACTTCACTGGATGCATTATGGGGACGGTCAGTCAGCCGCGAGAGAATAAACTCTGGGCTTGGTTGAGGAGATGGGGTATGATCCGGAGATGACACCTCATCGCCAGCAGGATTTGGTCTTGTCAATGGTCATAATCTGGAAGGTTTAGGGTACAAACATAAGCAAGGTATCCTACCAGTCTATAATCAATCGAAAATATTTATTTATATATAAATCAGACCTATGTTGTGACAAATCAATGTTCTAGTGTTCTAATTGTTTCTAGGTATGTTTTCCTAAGTTGTCGTGTGACCTGCATGGGCCACCACTAAAAACATGTCACGACCCGATCCCAAACAATTAGGTCGAACCGGATCATGCCCAGCCTGCACCGTTGTTGAGACGGCGGCAGTAAGCTGTTCCATTAATTAGCAGGTAACCACAACAACATCTGTATTTGTCACAACTCAAAATTCGGAAATTTAAAACTTTATTGATCTTTTACAATGAAGTAAAAGCTACAACTTAAACCATTATCCACATACATCAAGAAGAAGAGAAAACTCTAGGTACACAGCTCATCAGTCTCGAAATCCTCGTCTTCTAGTTGGGACCTCGGGAAATATCGCGGAACAAAGCCTCATCAGTGATACCTAAAATGTTGGGTCTCCAGTCAGGAGGGAGCAAAGTACAATTCATGCTAATTTTAAACAGTTAAATAAGAAATAGGATCATGCAGTTCTAAACAGTTTTAAAACAGGTTTGTTACAGTATAAAACAGTGATTTGAACAGGTAATGACATATGACCGGCTTGGGTTTGTTACAGGAGGGTACAGCTTATCCCCGTGTGTATGAGGGGTAAGCCAATAGTTACAATAGTTACAGTAGTTTGGATGTGGTCATACTCATTACACTATTCCCCCAGTCCCCAATGGTTACAGTAGTTACAGTACAGTACTCTCGGAGAGAGTTTCGTGTTTGCATCGTGGTTTAGACATGCAGTAAAACGATTAAATAAATAACTGTAAACTAACATAAACTATACTTGCCTCAGGAAAATGACAGGAGAGATGGATGACTCCGAGATGGGAAGCTTAGAGTTGTCCTCGAATTCCTACATTCGAGAGATAGACTCAGCTTTCAGGTTAACCAACTTAGCTATGCTAGTTGTAATCTCTATTTGCGTCCTAGTCCAATTTTAGTTATTTAATTAACTAACACAGAAAAACGCGTTTATTAAGTGCGCTGATTTAATACGAGAAAAAATATCATTTTAACTTTGAATTCGGGAAAACAACGTCGCTACCAGATTAGTTTAGGAAAACTTGGTATTTTCTATAAATATGAAACTAATTTTCTTGTTTAGTGAGAAATACGTGATTTTTAATTATTAATAAACTGGTAAATTTTAAGTGAGAAAATATTAATTAATTTTATACGAAAAATATTTTTTAATCATTTTAATCGTTAAATACGCAAACTCGAAAAACCGAAAAATGCAGGAAATCTAAGCTATTACAGTCACAGACTAGCCAGCTGGGCTTATGCCCATTACAATTTATTTACATAAATTGAAATAAGAATAAACTGCCGTTAGTCCTAACTGAAAATATTAAAATAAATGTAAACAGAAATAAATAATAAAAAAAATGATAAATCATAAGTCTCAGATAATGGTCCGATCCTCATTTTGGCTAATTGCCTCAACGTCCGGGCGGGGCCGGTATCGTTTGCACTTAGCCGGGTCCATTGACCGGTACGGTCGTCACCCAAAAATAAATATCAAATAAATTCCGAAAATCATTTTAAATTCATTTTTAAATTAATTCAGGATTTATGGAAAAATCGGACAGCATCTCCTCTGTTTTTGGTCAACCCAAAAACTGGAAAAATGACGCCGATAATTCCTGCAAGTCCCAAACCAGGGAAAAACCCACATTTTATATATATAAAACATCCACAGCCAATCCACAGAATAATCGGGACGACCCGAAATAATTTCGGAAGTCCGATTCCAAAACCACAAGTCACAGAACGTTCCCGAAAATTTTCGGAAAACTAAAACACACCAAAAACCATTCCCGAAATATTCCGGGAATGCAAAACAACTCACGGGACCTTTTCGAAAGTCCCGAAAAAATACAACGTCGCTAATACCGAATTCCCAAAGGGAACCGGGACCATTTCATCATCGACAAAAATAGTAAAATAGCGGGACAGGGGGGGTTATACCTCGGGTTGCTCGGCTAGAGCTCTCAGATGATAAAATAGAAAGAATAGAATAATCCAGCACAGCGACATTCCGAAATCAGCGCTGGAAATCAGCGACGTCGACGCAATCGTCGAAAATCCAGAGATAGGGCACGGCAGAACCAACCAGGGAAGGCTCACCAAAGAGCAGCGTGCCAAAATATGCAAGAGCAGTTGCCGAGAGAAGCTCGGCGGAGCGCTGGTCGGTCGGGAAGGCGCTAGGGCACGCTGGTCACCGGAGTTGGCAGAGAAAACTCGCGGGAACAGCGCCAAAGAAACGCGCGGTCGCCGGAGTTGGCGACAGGAAGGGGCGCGCGGGGCTGGCTTGGCCGCGCGGGGTGCGCGCTGGACGGGGAAACGCCGGGGTCGGCGGAGCTCCGGGAAGAGGGCGCTGCGGTCGCCGGACTCGCGGCCAGGGGCGGCACGAGGGGGAGCACGGCAGCCGCGGGAAGTCGCGCGGATCGCCGGAGTTGGCGGAGTGGCGGTTGGGGGTTGGTGAGTGAAGTGGGTTTCTGAGAACAGAGAGGGAGAGATGAGAGTACGAGAGAGAGAGTAGGGAGAGTTTGCTTTCTCTGTGAAGTGAGAAATGGGAATAGTTGTGGATGAGTTAAAAGGGAGTGGGGGTGTTCACGTGTGTGGTGGAGAGCAAAATGAGGGGTAGGCTTTTACCAAAACGTGGGGAGAGTTGGGTGCTGGTCCTTCGGGACCAGCCCAAAGACTGAGTTTCATTTTTTTTTTTTATAAAGATTAACCAGGTCTAAAAATCGGATTTGGAAAAAGAATGGATTTGGGCTCAGGCCTGGGTCTGGGCTCGGACTCGGGTCTGGGTTTGAATCCAAAAATCCATGTTTATTAATTTTTGAAATAATTTTTAACACTCAGCAATAATTATAATAAAAATAATAATAATAATACTAATATTAATTACAAAGAAAAATGGGTTTCACAACGTCCCCCATCACGTCTCTGCGGTGGTGCCGGGCCTCTGCCACCACCAGCACCACGTCCGCCCTCACGCCGAGGACGAGTTTTCCACCACTCTGGATAGCCAATCTTGGCAAAGCAAGTTGCAACATCATGACATGTTTTCTTGCAATGAGTACAGATCATACCTGATTTGTCCCTGGAATCTGAGGTTCTACTATTAGAAGTAGTAGAAATACGAGGTGAAGTCTTGATAGCCAGCGCCATCACCTCCTCAGTAGCGGATTGGATCTGAGATTTTCGCATATCCTCCTCCTCACGGACTGCCTGGTATGCCCGATCTAAACTTGGCTGAGGATCCTAAGCCAGAAGATTAGATTGGGTATGACCATACAACTCAGCATTCAACCCATGCATAAAGTCCTGAAAGTGGTCTTCATCCCTCATAGCCTGTAGCTTTGCAGCAAGTTCACCACAGGTACAAGTAGGCAATGGGAAATAAGCAGCTTGTTCATCCCACAAAGACTGCAAATTTTCAAAGTAGGTTTCCACAGACATCGACGCCGTTTGTTTGCACTCGGCCAAAGCCACCTTAATTTGTTGCTTCCGAGTGCCATTGCTAACAACAAATCTTTTTTCCAACAAGTTCCACAATGGATAAACCTCCTCAAAGTAAGGCAAAGATTTCTTCAGAGACGGATCAATGGTATTAAGAACCCATTGAACAAATAGTGCTTGCACACATCTCCAATCAAGCAATTTACTAGCATCATTAACAGGTTTGATTTCAGTACCTTCCAGAAAGGTGATCTTTCGCCTAGAGATCAGGGAGAGACGTATCGACCGAGACCACTCAGCATAGTTCGGTCCACGGAAAACAATAGGAGTAATGATATTTCCTGGTTGATCAGCAGAACTCAGAAAAATATGGATCCTTCGGATTAGGATAATTGGGGTTGTGTGCACCACCACCCCCAGTCGCGATGGAGTAGCTGGACGCAACATCATCAGCCATCGCCAAAGTCGGGTGTACAAAATAAAGTACAACTCTGACGGATCGGTCGAACGAGCGGCAAATCGGCCGCTGATGTACGGGGTCGGCGACAAATCGGCCGTTATCGGGGCGCCGGATCTGGCGCGTAGGGGTCTGGGACGGTGGCGGGGTCAGGCGCAGGATTGTCGCGGGATCGGCCGCGTACTGTCAGGCAGTAAGGCTGGCGCGTACGACGGCGGATCGGTGGATCGGCGCGGGAGCGGGCCGGGCGGAGTACGGGGATTTGAAGAGAAAGTTCCTTCCTTTAATCAGAAAGTTCCTTCCTTTAATCAGAAAATATGGATCCCTTTAATCAGAAAATATGGATCACCAAGAACAGAAAGTTCCTTCCTTTAATCAGCAACTGCTTCCAGTCCCTATGTGAGGAGTACGGGGATTTGGAGAGGAAGGGGACGAGGTGGTTCCTGGCGTCGCGTGCGGCCTTGTCCTTGATGGGCTATCCCAAGTTGGGATTTTTAAACGAGACCGTAGAGAAATGCTCGGTTTTGGTGGCAGATGCAGTCGAGCTCGGGCGCCGGGATCAGTCGGGCTCGGGCGCCCGGATCAGTCAGGCGCTGTCCGCAGTCGGCACGGTCGGCGAGGGAGGGGGCGTCAGGCGCGGGAGCGGACGTCGGCCGCGTTCGGCGCCGGATCGATCAGGATTTTTTTCGGAAGATGGCGGCTAGAATTTTTCGGGAGGCTCTGATACCATGTAGAAAATAATAATGCCTTGTTCTCATTGCTAGGGTTTGTTACAATATATATAGTGTCTACATTTGGGCTTATGGGTTATGGGCCATATTTACATTACAAATATAATCTAACAATCTAACATGATGTAAGGTGAATGTGACTAACAAAACTCTGCACTTCGGAGCACGGTCTTCTGTTAGGCCGACGAAAGCCTCTTGGCTATACTCTATTGTCCGCCAATGATGGTCTCATCCGAAATGATACAAGTCCATACATTATCTTGGTTAACTACCAAGACTCCCCCTTGGAGAGTATCCTCAATTAGATGAGTTTATGAAAAGAGTTTTTGAACTGTATAGGTTGACAAGTTTGGTGTGGCTAGGTCCTATGGACCTCCAACTCTGCAATGATCGTGGATTAGCCACGACTAGGAGAAAATCGAAGAATGACTAAACAACCTTTCAACATTATCCTGCACCAAAGGAAACCGAGAAGAGCGACAAAGTACTCACGACATTTAGCTGCAATGCCAGGATAACCCAGGATCAGAACAGTGCATACGTGCATTCCCAACATATTAACTTCTGCACAATCCATCAAGGATTTCAGCCAGAATCACTATACAAAAGCCCACAAAAAACATACAAGCAGCAGAACCTCCGCAGTAACCCTATCAGCATGCACGGTTATGCCCTATATATATATATATACACGTATACAAGCAAGACCAAGTTTTAAGTCGATGCTCCTTCGGGATTTGGTGCCTTACGGATAATCCGCACTAGAAACATAGGCTGCTCTGACTCGTCAGGGGATGATTCAATCTCACAGGTATCACCTTGCTGAAGGTTGTTTTTTGTAGCAAACTCTTCCCAGCCAGCAATGAAGCCTCTGAAGCAGATGCTCTCATGGTAGAGGACAGGCCAGACTTGCATAGATGGATCCCGAAGCACAACCACCCTCCTTTCATGCCTCTTCTTCAATAATAGTCGAGCAGGTAATCGCTCAGGTAACAGCTGCAGGTGTGGTCAAACATATATAACAATGACTTAAACCAGGGGCGGAGCTACAATTCGACACTGATGAGGAATCATACACTAATTATAATTTGGATTAAAAAAAATAATGCTAGAGAATAGTTTAACTGTCTTCTCTATCGAATATGGTCAGAAACCGGACTTTTGCCTTTGATGGCAAACCAAAGCACGGGCAAGATTTAATAAAATAGAAAAACTGACAAATCTATTTGAGTTTACCGTCCAAGCCAACAATCTAAAAGACCCTTTCTTCTGTTGAAAGTGGATATTACATTGTGACACATTGACATAAAAGAATTATTAGGCCTTTTCCCCCCAATATTTATCGAATGTGAATTGACATTAACCTTAGTTGGAAATGAAAAATACATAAAGCAATAAATGCATAAAATAAAAATAAGACGAGAGCGGGAAAAAGAGAAACTAAAGCATCTGAAAACAGAGGCTAGGGCTTCGACAACGAAATTTTTTGGAAGAAAACTGAAGAAACTATTTTATGAACTCTGAAACCAAAAAAAAAAAAAAAATCCAAAAATAACCCGTAGAAAGTCGGGGGCTTTGCAAACAAAGAAATTCCAAAAGGTCAAAATGGAGCTGGAACTTCACAACTAAGTAAATCCTTTACGAAATATCGAAAGTAGGCATGGGCTCTGAAAATGAAATATCTCGAAACAAAAGATGCAAAATAGTTGGGACACGAAAATAAGGAAATCCCGAAACAAAATATTCTAAGGACGATGCTTTCTAGGAAAAGAAATCCAGGAGAAACTATAGAAAGTAAGTTGGGACTCCTAAAACGAGAAATCTAGATAGAAAATATGTGAAGTATGTGAGGGTGGGGTCTGTAGTAAAAAAAATCATGGAAGAAATTATCCAACATAGGTTGGGGCTCTGAAAAAGCGAGAAACTTCAAAAAAATCATCAAAAGAAAACCGAATTCACAGAAGAAATTCCGCAATAAAACAAAGACAAAGCCGTGACTTCGCTTCCGAAGAAATCCCAAAAATATTGTTTCAAGTAGCTAAGAGATGCAGCCATAGACATGACAAAGAAGATGTAGCCATCTAGTATCAAAATCGTGCACAAGAGGGCAGAACACCAGAAACTAAACACTGAGAGGAAGGCACATTCCGAAAAGTCCAAGCGGCGAACAATATCGTACACACCGAACAGAACCCAATGGTACAGGCAACACAGTTGTGTGGAGTGTTAACGACAACAACGAGATGGGATGACAAAGAGGTTTGGTGGCAACTTCGAGATGGTGGACGGCGTCTATGGTTTAAAAGGGGGAAGAGGACAAGTCCTATGAAGAAAACCTAAGACTATGATACCATGTTGAAATTAAAGACTACATTGTGATTACAATGACATAATATTCTTATCACGACACTTAGCCAACATTAGACTACTAATCATGTGAAATGACAGTAAATGGGAAATACATAACATTAAAAAATAACTGCATAAAATGAAGATAGACTACTAATCATGTGAAATGACAGTAAATGGGAAATACATAACATTAAAAAATAACTGCATAAAATGAAGATAACTAATCTACTATTCAACGTTTTCATCAGCTTGCAAATAAATACCCAAAACAACAATTCTAAAGAAATGGAAGGAATAATAAGATTGGTTAGTGCCCACATGGAATGTATAGTTGAAGGACATATATAAGAAGGCTAATAACAAAAACAAAGCCTTTATTCTGCTGGTATATTTGGTATTAGAATAAGTATATTGGAATGTCCTGTTGGTATATTTTGTATGTCAGAATATACCACAGGATATTCCACAGAGGATTAAATGTAATGAGGAGGATTGTAAGGCTATATATAGCCAAGAGACTATCAATAAAAATTATCACAAATATTCAACATGGTATCAGAGCTACAAAAATCCTAGCCGTCGTCACCTTTCCCAAACCCTAACCCTAGTCATTACCGCCATCGCCATCCACACCACCACAGCTACCGCCGCCACCGCCGCCACCAGCCGCAGCATGGCCGTACGCCGACCACCTCACGCGCGAGCTGGCCGCTGCTCCGCGGGCACCTCCGCCGCATGCATACGACTGTTGCCGTTGCTGCTGCTCGCGACAGCCGCTGCTCAGAGACACCCGCCCGACGACGCCCACTCACCTGTCAGTCGGCCCACCGGCCATTGAATTAAAAAGCGCGCATAGGCACTAGGCGCAGGGACAGCGCCTAAGAACAAGCCAGGCGCACCACCTTAAAAAAGCGCGCGCCTAGTGTAGAAAGGCGCAGGGTCCAGGCGCTCAACAAGGCGCGCCTAGACGTAAAGTTACTTATATATATATATATATATATATATATTTTCAAACCTTCTATATACATGTTATATAGTTTATGGGCTTTATTGGAAAGTATAGAAATTATTGTCATTAATATTATTGTGGGTTTTAGATTGTTTTCTAAATTAGAATGTACTTCTATATTCAAAGGCTTATATATATGTGGTTTGTATATTATATGTATATAGTTTGGGTTATTTATATCTAATGGGCTTATATATATATATATATATATATATATATATATATATATATATATATATAAAGAATAATTTTGTGCTTATAATTTGTGATATTTTCAAGAAATTTGGACTTCTATGTAGCTAAATTTTTAAATGTAGATATTTTTTACATATAAAAAAAAGTGTGCCTAGCTTTCAAAAGGCGCGCCTTAAGCCTTGCGCCTCAGTCTCCATGAACCTTTGCGCCTTTCGCCTTTTAAAACTATGCTACTAGTCCCAGCACCACGAAGCCACGGTTTCCGAAGTCTTCCACGGGATCGTTTCGGACGTTGAAGAGACATGATCGGATATAGGAGAGGACGACGAGCGTGAATCGTGGAACGGGTGTAAGGTGATCGGAGAAGAGTATCGATGGAGGAGATCATCAAGAAGCTGGACCATGCGGAGGTTGCAACGTTGATGAAGCTGATGAAACTGTCGGCTGGTGAGAGCGCGACAGGAACATCGACGAAGTTGGAGCTTCCCTCCATCGATCTGAAGCTTGATGGACCAGCTACATACCTGAGTTGGTCACGGCGGATGAGGAGAATCCTTGTAGGAAAGAACCTGGAGAATTTTCTGTCAGGAGAGAGAGCCGGACGAGGGCTCGGCAGGACGCGACGAGTGAAAGTCCACTCATATAGTGATCTACATTTGGCTTCTCAATTCTTTAGGGTGTGTTTGGTAGGAGGAAAAAGTGGGAGGAAGAAAAATAGAGGAGGGAAAATTGAAAAAAAAGATTCATTTTCTCTTGTTTGGTATGGAAGAAAAATAGGAAGGAAGGAAAAGTGGAGGGATTACTTTTCCCTCGTAACCTAAGAAATCCAATCCCCCCAAAAGTGGGAGGAAAAGTGGAAGAAAAAGTGGAGGCTTGTATTAATTAACAATTATACCCCCATATGAATGTATTATTTAAAAATTATTTATGAAGTTAAATGGTAAATAAGTGTTTTTAGTTGAGGGTAGAATTGGTAAACCCTATATTTTTTACTTTCCTTCCTTCCACTTTTTCTTTCATACCAAACAAAGAAAAATGCATCTCTTATCTTTTCCATCCTTGCTACCAAACACAAAGGAAATGATCTTTCCTTTCCATATGGAAGGAAAATGAATCCTTATATTTTTCCTTCCTTCCACTTTTCCATCACTCCTACCAAACACATCCTTAGTCCAGTCGATCGCCGCCACAGTGGATGGCACCGAGATGGTGAAGGACGTGTGGAAGAAATTGAAGAGGACGTGTAGGGAACAACTTACGAATTTTCCAGATCGAGGAGGAGATCGACGACACCGTACAGGGAGAGAAGACGGTGCATGAGTATGCCACGGAGTTGGAGCGTCTGTGGTTGGATTACGATCACTCCTCAGATCAGACGAGCTGGGGGGACCCGAAGTGTAAGGAGAGACGGGTATGTCTGCAGGAGAGGACGATGAAGTTCCTTAAAGGGCTGGCTGTAGTGTTTGCTCAAAGGACAACACTACTTCTAGCCCAACCAAAGATCCCCACTCTTGAGGAGGCTATCTCGGCCATGATCCAGGAGGAGACTAGCATCAAGCTGCAAGCAGGGACAGGTGGTCCTCCTGAAGTAAAGTCAGTACTGACGGCTACCAGTTGGAGCGACACAAGACCTAAGGGAGGGCCCCGGCAGCACAACCGACAGTACTACAACTATGGAAAGATGGGACATTATCGGTATGCTTGAACCAAACCACCTAAGGAGGGAGATCCAGGTGGTGGACGTGGACAGTTCGATGGACGCGAACATTTTAAGGACGTGGCTGTGTTCATGGGGGTCGACGGGGTGGTCGAGGAGGTTATCGGACGAACCTGCTGGTAGCAGAAGGGGATGAGGGAGCTGGCGGTACCTTTACTGAGGAGGATCAAGCACTGTTGGACATGCTAGAGGCACTCAGGAGGAAGCAGAGAGCGTCAAATGATGGAGACATGATGAGTGGAATCGAGGAGACGTCCACCTCATTCTTCGCTGGAGACAACACCGCTATGTATGCCCATCCATCAGAAGGTACTGACGACTCACTCGCCCTTGCACCTATATCTTCCCTTAAATTGTCAGACTGGATTATCGACTCGGAGGTCTCTCGGCATGTGACGGAGAATGTTAGTGAGTTCTCCTCCTACACTCACCTAGCATCGGCAGACAATATTCAAACAACTGATGGTACTTTCCAGCCAGTGATCGGTAAGGGTATTGTAAATTGTACATGTTTAGTAAAATTATTCAATGTTTTGCATGCTCCATCTTTTTCAGTCAGTCTTTTGTCCATCAGTTCTATAATCCTCCAACTAAATGCATTGTCTCTTTTGATATTCCTAAGGTGATCTTCCAGGAGAAAGAGACGGGACGAAAACTTGGGAGTGGCACTTGGCATGAGGGACTGTGGTACATGGATCGAGAAGGGCTGGATTCAGCATTGGTGTCTATGGCAGAGAAGGTAGGAATGAGAGGGCTGAAGATGAGTGACGATGATACATTAATACTCCACCACAAGAGGTTGGGACACTCCTCTCTTGCTACTTTAAGTAAATTGTATCCAGCTATTCATGAGAAAACAAATAAGGAGAAACTAGTATATGATGCATGTGATTTAGGCAAACTTACTAGGAGCTCATATGTTAGTACGGGTCATAAGAGCTCGTCTACTTTTAATGTAATACATTCTGATGTTTGGGGGTCATGCAT
The DNA here is from genome assembly GCA_029216955.1 of Iris pallida. Taxonomy (NCBI): domain Eukaryota; kingdom Viridiplantae; phylum Streptophyta; class Magnoliopsida; order Asparagales; family Iridaceae; genus Iris; species Iris pallida. The sequence goes on from JANAVB010021798.1 coordinate 34,085,674, forward strand.
CATTACTACTATGAATGGTTACAAGTATTTTGTTTCCTTCATTGATTGTTCTTCTCATGTCACTTGGCTGTATTTGATGAAGAATAAGAGTGATATCTATATGTTTTCGAGACTTTCATAAACATGTCTAGACTCAGTACAAGGCAATAGTGAAGGTACTGAGGTCTGACAGTGGGACAGAGTATACCAACATAGCACTTGCGGCATACTTGTCAACCCAAGGGATACAACATCAGACCACCTATGCATACACACCAGCACAAAATGGAGTAGCAGAAAGGAAGAACAAACACCTTCTGGAGGTGGCAAGAAGCATGATGATCGATATGAATGTCCCACAGAATCTGTGAGGGCATGCAGTATTGACAACAACTCAACTAATCAATAGGATGCCTTCGAAGGTACTGGGATAGAAGTCTCCATGTGAAATATTAAAAGGAAATAATAGTAGGATACTCCCACTGAAGGTGTTTGGCTGCATGTGTTTTGTGAAGGACAACAGACCGTCAGTTGAAAATTTTGATCCTAGAGCAGCCAAGTGCATCTTCGTGGGCTACTCGGCGACTCAGAAGGGGTATGTATGCTGGAGCCCACTAGAGAAGAAGTTTGTGAGCATGGATGTTCATTTCAGAGAGCATGAACCATACTACCGTCAGGAGGAAACCTCAAACTCACCTGATACTGCGAGTATGAGGCGAGAGGGGGAGATTGGTGAAGGCCTGGTAACCGATTTAGAAGAATGGCATGGAGGCGCGGTTGAGGAAGAACATGAAGGTGAAGAGGAACAGAGGGAGGAGATGACAAGTATTAGGCCCACGACTCAGAGGGAGATACTTATCTACAGCATGAGAGGGAAGTAAACTACAGGACCAGTACCTACAGTGTCAATGCCAAGTTCCTTGCATGCGTCCGTCTCGACTCCTGAAACACCTACACCACCACCAGATTCCCCTTCAGGTGATATCATTCTTCCTACTCCTCCCACAGCTACTCCTCCCACACCATTATCAGTACGGAGGACCACTCTCAGCAATGTAGGAAATTCTCTTGATAGATATGGTTGGGACCTTGCTCAGTTTGTTTCATATGATCATATCTCCTCTTCTCATGGAGCATTCATTGCGTCTTTGGATAGTATTACTGTAACTAACAATTGGCAGGTTGTCAAAAACGATCCAAAGTGGAAAGCGGCGATGCACGAGTTGGGAGCTCTTGAAAAGAACCACACTTGGGAGCTGGTAAAACTGCCAGAAGGGAAGAGAGCAGTCGGATGCAAGTGGATCTTTACTGTGAAGCAGAACCCAGATTGGCATGTTGAGCGCTACAAAGCTCGACTGGTGACAAAAGGAGACAGTCAGACGTATGAGATTGACTATGACGAGACCTTTGCACCAGTGACGAAAATGAGCACTGTCAGGACCATAATTTCTCTGGCAGCGAATGGTGGATGGAAGCTACACCAACTGGATGTGAAGAATGCATTTCATCATGGAGATCTAGTGGAGGAGGTGCACATGGAGATACCACCAGGATTCATTCGACACCAATCAGACAGTAGACAAATTCTGCAGGTTGAAGAAGTCCCTTTATGGACTGAAGCAGTCTACTCGAACGTGGTTTGACAGATTCAGGAGGACGATGATAGGAATGGGATATCGGCAGATCAATGCTAATCATACTGTGTTCTTCCGTCGGAGTGGAGGCCATATCACCATGCTTGCGATGTATGTGGACGATATGATTATCACATGAGATGATGAGCAGGAGATTACCGACTCAAGGGGCAGAGGGGATTGTTCTTTCTCAAAGGAAGTATGCGCTGGACCTTCTCACAAAGACAGGGATGTTGGGATGCAAACTTGCAGCGACGCCGATCGATCAGAGGTTCAAGCTGAGCGCTGAGGCTGGAGAACCAGTTGACCGGAACAGATACCAGAGACTGGTGGGCAAGTTGATCTATTTGAGCCATATACGCCCTGATATCTGCTTTGCAGTGAGTGTGGTGAGCCACTACATGCATGACCCATGGAAGGGTTATATAGACGCAGTGTACCAGATTCTGAGATACTTGAAGGGTGCCCCCGGAAGGGACTGATATTCAGGAAGAATAATCACATAGGCATCGAGGGCTTCTGTGATTCTGACTTGGCTAGCTTTACTGATGACAGGAGATCTACCTCGGGATACTGCATATTTGTAGGAGGCAACTTGGTCTCTTAGAGGAGTAAGAAACAGTCAGTGGTAGCCAGATCGACAGTTGACCGGAACAGATACCAGAGACTGGTGGGCAAGTTGATCTATTTGAGCCACATACGCCCTGATATCTGCTTTGCAGTGAGTGTGGTGAGCCACTACATGCATGACCCATGGAAGGGTTATATAGACGCAGTGTACCAGATTCTGAGATACTTGAAGGGTGCCCCCGGAAGGGACTGATATGCAGGAAGAATAATCACGTAGGCATCGAGGGCTTCTGTGATTCTGACTTGGCTAGCTGTACTGATGACAGGAGATCTACCTCGGGATACTGCATATTTGTAGGAGGCAACTTGGTCTCTTGGAGGAGTAAGAAACAGTCAGTGGTAGCCAGATCGACAGCTGAAACGGAGTACAGAGCTATAGCCTTAGAAGTTGCAGAGCTACTATGGTTAAAGAATATGTTAGTGGAGTTGAAGCTGGACCAAGGAGCCAAGATGAAGTTATGGTGTGACAACGAGTCAGCTATTAGTATCGCCAACAATCCAGTACAGCATGACATGACCAAACACATCGAGATCGATAGGTTCTTCATCAAGGAGAAGTTGGATAGTGGACTACTGGAGCTAGGCCACGTTCCAACCAATGATCAGGTAGCAGACGAACTGACCGAAAAACTTAGCTCTGTGAGCATGATTAGAGGATGTGACAAGATGGACTTAGTGAATATCTTTCGCCCACCTTGAGGGGGAGTGTTGGTATATTTTGTATTAGAATAAATATATTGAAATATCTTGTTGGTATATTTGGTATGTCAGAATATACCACAGGATATTCCACAGAGGATTTAATGTAATAAGGAGGATTGTAAGGCTATATATAGCCAAGAGACTATCAATAAAAAAATATCACAAATATTCAACATATTCTCAATATTTGGGGTTGGTACATAAATCCTTTCACTTTGACAGGGAAATATCCTCTAAAGAAACAATCAAAAGATCTAAGAGTTAGGATCTACATGATTACCAATCGAATTTTTTCCATTTAAGTTGCCTCATAAATAACTTTACAAACAATTCCAAAAAGGGAAACTAAGTAAAAATATCATAAATAGGCCAATGATCTAGGGAATTGGTGAATTATGGATTATTGGTATTTGGAACGCGGTGTGACCTGAATCGGAGTTGGTCCATGAGATGCGATATTAAATTGGGCCCATATGCCTTAAAAGAGAATTCTTATGTAAGGCATGAACCACATCCAATTATCTATACCTCATGATCCCACCTCCTACCCGATGTGGGACTAAATTACCAACTCTATTGTCACTCCCTTTTTGAGCGCTCAACCGGAAACGAAATACAATACAACAATTTCCACCTTAGCTCGTTTCCGCTAGTTGAATAACCTTAGCATCCTTGTTATATTTGTCCGTTTCCGCTAGCCAAACAACATTAGCACGCCTGCTTACCTTTTGTTCGTTTTCATCAGCCAAACAACCTTAGCACTCCTGCTACCTTTTTCTTCGTTCCCGCCAGCCGAGCACCCAGGAGTTCTAATATATTGTCATCTCAATCCGTTCGACCACAGAACCAAACCGACACGTTCATCCACACCACTATTGTTTGCCAACCACAAGGTCTTGCTCCACCTTGGGCTCGTCAAACCCACCTTTAAAGCCAATCCGTGTAGTTGCATATGCTCCTAAATCCACCTTGAGAAGAGAGCCCGTATATTCGTATATACGTATGAACGTTCAGGACCATCTGTTCGAACCAATTAGAGCCGTCCAAACCAGTCCCGCAACCATGGGCTCTGATACTACTTGTTGGGAACGCAGTGTGACCTGAACCGAAGTTGGCTCATGAGGTGCGATATTGAAGTGGGCACATATGACGTAAAAGAGAATTCTCCTGTAAGGCCTGAACCAATTCTAATTATCTATACCACATGATCACACCTCTTACCCGATGTGGGACTTAATTACCAACTCCATTGTCATCCCCTTTTTGAGGGCTCAACCGAAAACGAAATACAATCCAACAATTGGACCTCTAGGAGAACCTCCTCTCTTTTTTGTGAGTCATTGCTTGTTGCTTGTTGAATATAAACATAGCCTAAAAAGCCATCCATAAGCCGAGTCCCAAAGCGGGGAATAAATATCAACTTATTTACCAGTATGTCATTCTCGTGAATCCATAAATGTATCCTCATGTTATTCCCGAGGCTCAAGACAGAATAACAGCCAAAAACCAAGATATAATGCAAACGAGTTTTGCTTCTCTATTTCTGAGTTTTAGGACTTTGAAGATTTGGCAAACAAAGTTGCTCTCCAAAGAACTTGAAGCCACTATGAATTTCTTGATTACAATTCTGTTACAAACCGACAGAATTCCTTCACGTTCTTTCTTGCAATCGCAGTTGCAAACAGGCAGAGCAGATTACAATATGCAAAACGCTAAAAGGAAAGAAAGAAGAAAACTCTTGCTGGGGCGATGAAAATCACCATTGCTCAAAGCAAGATTCGCCCCACACGAACTGCTCCCAGGAACCAGCAAGTTCTCGTAGAACTTCTGAAACGCTCGCCATCACCTCTTTTCTGGACTCCAATGGCAGCAGCCCAGGAACCAGCAAGTTCTTGTAGAACTTCTGGAATGCTCGCCATCACCTCCTTTCTGGACTCGTACGAACCCTTCTGGACTCCAATGGCAGCAGCAACAATTCTCTCTTCGTCTCTCTTATTTCGAAGTAAGTTCTCAAAGAGGCACGAAGAGAGTATTTATAGTCGAGTGGAAACCCTAACCCTAATCCTGGCCAAACTGATTACAGAAAGATAGCACTAATTTGAATTCAAATCCTACAAAAATAGGATCTCAATATTTAATCATATCTTTCCATAACCGTTCAAATCCCACAATCAGCGGCAATCATGCGCCAACCACGCTGTATGCACATATGCGCCACAGTAGCATAGTCGTAGCTGCTCCTGCGCGCATATGCGAGCAGCGTCACAGCTTATGCGCGCATACACGTAAACGTGCATACGCTCATAGCCGTACATAGCCTATGCAACGACGCATGCACACCTACGCGCATAGCAGCACATAGCCCGCTCCTACGCCCACGCCTGCGCATGTGCTCGCTCATGCGCCTATACATGCGCCCGCGCATGCATCCGGTCATGCGACTCGTGCATGAAATGAGCGCACAAGCGCCATGCGACGATGCTGACGTGCTAAGTGCAAAGTGTGCCATAAAAGCGCTATTATGCGCCCTAGAGCCCGAGTCCGAGTCGCTTAGCTCCTAATGGACATGGGAAATGACAAAAAGCATAAATGCTTTCTTTGAGGAGTTGATCATTTTTCCTCTTAGGAAAACACCCCTACATGACACCCATGTGCTCCACCACACACCATGTGCACACCTCAACACAAGCAAAGCATTATATTGAGATACTCACCATTTGGTGTAGCCAATGTGGAACTATTTTTCCTAGTCTAAAGGAAACACCACCAACAATCGCCCACATATCTTAATATACGGGTTGAGCTTTCCCCACAGTGACTGCCCATCATGCATTAGGATAGATGTCGCTTCGACTTGAATTTTCTCGCATGGGTCAAACAGTATGATACAAGAATGAACCAAGCCTTGAATTCTGCACCATAGCTGCAATTCTTTCCACTCACACAATAACTTCAGCTATGCTTCCGGTTACACATTAGAGGTCATGTGTCCGTCTGATTTCGGTGTATGTATATTGGATGTCTACAATCTTACCCTCAAGAGATAACCTATACCTCTTTCCATACATTCTAGGTGAGTTTTTTTATTGGCATGAAGAAGTCTTTCACTTCCTTGCGGTCCTACATCGCTATGACATGGCCCAAAGCCGAGATTATACCTCATCATGGTGTCATACTACTGTAGCATGAAGCCCAGCCTCTTTGTAGTGCCAACCTACCCAGTATGAAGTTTTCCGCTTCCTTATAATATTACGCCGTAGTGACATGGATCGCGAAGCCGAGGCATTACCTTTCTAGGTATCTCTCGGTGGTGTCACACTACTGTAACATGAGGTTACCAGCCTTTTTGTAGTGCTTTCGACCACTCTTCATTCTACAACATTAGGTGTAGTGTCCCGTCCCGCAAAGTCAATCGGAGAAATCGAAACGCCGACGGCGTTCGGACTTATCCTTGCAACGGCTGCTCGAAGGCTCGCTCGGTCGAGACGACTCCTCGCTCAGGTAGGGTAGATTCGGTGAACTTGGCCTCATCTTAGCCTTCACATAATAACTCGCATGTTTTCAACTTGCACAAGTAGGCTAATATAAAAGCTACGAATGCATATAGCTAAGGAAATAATCCCGACGGGTCGATATATGCTAGAACTTGGAAAAGGTCCCACGGCCGTCTTAGAAGTGTGCTCAGCGTGTTTTCAAAGTGACACTCGAATTCTTCGTTCCCGTGGCTTGGGAGAAGGAGAGTTTGTCTAAGTTGCCTAGAAGATTGAACGTGGCCTAAGTCATAGGCGTCGCCCGCTTGAATGCTTGATAAAGCATGCACGGTCCCGTCGTTTTGCCCCAACACTCGAAGTAGCCTAGGTCATAGGCGTCGCCCGCGTGAATGCTTGATGAAGCATGCACGGTCCCGTCGTCCAAGGCTTGGCATAACCTTCATATGTCCCATGGGTTAAGTCGTCTTGCACGGCTTGTTAGCTTAAGTCTAGGCACCCGAGAACTTGATCGTTCAAGTCGAACGCGTGCACGGCCCATCCTCTCGATGCGAAGCTCGGCGTAGTCGTTGCTCGTCGAGTCGTTGCCCGAATGAGTTAGACAAGAGTTGCGTTGGGCTATCGAAGCCATTTCTAACACTGTTTCGCTCTATCTGCGGTTGTCAAGTCGCGTAGTCCCTCGAGAGCAGGGCTCGTCGTATAAGGTATACGACTTGAGCGATAGCGTCGCCTAGAGAACCAGGCCTGTCTAAGGCACGAGCCACAGTGGATTTAGTAAAGAGTATGCCACGGACAAAGAAAGTCCACGCGACTGGTTGTCGCCGAGATCTGTCCCGCTACTTGGGAGTCTCGACAAGCCTCGTTCACGCGAGATCGGTCCCGCTACTTGGGAGTCTCGCTAAGTCTCGATAAGTCCCGCACACGAGATCGGTCCCGCTACTTGGGAGTCTCGTCTCGATAAGTCCCGCACATGAGATCGGTCCCGCTACTTGGGAGTCTCGATAAGTCTGGATAAGCAAGCACGCGAGATCGGTCCCGCTACTTGGGAGTCTCGCTAAGTCTCGATAAGTCTCGCACACGAGATCGGTCCCGCTACTTGGGAGTCTCGATAGAAAGATGGAAAGCATGGACATGGTTAAGGAGGACTTGGTAGATCGAGTTGAGTCTTGCATGGTCATTGGATAACTTGTCGACAAGGTGTAGTCTTCTCGAATTATCGCCGGGACGCCGGGATCATGTCGGCCCGGGGGAAGCGAGGCGGCTCAAAGCAGGATGCCGGATAACCGCATGGGAGATTCGGCGCTTCCGGGGCTAGCTACCCGTAGAAGGGCGGACCGAATTCCCTGAGCCGAGTCCATGATAGCTTGACATTGCTAGTGACCACTCATGTAAATGGGTCGACAGAATAGCGGCAAACCACGTGTATACCTTTGGATTGAGTCTAGAACTTGAACGCATGTCTAGTCGGTAACACAATGTATGGGCCTAAGATTGGACTGCAGCATAGGCACCGTGCTAGGCACGATACTTGGCGTCGGGATGTTCATGAAGTCGACACTATGTTTCACAAGTCTTGTCTAAGTCGGTTCATGAGTCGAACAGGAAGGCCGCAAGGCGGTAACATGGCTAAGTCTTGATAAATTGCGAGGCACGGCCTCAATCTTGAAGCACGAATAAGTCTAAGCAAAGTTAGAGGCACGACCAGGACGAGTGGTCCCCTTGATGTCGTTGGCACGAGAATTGGTCTAGAGGCACTTGAGTTTAAGTAAAGGTCTCGGCACGGCCGAGTTCGCATAAGTTGCTCCTCGGCGAAGCACTGTCTCGAATACGTTGAAGTCACGAATAGAGTATGGCACGACCCTGCCATCCCGAGTTGTAGTTCGGTCAAATACATAAGCGATGAGGCACTGCCTCGATCGAAATATACGTTGGCATTATAGCACGACCATGTTGTTGCACATCGGTTTGGTCAGGCGTCTTGTTCTAAAATGAATCCTAAGGCAAGACTAGAAAGACAATCGTAAAGGGACTTGTATTGCACAAAGTAAATGAACGTATCGGTTTTGTATGGGTGGACGAGGAGCTCACTCCACCAGTACAGTTGAGTACTGACACCCACACAGCTTTTCATGTGCAGGCACAGGTAGAAACTCGTGGCGCGGAACTCGCTTGGATGCGTCGAGACACGGAGTTCCTTGGCGAGTCGAAGCGTGCGGCCGCGTGAAGTCAAGACTTATACGGGACATAATGTATGGACATCGCCTTCCGAAGTTTCCGCTGGCTCAAGTATTGTATCAAGAGATGAGAGAGAGCAGAGTGACTTGTATAATGAGAGAAAAGTGAGCATGAGGACTTGTAATCATGGCCTTGCGCCTATTGTAATCTGATTGTTCAATATCAATAAAGAGCTCTTTTGAATAACTTGTGTTTTGATTCTAAATTTCCGCTGCATGTTCAATGTTTCTGCTTGGGACTTCCGTACGACGATCCCGTCGCCGCCGCCGTAATCGGCCGTTATGGAACCCACCTTGCACGAGCGCAATCTAGGCTGGTGCGGCATCACGCCTTAGCGAGGACGATCGCTCCTACGGGAGTGGGACGTGACATTAGGCTACCCGTCTATGTGTGGTGCTACGCCGCTTTGACATGGCCGTCGAGGTTTTACCCTCTCAAGGTACCTCTTGGTGGTCAGTACCGGACATTAAATTTTGAGACCTGAGGCAAAATCTAAAAGTGGTGCTCTCAAAGCTTAATGCTCATATGAATTTTTTTTGACGACGATACAATAGTATTATCAACACAAAATTCAAGAAATAAAATAATAACCAAAATAATATATGTCATAATGAATTACTAATAAAACTAAAGATATTCCTAACCAAAAAATAAGATTTCCAGACAAATAAATAAATAACAATGTTTGGTGTAGCAATTGTTCTATTGTTCAATTAACTCCAAGAGGAGAGAGAGAGATACAGAGAGAGAGGATAGTAACAACATAAGGGTAGAAAAGGTTGGCAATGACGGAAAATTAGAGGAGGTTGAGAGCGTCAGACTGTCAGAGTGACGGAAGGCGCGAGGAGTTAATTTTGACGTCGATTGCACCAATTCGTTTTCTTAATTTATTCCGCCAAACTGACTTGTCTTCTTGTATTATAGTCTGACAAATATATATCATGTAACAAAAAAAATCCTACAACAAAAAAAACCTTTTTATGCGGACTAAAAGAATTAGAATGAATATGCATGCCTTTGTTCATAACTCGACTTACATAATTAAATAGTATATATAAAAATTTGGTGCCCTCTAAAATTTTGGGCCTGAGGCACCCATCTCATAGGCCTCATATCAAGTCAAGCTATGTTGGTGGTGTCACCCCACAGTAGCATGGAGTACTAGGCTCCTTTGTAGTGTTGCGGTACCTGTGCTTCCTGTAAGCACGCCGGACATTCAAAATGTCCGAGAACTCATTAAGGCGTCTAAGCCATCTTTCAGAGGACTTGTTCTATCAAAAGAACAAGTAGTAGACAACAGTGGTTCTGGGTCCGTAACCCCTCAATGTCTCAAAGGATTACCCATTGTCCTGATATTTTTGCAGTAAATGATCATTCTTTGAACCAAAAGCTAGATGTGTAGAAGATTTATCTTTGAATTAATAACATAAAACTTTATAGTAGAATTACAAAGACACAATATCAGCGTGTCTTCAAGTCCATTTTTGTTGTTGTGTCCTTGATCAGCTGGCGTTTGAGACATTTGGTGAACGGATCTGCCAGATTCTCTTGGCTCAAAACATCTACAACGGCAATGACTCCTATTTTGATAAGACCATTCAACGTCATGTGCCTTAATCGCACAGTCCCCTTCTTGCCAATGAAGAAATCATTTGAGGCCATCGCTGCAGTCGCCTGGTTGTCGCAGCAGATTGGTACCGTCGAAATCTACACACCAACCATAAAAAGATCATACATGAACTCCCGAAGTCATTCTGCTTCATCTACTGCAGCTGTCAGTGCATAGAACTTAGATTCCATAGAAGAATGTGAGAACATATACTTCTTCGACTTCAACGGTATAGTAGAACCCAAGAAGATCGTCTTTGTAGTTCTTGTACCCATCTTCTGAATCGAAAGTGCAGAAGCTTTCCGCATAATCCAAGAAGATCGTCTTTGTAGTCCTTGTACCCAACTTCTGAATCTTAAGTGCGGAAGCTTTACATACGCCAGACACCCCCACACTCGAATAACATTCAAGTTGGGTCAGACTTTGAACCAGAGTTCATGAGGAGTGACATCAGAGGTTGTGTACGGCACTCTATTTAGAATGAAAGTAGCCCTAAACACAGCTTCACCCTACAAGCAATTTGGAAGACCCGCAGTTAACAACATTGCATTCCTCATCTATGTTAAACGTTCTGTACTTCCTTTCTGCAATACCATTTGATTGAGTGTTGTTGTCCGGTTTGACGCTCGGATTGTAGTCCTTAAATTTTTCGAACGCTTAATCTTTAGACTTGAGCAGATAGACGAATGCGTACTTTGAGAAGTCGTCGATGAAAGTGATAAAGTATTTCATCCCGGCGTTTATGAAGAACTGCTTGATGTCACGGATATCTGAGTGCACCAACTCCAGAAGATCTGTGCTTCGGTTTAACCCATTTGAACAGTTTTCTTGTGATCTTCGTCTGCGCACAGACTTCACACTTCTCCACCTCATGACCCCCACATTTGGAGATAAGCTCTAGACTGGACATCTTTATTCTTTTACAACGAACATGTCCTAATCTATTATGCCACAACTCAAAAGAATAATCAGAAACAGAGACTGCATTAACATTATCAGTCGGAGTTACAAGTTGAAGTTTAAACATCCCTTCGGTACAAAAGGCTTTTCCGAAGTATGTTCCTTTATAGGACATAACCATTTGACCAACGTTAATGTCCATTCTCAAGCCTGCGTTGCAGAGCAGACTTCCAAAGATCAGATTCTTAACTATTATTGGTACATATTTCACATCCTGAGGCATCAGCAACTTCTTCGAAGTCATATTCAGTACCACCGTCCCGATCCTACGAATTTCAGCTTTTGTCTAGTTCGCCACCATAACCCTCTCAGATATAGGCTTGTATGTGGTGAACAACTTCTTAGAGCAAATATGGCAGGATGCACCAGTGTCCACCCACCAGTCAGTGTCAACATCCGTTGAGTCAACCTGCGCAATCATAGAAACCAATACGCAATCATAGCAACCAAGTTAGCCACACCTTGCTCTTTCGGTTTAGGCTTTGATCTGCAGTCCTTCTTGAAGTGGTCCTTCTTGCCATAATTGAAACAAGTCCTATCATCCTTAGGCTTTGGCTTGAACGGAACCGACTTCACCTTCAGATAGTTGAAGTCCTTCTTTTTCTTGTGAGAAGTCTTATGCTTCCCCTTAGAGTCTCTACCTTGCACCAAATTGGTCTTGGCCATCTGTTTGGACGGGGGTCCACTTTGAGTTGAGCTCTCAGGTCGTCTTCAACATGTATCCAGTGCAAGAGACGCTCAAGGTCTACCTCCATCTTCTTATGGTGCATGTCCGCAATGATGTTGCTCCATCCAGGTGAGAGCTTGGCGACAATACCCCGATGACAAAAGCATCGACCAAGGACATGCGGTTATCATCAAGTTTTTGATGTAACTTGAGAAAATCTTTGACTTGAGGCAACATCATCTTGTCGTCCTCAAATCGCATCCTTCAGACTTTTTCGGTCACGTGGATCTTGTTTCTGTTTTCATCTGCCTTGTAGAGATTCTCCACGGACTCCCAGACGTCCTTGACATTGACCATCTTGCTATATGACTCTGCCAGAGTCCTCCATCGAGTTCATGATAAACAACTTGCAAAGGTTGTTATCTCTCCTCCACTTTGACTGGAAAGCAGTGGCCTCAACAATCCTCCGAGCATTTTCAACTTCTGGAATTATAGGTTCAGTATCTGTCAACATATAGTCTACGCTCACAAGTTGAAGATTAAGGCTGACCTTTCTCTTCCAAACGTTATAATGCTCCCCGTCAAACTTCTCAAGTTTGTTATCGAAAAAGTTTGCACGGTTGTTCTCCATCTTATTTGGATCTTACTTTGAGATTGTTATTCTCGAGGCTGAATCTAAGACGGAAGAACAGTCAGAAACTGAGATATAATGCAAACGAGTTTGCTTCTCTGTTTCTGATTTTTAGGACTTCGAAGATTTGGCAAACAAGTTTGCTCTCCAAAGAACTTTAAGATTAATTTCTTGATCACAATTCTGTTACAAACTTACATAAATCACTTCACGTTCTTCCTTGCAATCGCAGTTGCAAACGGGCAGAATGGATTACAATCTGCAGAACGCCAAAAGAAAAGAAAAGAAAGGAAAAGACACAACTCTTGTTGGGTGATGAAAATCCCCATTGCTCAAAGCAAGATTCGCCCCACACGAACTGCTCCCAGGAACCAACAAGTTCTAGTAGAACTTTTGGAACGCTCGCCGTCACCTCCTTTCTGGACTCGTACGACCCCTTCTGGACTCCAATGGCGGCAGCATCAATTCTCTTTTCGTCTCTCATGTTTTCGAATAAGTTCTCAAAGAGGCACGAAAAGAGTACTTATAGAATCGTGTGGAAACCCTAACCCTAATCCTGGCCGCAACTGATTACAGAAAGATAGAACTGATATGAATTTAAATCCCATAAAAATCGGATCTAAATATTTAATTCTATTTTTCCATAACCGTTCAAATCCCGCAATCAGCGACAATTAGCGACAACCACGCTGTATCTGCATATTGCTAGCAACGTTGCAGCTTATACACGCATACACGTAAACGCGTATAAGCGCATAGCCTGTGCAACGACACATGTGCGCATAGTCCGCTCCTGCGCCCGTGCATGCGCCCACGTAGGCTACCACTCCCTATGTGTGTAAGACAATAAAAAAAAGAAATTCATATTGAAAAACACATTTGGGATTGCCACATGGACGTGGGATCATTCCTACAGACCAAATAAAAGAAAACAATGCTTCTAGCCCAATAAAGTACGTTGTCTTCAGCATGCATCCGATTTATAAGTTGAGCACATCAAGGAGTCGGTCGTTTTTTTCCTCAAAACATTGGTTTTTATGTTAAAATTTACGACCCCTTCTGGACTCCAATGGCGGCAGCATCAATTCTCTTTTCGTCTCTCATGTTTTCGAATAAGTTCTCAAAGAGGCACGAAAAGAGTACTTATAGAATCGTGTGGAAACCCTAACCCTAATCCTGGCCGCAACTGATTACAGAAAGATAGAACTGATATGAACTTAAATCCCATAAAAATCGGATCTAAATATTTAATTCTATTTTTCCATAACCGTTCAAATTCCGCAATCAGCGACAATTAGCGACAACCACGCTGTATCTGCATATTGCTAGCAACGTTGCAGCTTATACACGCATACACGTAAACGCGTATAAGCGCATAGCCTATGCAACGACACATGTGCGCATAGTCCGCTCCTGCGCCCGTGCATGCGCCCACGTGGGCTACCACTCCCTATGTGTGTAAGACAATAAAAAAAAGAAATTCATATTGAAAAACACATTTGGGATTGCCACATGGACGTGGGATCATTCCTACAGACCAAATAAAAAAAAACAATGCTTCTAGCCCAATAAAGTACGTTGTCTTCAGCATGCATCCGATTTATAAGTTGAGCACATCAAGGAGTCGGCCGTTTTTTTCCTCAAAACATTGGTTTTTATGTTAAAATTGCAATACTTCATCTACTTTGCATGAAATATGTAGGCTAACCGATGTTAAAAAAATCTTTTGATCATACTTGGTACTACCGATCAGGAACAACTTGTTTACCCTGGTCTTCTTCGCGTACAAAGATTCTAGCTTATCCCATAACGTCTTCGCGTGCTCAATATTTGCAACGTGGTTGTACACGTTCTCGTCAACGAACTGCCTAATATATCCGCACACCTGTATGTGCTCGAAATTCCAGTCCTTGGATTTATCAACTGGTCGCTCGGAAGCAAATACGGACAGATGCAGTTTCTTGACAAACAACAAAACTTTCATCTTGCTCCACCAATAATGATAGTTTGTGCCGTTCAGGTTCACCATGCGCACCGGCTTCGCGTCCATCTCTCCTCTCTGGTTTTTCTGTCAACTCCTGACACCCTTCTGAATTTCAGAACCTGGCTCTGATACCACTTTGTTGGGAAAGAAGCACGAAAATCTTTCCCCAAACTAGAGAGTACCGAGCAATATAACACACGAACCAAACACCAAACACAAACCACGCAGACACAGAGAATTTTTGACTTGGAAAACCCTTGCGGAAAATAACCATGGGATGATCGGAGTCCAACCCTAAGAAGCCTTTACTAATGAAATAAAGGAGTACACCCTCTACAAACTTCTCCCGATCCAATACGGATCCCCACAACTCTTGGAAGCAAGAATAATTGATTACAAGACTATGAAGAACAAAGACGAGTAGAGATTACCCGAACACGATCCTCCTTCGAAAACGTCCTTCAATCCTCCTTCACTCCTAAAGTTGCAATGGCTCTCTTGCCTCTTTTCTCTCAATTTTCTTCAAAGTTGTGTTACCCTTGTGATTAGGGTTAGGAAAAACCATATGTAAACACCCTAATCCCGCAACAAAACCCGGACCGTAGGATACGATCCAACGGTGATTAAATCACCCTGAAATTAGCCTCAGCCCGACGACACAGAGTTCGGCCAGAACTCTGTGTTTTGGTTCCAGAACAGTTCTGGAACCAAGGGGGCAGAGCTCCCCTGTTCCAGAATGAACTCTGGTAGCTCCGAGCTTCTTCTCCGTCTCCGAATGGCCTAGTCATCTCCCTGAGCTTCTCTGAGACACAAACGGCGCTCGTCGCACTCCGGGGTCTTCTCCACATAGGTTGAGAACCCCACCCACTCCAACAAGTTGGTCTTTCATACTATACCGACCAACAGTAGCATTATGAGGGTAAGTCGACGTTGATTTCTAATAATGCACCCTTCGAAAATGTTAAATCTTTCAACAAGAATGAACAAGGAAATATGTATATTTCTTAGAAAAAAAAGAAGGAAATATGTAATGCTTTCAGGCAATTACCACTTCTCGGTAGAGTGGGTTTTAAGTAATTACAAATGTTATATTGGCACATATGTGAAAGCAAAAATTGAATGCTTAGTAAGCTGCAGGGAGTTGAAGATATACTTACAAGCCAGAACTGAGAAATCACGGAAACAGTAATCCTGAAATTAGCACAAGCTGGTAATGGAATATCAGTTAAATCCTCCGCCTCAGTTTTAAAATTTTCTGGAACAATCTTCGAACAGGGAGTCACTGTTTTGTCATGTACTTCTTGGAATTCACCAGTCGACAAACCAGTCACAAATCGTTCTAAAGTTAAACACAGACATGTATTATTAAGGATTCCAAATATGAAAACAGGTAATATGATTAGAACAAATATATTTTAGATATGCAGCTAGACTTAAAATACCAGGTTGACAAGAACTCTCTTCCATCACATTCTGAACATTAGCAAATCCAGACAAATCAACAGCTGCTGAAGGAGAACTTCCAGTAATTCCAATTTTCGAAGCTCCCACTTCTTTAGTTATAAGATGAGGATGTCCTGTCAAAGAAAATTCTTACGTCCTTCTAGCAAAATAGTAGATCGAAAAAAAAACTATCAGAACACATTTTTGTTGCATAGGATTTAGGAAAATACTGACCGGAGGTCCCTTCAGATTCATTGACACCGCTATTCCCCATTTGATCTGGTGTGGAACTACCTTCAGCATCTCTATTACAATTTGAAATCAAAGATTTGTTTGCAATTTCATGGTTCTGTTCATGTGGAGGTGAAGGTTGACTTGTTAAGTCTACTTTATCTTTACCAGAAACCATGCAGTCCTCTAGTGCAGCCATATCAATCGAAGCATCTATGAGCTCTTCATGTTTATGGTTTATATCTTCACCGACGTTATCACATGTCTCACCATCTGAACCACGATATTTACAATCAGTTTCCTTCTCGTCAACACAATTGAATGTTCCACTTGGAGGGGATCCATTGCCATTACCAACTACTTGGTCATCATCCATTTTCATGAATATCTCTTCCCACTCTGAATTGCCAATATCTTGCACAGTGTTATTTTTGGACCAGTCTTCATCAGCTATATATTGTCCTTTGGAGCATCCAACTCGGACCATCTCTTCCTCATTAACAGGATGTTTGATTATAGCCCAGCTGGCTGCAAGCTGGGTTTCAGTCTCAGATTTGGCACACTCTACTAGTGTAACAGTCTCGGTTCTTCCTATCCCATCATCTTCATTAGATAATTTAGATAATTTTCCTTCACTCACCAATAGGCTGTTTGTGTTTTGGGAATTACATTCATGTGGAAATGCTTCAGGATTTACTGAACTAATAGGTGGTACATTGATAATTTCCTGCTTGCACACTAGATACTTGTCTGCTATATAAGATTTTCTTTCTTTAGTAAGAAAATAATTGCTGATTAAGCGATCACCCAAACCCAGATTCCCCCTATCATTACCATATTCTTCTGTCGCTGCCTTCCAAAGCCCTTTAGATTTATCAAAAGGAGAATTAGCAACTTTTGTAGTCTTAGTTGCTTTTATATCTTCATCATCACTTTGATCGTCAACTAAGAGAATTTCAGACTTTTTGCCTGCTTCCTTAACCTTGTAAGAAACTTGATCGGTATTCATTTTCAGAGCTCTACGAAAATCTGCTCTCGATGGACATTGTAGTGAGCCACTTACCATATTGTGACGAGGAATTTTGTGAAGCGAACTTGGATAGTGCCTTTCACTATTAGATACACAAATTCTTTTTGCAATCCCATTTCCAACTATGTCACTAGTATCGGTTTCCCCTACCATATCTTTCTTTGATTGATTACTAATAGCGTGGTGCTTTTCCTTGGACTCTCCAGAACTTTCATAAGATTTTAGTAAGGGATAATTGCCAGGGGACGTCTGATTGATTTCTCTCTTCCTTTTACAATAATCACTACCCTTTTCCTCATCAAAGCATACTCTTTCGGAGCCACTTGTACTATATATATGGACAGAAAAGTCGGTTATGCTGGTGCGCCTAAATGTCAATATTTCTCCTACTGTTATGGAGTGAGACAGAACGAAATCATTCCAACCATATTCAAAGGCCATGGAACCATCTATGACAGATAACTTTACCATCCACATACTTCCGGTATAATCTTTAAGATATATATTCTTTTTGACCAAGCCTTGTAATGTTTGAGAAAACTTGGGTGGTATGAACTGTGTTGATTTGGAACAGGAGAAAATTGTATTAGGGGAAAAATGAAAATGATATTGCAGAACGAGCTAAAACAAACTAATTTATGGCATAATGAGAAAGCAGTGGAAAATCAAAATCCAACGAACTGCTAAATACACAATTACATCAAATATAATTGTTGTATCTATTTGAACGACCGTATTCAACTTGGTATACGGCTAAATCCAACGAACTGCTAAATCCAACGAACTGAGTCCTTCACTCGTAACCACCCTGTAATATTATTTTCATACTATTTAAACGACCGTATTCAACTTGGTATACGTCTGTAATAATGCGTAATAGACGTCAATATTTACTTATTTGCTTTTAGACAAAGTACCTGACAATACACACTTTAGCATGTTGATCATCTGCACGACCGAATCTTAACACCATTTTTTGACGTACATCTCTCTTTAACTTCTAATTTGTTCTTTGTTGGACAAGCCAAGAAAGAAACTAAAATATTTGGTATGAACTAGTGTTCGGCCGCTATTGTTATATTTGGCATGAGAAAAGCGATTTATATTCCGATACTGCGAACCTTGGTTGGTCCTTATAATTTATATGGTCCAGTTTTATGCTATGTAAGGTTTTGCTACTTAAAATAGATCAAAACAAGGCCGGCTACATCTTAAACCTTCGTAAGTTCGTAGACACAATGCACTCGTAGCCTCCCATGAACTTTGGGGTAATTTGACTCTCTTTTTCCACAAGTTAAAAAATTGAGAATCTAGATCTAAGAGATGTTGTTTAAGGTCTAGTATCGATTGTAGTTTTGTTTCATCACGGATCCATTTGTGCCAACAAACGATATGGAAGCCAAACGACTTATGTTTTGGATGGGCATTTCGTTAAGCGTGCCATTAATTTAGGAGCTCAAATAGGCGTTTTCGAAAAAACCTAGCCTAATGAGCATTTGATCAAACACGAATGAAATGTAACTGCAATGCAAACTAGCCATATGCATAGCTAAGAGTTGGAAACAATGACTATTGAGTTACTAATATGCTTCATCAGCCCTTGTACCTATGGTTCTGTCAAGCTCTCTATATATCAACAGTTTCCACCATCTTTACTTAGATCATTATAAGTCGTAGATTAATTAGGTAATAACTCACAGATGAACTAGAGAAATTTTACCTGGTGCGCAAGCTAAAATATCCTTTTTACTATATCCACCAGAAATGTACACCACAAACTAGTTTGTTGTTCAATTTTAAAGCCCGTGCCATCACACCAAAACTCCAAAGTTAGGGTGAGCTTACATATAAGGTTCCCATTTGTGTACATCCAAATTAGAGTTGGAAAGTGGGAGAACTTGTCACAAACTAGTTTGTTGTTCAATTTTAAAGCCCGTGCCATCACACCAAAACTCCAAAGTTAGGGTGAGCTTACATATAAGGTTCCCATTTGTGTACATCCAAATTAGAGTTGGAAAGTGGGAGAACTTGTACTTTCTCATTTTAGCTAACTTGGTATGAAATGTGATGACTTTGGAATTTGGAGCAAACATTTTTTTTTTTTGCGTGATTGGGCTTTTTTCTATGGAAAATATTTCATCACAAATTTCCCACAAATGTGTAGTGTTTGATAGCTATATTTTCCATGAAATTATTTTCCAAAGAACTATCATTTTTCATATTTCTCCAAAATAGTGGAAAAATGAAACTGACACATCCCATAGGAAAATAACAATTTTTCATGGAAAATAACAATTTTCCATGGAAAATAATGACAATCGAACACCCAAATTAAGTTTTTCATGAAAATTTATTTAATTTTCCACAAGAAAATAATTGCAATGAAACAACATCATTATGGCAAATTTCAAATTACCATGGAATATGTTTCCCAGTAAAAATAATTCCGTGGAACTAATTTATTTTCCACCTTGCAATCAAACACACCCATGTTTCCTGGTTCATCCACGTATCTGCAAAATTGCGCTTCTTGATTTCTCCATAATTTAGAAAGTTATGGATGGAGTATTATGAAAGATATAACAATCTATGATCTATCTAGGCTGAAAGAAAACACAGCTCTCTCTATGGATCATCTTTTTAACGTTAGTCACCCACATGTAGAGTACTAAACTCCTTTAGGGTCTGCTTGGATTGAGGGGAAAAAAAATAAGCAGAGGTTAAATGAGGCGGAGTTAAACGAGGAGGAGTAGAGTCAATACATAGAACCTTGTTTGGATTGGAGGGAGAGTTAAGTGGAGGGTATTTAATAACTCTTGCTTGGATAGGAGATTTTGAGTGAGAGGGTGATTAATAAAAATATAATAGTTACCAAAATAACCTTATTACGTATATCATAAAATTAAATTTGATTGAAATTTTAATTAGAACTTATCAAAATATCTTCACAAATTAGGAAGATACGGATTAACATGTTGAGAAAAAAAAAATGGAGAAAAAAAATCATAATATTTTATAAAACAAATAAGGAATATTTACGACTTTTTAAACAAAACCCCTCGATCACCCTCGTTAATCCTCCGATTTGGAGGTTTAAAAAAATGGACATAAAAAAAATCCAAAATGATATTAGTAGCATTTCTGTCGAGCGCTTGTAGCTCATGTGATAAGTTGCACGGACTCCAGATGTCCCAGCAGGGTTCGACCCCAATCGTAAGGACCCCAACCGTAAGGACGTGCATGTGTGGGGGTTGTAATAAAAATGATATTAGTAGCCTTCGCTCACATGCAACTCACCCAAATGAAATCTTGAGAAGATTCAACTTAGAAGACGAGAGAGAGAGAGAGAAAATACCATGCATTCTTCAAATTCACCAATCATGACCTTGAAGAAAGAGGCTGGTGGTGTAGTAGGACCAGTAGCCATCTTCTTCTGATTATGTTTCCATAAGCACTTCTGAGCACCCTCCTTCTGATTATGTTTCCATAAGCACTTCTGAGCACCCTCCTTGCATGGTTCTTCTTGCTTCTTCGAACTCATCATAATATCCCTCCTCTTTATAGAGCCACCAACTACATCGCCCTAATGTCTCCTTGGTTCTTCCAAGTTCCTCCCTTCCTCTGAACAAAGCACGGAACAACTGTGATGTCCTTGTTGTCACTTCATGTCTGTCATTTCTACCGCTGCACTCGGTTTCCCAAGCCATTAGGCCACGCCAAACGCCATAAAATTCTTGCGTGTGTGCTACTATTTTGTTTGTTAATGATGACCTTCCGAAAATGGGATTGGGAAGTGCAACATGTGATTTGACAGATATGGAGGAGGTGTGCACTATCTGCGGGCTCTGAGTTTGGTGAGTACGATCACGAACCAACCATTTAGACAATGGAGTTTCTATCTTTTCTATTTCTATGAAAAAAATTTATTTTATAAAAAATTCCTTCCAATGGCCGATTTCTATCATTATTTTTATTCTAGGTGGCAATAATATAGGATAGAAATTTTTTAGGAAGATTTTTACATGTAGAAACTCTAAATTCTCTTATCTCTCATGACAATTATTATTAGGCCCCACACCATTAAATTGATCCTTTTACTATGTGACACATAGGATAGAAATGGAAAACCATTGGAGAACATTTTTGTATGTCTACAATTTCTATGTAGAAACTCTTCCAACTAGGATACAAATCTCCTTAAAGTTCAATGCCAAGTAGGATAAGAACTCAATTTTAGAAATCACCATTGGAGATGGTCTTAGAACTTGTTTGATAAACCGTATTTGATGCTTGATTTTAGAATTTTATAGATTTGGAGTCAAATTTATGGAATCGATTTGAGATAGATTTGGATATGGAAAGTACGACCAAATCCAAAATTTGGTTTTGAAAAAAAAAAGATCTGGAAGAAAAAATTTAATTAATTTTTAACAATTTCATTGTTTTATTACATATTTAGTTAATGCTAAATGGATTTGGTAAATTTTTATAATTATAATACAATGGCAAATTTTATTTTTTTAATTCAAAAAAAAGGATTTGGATTTCAACCAAACAATGGATTTGGTAAATGGAATTTGGAAATTCAAAATTGGGATTTGGATTTGAATTTTGGATTTCCAAATCCAAATTCAAATTCCATTTACCAAACAAGCCCTTATAAAATCATCCAATTGTATATAAGAGAGCACGTGGATCAACTCAATTCGACAAACAGAAAAAAAAAATTGAACAAACAAAATTATGAATATAAATCGCACAATGCAAGTAAACTATGATTAAAAAAAAAATCGATCAAATATTCGTAAAATATTGATGTTAGAAATTCTACATACTTAAACAGGCGATTAAATTTGATTATTTGAACAGGTTGTCACCACGTTCTTGTGCCAAATTTGTCAATAATTTGTACGAAAGACGTTTAAAACTTCATATGCTTAAAATTTGTATATACTAATTCAAATCTTTCAAAAGTACGTTAGTATTATATGTTTCTGAAATATATGAAAAATAATACGAGTTTTATTCGGGTGATTACTAACAACGAGATCAACCAATTGAAACCATTAGAATATGACCAAAAATGCGGAAGCACAGATTTAGTGGCGGCAGAATTTGATTCTAAATCTTGAGTAGACTCGAGCTAAATTTAAATTTAGTTTCATATAAAATAAATTTATTTTGTAATTTAGGATAATTCAAACATGGATGCTTTTATTCTTATCTACAACCACCTCTATTAGGCTACAATTTTTCTCTTTCTCTCTCATTTTATAACACGTTATCAGCATGATATACTAAATAAGAAAAATGGACCTAGAAGGTTAGAAGGAGTCCATTCTCAAGATCGGAGAGATGCGTCTCGATTTACAACAGAAGCCCATACGAAAAGTTAGAGTACGATTGCTATATTCAAGATATGTTACCGACTCTTGGTACCAACACTAATATATTTTATTATTAATCCTTCAATTAAGGTTTATCCTTTTACATATGTTATTGGATGGTCGAAATTTTCTTCTTCTTTGCTTCAATTTTATGTCTTTATTGTAATGCCCTGCTTCGCATGGAGGCATTTGGTTGGCTTGTTGGATTCGATCAGAATGTTAGACCGTAACTTGTGTTGGCAATCAAAAGAGAATTGAGAATGTTGCAGTCTTCTTAGTTGAACGGATGGGATGAACTATGAAACATGGCTCGAATGTGCTGCTATGTCAAGTGGGGAATATCGTGCTTTGTATCAAATCATCTATGGAGGACCCGTTGAGCATATATGTGATCGGAACAGGAAGACCCTTTGCGCATGTGAGTGGAACTAGGGGTGAGCATTATTCGATTTTGGACCGAAAATCGAACCGAACCGAACCGAATAAGAGGTTCGGTTCGGTTTTAAAAAAATTCGGTTCGGTTTCGGTTTTGAAAATACTAAATTTTCTTATTCGGTTTCGGTTTCGGTTTTGGATTTCGGTTTCGGTCCAAAACCGAAAACCGAATAAGAAAATTCAATTAATTAATTTATATATATATATATATATGTGTGTGTGTGTGTGTGTGTGTGTGTGTGTGTGTGTGTGTGTGTACTATATATATAAGTATTAATATATATAGGTACATACTAAATATATATAGGTATATACTAAATATGTCTATGTATATTTAGTTACTATATATAATAACAAAAAAAGCTCAAAAAAATATGAATAAACCGAATAAACCGAAAATCGAACCAATTTAATTCGGTTCGGTTTGATTCGGTTTTGGGCCAATTCGGTTCGGTTTCGGTTTTGCTTATTCGGTTTCGGTCCAATTCGGTTTTGGGTTATTCGGTTCGGTTTAAACCGAATAAACCGAATGCTCACCCCTAAGTGGAACTGTCCCTTCTTCTTTACTCCTTAATGCTTAATAAAATGGCTTATTGTGTTGATATGTTATGTCCCTAAATGTATCATGCTTTAGTTGCTGAAATAATAAAGATGCTTATGTTGAATAATGTTGAGATGAATAACACATGAACATGAACTTCAACTGTGAATCACACATTAGAAATGAATTAATCATGTTGCTTATGTTAATGATGATAAATAAATGTGACTCTTGATAATGAACTGCATATGAATACTGTTCAAATGAATCACACCTGATCATTGTACTGCTAATGTGAATAACACGCGAGAAATAAATTTCTAGTGACACAATGAAATGAATGATAAATGTTCCTATGAGAAATGAAATGATGTGTATCCTTACAAAAACTAAATGATGTGATAAATGTTACAATGTGATGGGCTTGGGATCGATGAGATCACCAAGTGTGGGAATGATATAAATAATAGAAATAATTAGTTGTTGAACACAGCTTGGACTATATGAGATGATGAACTGTTGCCTTTACTTACTTTTAATATTTTACCATGTGATTATGTTTGTAACTCCCTTTCCGAAAATTTTGAAATATTTTATTATTATTTATTTTATTTGAATGGTAATTTTTAGATTTTATAAATAATTAATTAGTTAATGATTACGGTAGATGATTTTAGTCATGGTTAGAAATTGGAGTACAAGGTGACTAGGAATCATGACACGGATAGTGTAGTAGCGTGCTTTGACTAGTGTTTAGCCATGGTAAGGGAAGACCCACCCATAAGTATGTCCTAACTAGAAAAATCAGGCCAAGTTGCGATTAACCTCTAAAGACATTTTAATTAATTATTAATTATATTATTAACTTGTAGGAGATCCGTTTGTATCGATTTAGCCCGAACTGGGCCCGAATCGAATCCAAGCCTATGTAGGCATGCAGTAAGACCAGGGACGACCATGTAGTCATATTTTATGTGTGTACAAATATTATTATTTATTTTTAAGAATTGGTGACTAATTTCTAAATATTTAATTATATAGAAGATTTTAGGTATTATTAATATTAAATAGCATTTTAGAATATTGTACGATTTTCTAGAGCCAAATAAGGGGTGCCTATGTTATATTCACCAAAAACTACTATTGGGCTATTTTAATTGTTATTAGGATTATTATTATCATTAACGTTATTGTTATTAAATAAAAGTATTTATTATTATTGGTATTCCAGTGTCAAATGAATTTATGTATGTATATATATATGTGTGTGTGTGTGTGTGTGTGTGTGGGTACATGTTCTATAAATAGGCCATACCATAGGAGTAGATAATATTAAATTTTATTTAGATAATTTTGAGTATTATACATATATATAAACTATGTATATATATAGACATATATATATATATATATATTCTATATATATATATATATATATATATATATATATATATATATATATATATATATATATATATATATATATATATATATATATATATATATATACATACATACATACATAGTTTATATATATGTATAATACTCAAAATTATCTATATATATATATATAGGCCATACCATAGGAGTAGATAGTATTAAATTTTATTTAGATAATTTTGAGTATTATACATATATATAAACTATATATATATATATTTATCTACTCCTATGGTATGGCCTATTTACATATATATATATATATATATATATATATATATATATATATATATATATATATATATATATATATATATATATATATATATATATATATATATATATATATTAGTTGATAGGAATGAACAGTAGAGGGGAGGACCGAGCCCAGACCCGAGCGGAACCCCCTCCCCCCCTGAATATTTATACGCGAGCGAGAGAGATCGAGAGAGCATTAAACTCGAACCCTAACTCCTCCCCTGCCTCGCCAACTCCTGGGCGGCGGCCCTGGCCCCTGGCGACCAACCCCACAGCCGCGCGCCGCTGCACGAGCGCCAGAATCGGTCGCGTGCGTGCGAACAGCAGCCGCGGCCACAGTCTGCGTGTGCAGGCAGGTATGTCCCCTTTTATCGCAGTTTTCTCCACGTATACTAGATCATTTTTGTTTCCATAAAATTCAATGTGAAGCCCAGTTGACCCTCTTGAAATCGTAGTAGATGGATTCTCAGTTAGACAACCAATCTGTCCAGGAAATCGATGTGAAAGTTGACGAAACTCTGTTTGTAAACAGAGCTATCACTATCCTAAGACCCCAACTTGGAAGACAAAATTCGATCGAGCTATCGAGAAACCTAGCAATCTATTTGAAAAGACCTATAGAAAACCTATAGGAGATGGAAACCTAATTATTAGTTTTATTTTTAGGGGTTTAAGCAGTGAAATAAATCAAATTGAAAATAGAGAAAAAACTCAAAAAACTGTTTTTGAAAAACTTAAAATTCTTCCGGTACGACGTGCGTCCCGCCAAATCGGACGATGTGGTCGCGAACCGAAAGCATTGAAAGGTGCGTAATGGCTTCGCAGACGTGTGGGCTTTGACGGAATTCAAATTGGTTGGGTGTGCACGACGAATTTGATACGTATCTGTCGAAATTTACCGTATCGGCCTCTGTGCAAATTTTTCAATTACTTTGTGCACGTTTGTCAGATCGAGACGAAACTTGCGCCAACAGGACCGTATCATTTTTTTGGTCCTGTGTGTCATGTTTGGTCCGATTCTGAGACAGTTGACCGGATCGCCATTTTACGGGCCCCACGATCCGACTCAACGGGCGATTTTGTACACGGCCCGCCGGAATCCAACTTTGGACATACAGCTGGGTTCGTAACGAAAAACCGGACCTGTAGACATATAGTTTGACGAATTTAGAGACCATAGACTTTCGTACGCTTTTCGGTGCAAAGTGGGTCCAACGGCAGATACCGTTTTGACCCGAAATTATCGTTTTGCCCTTGTGTCCAGAATTAGACTTAAGGACAGGCAATCCTAGATAATTTGACTATTCTGAGAACGTTGATAATGTTTTAGCATCCGGAGATTTTTGCATGTGTTGACTGGGTGGCTCACTGAGTAGTATGGTATTATCGGTTTCATCAGCTAAGGACATCAGGCAAGTGCACTTTCTGATTGTTTTTCGATTCATAGTAGTCTATAAATTTCATATTTATATATATATCTTGCTGCTTGTTGGTACGCTCATCACACGAAAATTAGTATCATGGACCTCTATTTACTATATTTCAGGATTATCAAGCTTTCTTGTTTTATGATTTGTTCGAGTCCATGAGTACTAGTCGAGAGGGGAAATATCTTAGTAGACGTGTGAACTACCCCTTATCCATCCCCATGATGTCTATTCTTGAATAATAGCAACTGCACACGACACGTGCAGGGTGTCGAATTTACCCCTAGCTGTTCACATGTCGAAACTGATATTTCAAAACACATAGATAGTGGTCCTTTATTTGTTTTCCTTGTTTTCTTCACCGCTTGTCATGTCATCAGTTACTTTCTAGTTTTTATCTCACATATGTTATTTCATGTCTTGTTAATTCTGTTGTGTTTTCGTATTGCCGTCGGTTTGTGTGCTTGTTCCATTCCTGACTGGAAACCAACATTTTTTAGGTTTAGGCCACGATCACTCTTAGCACTGGGAAGGCATGGTTATGCTGAGGTCAACCTAGATAGTTGAATTAGCTGTCTTTTCTATTTTGTGAGACATTGTATTTTCTAGCAAATATGAAGTTGTAAAACCTTGTAGTTTGTAAAACTGATTTAGTAATGTGAATGAGCATATATGTTACATTTTGTGATTTTGAGCATCTTGGCCGTGACAACGTTCTATACCGCCGACTCTGCGGCGTAGGCTGGCTTGTACACGTCTCGTATCCAAAAAGCGGGTGCGGGTCGTGACATTCATTGAGGCTAGCTACCTAATTTGAATGGCATGCTACATACCCTCGAAGTCCTATATGGCTAAAGTCCTAAATGGTGGAATAACAACAGTGATCATGTTCTAAGGATGCATGTTAATGAATGTCTTGTGCATGCAAAGTATATAATATATTTTGTATTTTATGCAGGTACAAGAAAGTCAACTATCGGTAAAAAATCACTAAAAATGATATATTTATCATACATGCTAATTCAATCTTAACTACTTAACATGTTAACTCCAGTATGCTACAATGTTACTTTTACATGAATAATGTTATAACATGCTTACATGCTTCACTATGATAATGCACATGAACTATAAACCGATGCTAGGCCATAGAAAGATCACTCTAAATAAATATTTTCTTACATGACCACTTAGTGTTAGTTTAGGCGAGTGGGATGGTTCTGCTTGCCAGTACACGACAATGTACTGACCCATGTTGTGGACATCCTTTTCAGGTGCTCGTGCTTGAAAAGTTCAGTACACTAAGATTGGCATTGATCAGATCAGAGGCACCGAAGATTTGTTAGGCATGCATAAGCTCTTTTTGTAAAAGATGATATCTTCTGTTTATAAAGGACATAATGTATGGAATATTGTATATCTGTTGTACCAGTGAGTTGTAAGCCAAGTCGGTATATCTAGTTGTAAGTCAATGTGACTACTTCAAATGTACGCCTAGATGGCATTCAGTTGGCTATCAAGAGTAAATTGAGTTGTGTTGTAAGCTTTGTATTAGGCTACAAGTCTTGTACTTTATTCCAATGATCAATAAAGAGAACATATTTCTACGTAACTTATTGTGACTTCAAGTTATTTGCTTATTTCCGCTAATATGAATTAATAAGATATTTTGTTCAATAAGAGAGATATGTCCTTATTATCTTCAGTTTATTTACTTGTGCTGCTGCGATGTGTTCCTAATTTGAAGACTATCAATTATGCACCATTTTTGTCTTGTACAAGTGCAATTTAGACTTGTACAATATCACATCCAAGCGATCAAGGACGATCGATTTTCAGAGATAAAAGCGAGGACAAATGACCCTATGTAATCGAGGCGTGACAATGATGTAGTTTAATCCAAATCACATGCTAATACTTTAAATCATATCGTATGAGATTTAACCAGTAATTGAGATTGGTATGCTGCTTTCTTTGTTCATCATGTATTAGAACATCATCGCTCCTTGATGTATTTGGCAAGATAGTGCTTTGGTACCATGACAGTAGTAAGTTTTGGTGTTTCGTTCAGCAAAACATGAAATCTTATTAATATTTTAATTGATTTACTGAAGTACTTATTGTTAGGAATTCTTAATTAATATCTTGTACGCATCTAGATGTCATGCATAACTTGTTGCGATTGGTATACATCATGTTAAGATTCTATTTTATATGCATAATAAATATTTTGTATGCATATGCTGATGGATGCCATGCTAATACTTTATACAAGAATTTATAAATTGTTTGAGTGGGTGGGTTCCAACCTATGTGAAAAATACCTGGAGTCATATCGGGTATTCCTATATATAATAAAGTATCTCATGGAGTTGGATTGTGTAGTGTGTGTGTGTCTATATATATATATATATATATATATATATATATATATATATAGTATTCCTTAAAAAAAATATATATATATATATATATATATATATATTCCTTATATATATATATCTATATATATATATATATATAGTATTCCTTATATATATATATT